>CM019182.2:48310882-48527136 GCA_009739505.2 Apolygus lucorum
ATATAGATGATCCGATGCATAGTAGTTAATCTCAAAACACCAATCTTTAAGTACCTTTTACTACCCTCATAGGGTAGTAAAAGACCATCTACACGCTAATCTGGACAATCCTAGAAAATTTCATCAAATTCGGATGAAAAATGTAAATGTTATGGCTGTTACAAGGATTTTACGTATGCGCATGCGCAGCGGCTTCTGTAAATTTTAAGGCCTTGATTTTTATTGGGGACCATCTACAATCCAATCCACGTAATCCCTAAAATTTCATCGAAATCGGGTAGAAAATGTGGAAGTTATGGCCGTTACAAGGAATTCACGTTTGCGCATGCGCAGCGGCTACTATCAGTCGGCGGTGATGGTTTTTATAGTGGACCATCTAAAAATCCAATCTGCATAATCCCTGAAAATTTCATCGAAATCAGGTAGAAATGTGGAAGTTAAGGCCGTTACAAGGAAATCACGTTTGCGCATGCGCAGTCGCTTCTATCAGCGAGGATGATGATTTCATAGGGGACCGTCTACACACCAACCCGCACAATCCTGAAAATTTCATAGAAATCGGACAATAACTTTGTATAGTTATGCGCGTTACAAGGAATTCATGACAGACAGACAGACACACAGACAGACAGACAGACACAAAGACACGGAACCAAAATGTTCAGAAAGGTCTAAAACGCAAAACGCGAGTGAAAATTTTGATTTTGGAGAACTTTTTTTTTCATCCTTGAAAAGTGAAAACAAAGCTTCCGCTACCTTGGCAGACTCGGAAGCAATAACCTATTACCGGGTTTCGTTAATTCCGCTTGGAACCTATTACCAAAATGATCCTGTTACTAAATAACGTTCCAGGGAAGGCTCCAAAATGTGTGGAGCCAGAACAATAGCTTGGGTTTATTGTGAAAAAGAGTGAAAATACACTAACACGTAAATATGTTGGGAATAACTTGATAGAAACCCCAACTTAGGTAGGAAACGAAAACTAGAGATCAACTGAATGATACTTCGGAATGGAATAACAATATAACATGATAAACAAACGAACGTAGGTCGGGAACAAAAAGTAGAAATCACGAAAACGATACCTTGGGTATGTCGGAATGAGCTTCTGAGAAGGTCCCTGAGATAACCTATCTATATACATAAAACGCCAACCGTACGTGCGTACGTATGCACGTCGCCGATCGGAGGGGTTGGAGGGGTCGTGGGGAGTGGGGAGAGTTGGCGGAATCGGAGATGGGAGGAGTTTAGGGCGGGAGGAGTTGGAGGGAGTGGGTGGCGGGGAGAGTCGGAGGAATCGTTTTTGCCTACTTTTAGTAGGCTTGTCAGCTAGTTAATAAATAACAGGTTATTGGAACTTATTACCCACCCAGAGCGGTAACGGTGGAACCTAATACGCAAATGTAACTGTTTCGCCCATCTCTACTGAGCAGCCATAACGAGTCTTGGTATTTTCTGAGTGTGGTGCAGTGGCTGGTGCAGTTACTGAAGAAGCCTGGGATGATGGACCTGGAATTGGCTGAGCAACTGGGGCAGGGACAGGAACTGCTGCACGAGGCACCCCAGAGTCAGACTTGCGAAGGAAGAAGGCTGGCTTCAACAGACCCAGTGAGACAATGCCTGCCATTGATATCCAGGGTCTAGTACTTGGGACTCCTCGTGACTACCCTGAAAGGACCTTCATATGGTCGCTGGAGTGGTTTCCTGACAGTGTCCCACGAACAAAGACGTGACTGGCCTTCTCTAGTTCAGGATGGACAAAAATCTTCCGTGTGCCAGCTTGACAACACTCTACAGAAAGATACTTCTGGCAAGTTTTCTCCTAAACGCTACAGAAAGACACCAGTCGAGTGTGGTCTGTTGATTTGTGGCATTAAAACATTTTACTTCGAAAACCTTCTTTTTGGAACCCACACAGCCAGCTCATGAGGGTTCAAAGGATGCGCAACCCAGGGAGTTGTGCCTAAATTGAGATGAAGGTAGGCGTTGTGTCTGCGTGTCGTTGAGTGAAGAAGATGACCTTCCTCGATGCGGCGTTTGCGATTTCTTTAAACCCCTACTCAACGAAGAGAGAATGTCCCTAGTCCTAGCGAATGCACGGTTGCATTGGCGGACTCGCCCGACTGAATTCGCGGTGTGCAGGGAAGATGCCGCTGGCCCCACACCCCTGTGTTTCATCAGAAACCGAGCTGACAGTGTGGGAATATTTTACCTAGTGAGCGTAGTTTGGTTGCGAGGAGATCCCTTATCTGAGGAGAAAGTATAGGGCGCAAGAGAGTACGGCTGATTGAATGGGAGCTATTTCATACTGGAGCATCCCTGAGTGAGCTTATATACTCGGAGAGTTTTCCTCGAGGGAGAGAGAGGTTGAAAGGTGACGTCAGTGTTGACGTGTTTTCCCCATACCTCATCTCCCCCTATCATAACATGTGGACCTTAAGTGTTGGCACATCACTTAACACTGTTTTTCTACGCTGAATCGCGTGGTGACATCCCTATCTTGATTTGTATTCATTTTACCACATTTACAGCCGAAAAAGTAATTTTTTGAGGTGGAAATCACCTATTAATCAGCACCTTATGCTGAGCGGATTTGCGCGCGTTAAAACAAAATTCGAAGTAAAATGTTCAAAAATTTGACGAAGAATCCCAAATCTGCAATAAAAAATAGGGGGGTTCTCATTTTTTTTAAAAATCGATCTTGGAGCAGTGCAATTTTGTAATTTTTGAATTGAACCAAAAACATATGAAGTTGGTCAGATTTTATTTCTTCCACAATTATAGAAAATAATGGGGGGGGGGGGGGGGGCGTAGTTACTGAGACACCCTATATTAAGTAGTATAATCAGCGAAAAAACGTAAAAAAATGTATTATAACAAAATGTCAAGTTCTCTCGAATTGTTGGACGATATCAACTTACGGTCTTCAACAAATTTCAATAACGGTAAATCCCTTCAGGCCCGTATTTTCGAACCCAAGTTGGGCTCTCACCATGTCAATCCCGGCTAGAGTAACTTTTTCCATAAGGCTCACTTCTGCCTTGCTGATCTATTACTGACATTTGAGCCCGTCGAATCTGTGGAAAATGGGTAGAAACATAATTTATTATAGTCATATAACTGCCTAAACTGACTGATGACCAACTTTTTGTGCATTTTAACAAGATAATTGTACTATGATAGTTTTTCTTGTTAAAATCACTCTTACAAATGCTACAAATTTACCTTCTCTTGGATAAATATATCTAAAGCAATGTTACATTGATTTGGTAATTATTGGTAATAAGTATTCGTGAAAAACGCTGGGGAAATAATTATACAAAATTCTGTTATTTTCTGTACAGTATCACTCGTCAGGAAAGAACACAGCTTTGCCATTGCCGCTAACTCCAAATAAGTTTTTGCTTCATAATTGAGTTATTTAGATGAATAAAAGCTTCACACTCTATTCGAAGAAATAAAGAATTCCATCATTTAGAAATTTTATTACTAGTTGCTAAGGAATAAATGGCTGCTAAGGACGAAAAACTGAATACAACTCGAAGAAACAGCGATCGCATTTCGATCAGATAAAATTTGAACGGAGATTAGACATCTTTTGCGATTCACGCTCGTGTTTCTGATTTATCCTAAGTCCAACCGTAAGTCCTCATAGGGAGCGAACGGATTGTCCTACAGAGCTCCGCAGTGGTCTCTAAAAATTCTAAAAATTCAATACTATTTAAAAATTGGTGAAAAAAACGATACCTTTACTTCGAGAGTTTTCAAACTAGGGCACTTTTTAAAACTTCAACCCTTAATTTTCTCCCCTTAGAAGTGACTGAAATCAACTAAAAGCTTCGGCGCAAAACTAGACTCCAAATGGAGCCTACATACCAAATTTCATCAAAATCGGTCAATGGGAAGAAAGTGCAGCATACGGCGGACGGACGGAACATTTTGGTTTATAATTTTCAATAATGAACTTTTGGAATCGACCAAGAAAAATTCTTTTAACCCCCCCCCCCCTAAAAATTTATTGGTTTACGTTTCAAGGTACGTAGATTCAAAATCGAATAAAAATTTGGCCGTCCGTCCGCCGTACGCGGCACTTTCCTCACTTAGCATTGGTCGATTTTGATGAAATATGGTATGTGGGCTCCATTTGGGGTCTAGTTGTGCCCCGAAGATTTTGGTTGATGTAGGTCACTTCTAAGGGTTGAAAAATAAGGTTTGAAATATTGAAAACGCCCCCAACTCAAAAATGTTGATATAAACGTAATGTTTTCCCATCAATTTAAGATAGTATTGAATTTTTAGAATTTTTTGAGACCACCCGGAGCTCTGTAGGACAAACCGTTCGCTCCCGATGAGAATTCAAGCGTTGGACGTACGATAAATCAGAAACACGAGTGTGAATCGCAAAAGAAGCCTAATCTCCGTTTCAATTTAGCTGACCGAAATGCGATCGATGTTTTTCTTAAAGTTGGTGGGTGGTGACAATGGCAAAGCCGTGTCTATATAGAAAAATAATAAACCTTGGCGTAATAATTTTCAGCGCTTTTATTCGATTTTCGGATTCTACGTACCTTGAAAACGTAAACCAACTAATTTTGAGGGGTGTTAAAAAAAAATTTCTTGGTCAATTCCAAAGGTTCATTATTGAAAATAATAAACCAAAATGTAGTGCGTAATGAGCTGGAAAACAAATTTAATGCTGTTTCTAGTGGTATTCTCAAATTTGAATTTACTTGGTAAATAACGGGAGTTGTGGAGGTTTTAATAACAAAAGATAAAAAACACGAAAAAAATCTCAAAACTGACAAAAAATTGGAAAAACAAGAGATTGAAACAAAATTGATGAGACAATTTTTTTTTTTGGAAATACGTTGTAGAGTCCATCCCTGGAGTTTGGATTATTAATTCTGAGATACCCTGTAGTCTATGGAAAACTCTCATACTTAGTTAAATGAGATATTTATGTGAAGGCAATGGAGAGAAAATCTGGAAATGTTATGTGTGTTTTGGTCTTTCTCCTTCCTTGATAGGTCTTTGTCGCCCCCATTTAACCTCAATTTCCACGCCTGAATCTTAAGACTACGCAAATATTGTACCGAATCTCACTCCTTTTTCTGATCCGTTTATAATTTTCATCTTATCCTAGCAGTCTAGAGTGGGCCATTTCACAATATGATTCATTTACTTTAGATACATTTAGTTACATACTCGCTAATCTGATCAGTTCTGACGTATATGGTTTCTGCTTAGCTTCCACTAATTTCCAAGTATCCATCAGTGGTCTCCTCATGTAGTCTATGGCATCTGGGATAGCCGCACTCCAATCAGCTATTATGAACTCTACGATCTTCCCATATTCCAACGTCGCTTTTGCCAGATATTTGAGTAGTTTTGGGAGAGTTCGGTATCTTTGGAGATCCTTTAGTCCAGTTTTAATATGAAAATCATCTTTCTCAGGAATCGTGAACCCAACGCTCGAGCTGACGATGCAAACGACTACAACAGGAGCCCAGAGAAGTTTCATTGTACCGCCAGGACCCTGCAAACAAGTGAGAGCTTGTAACTGATGAACCATAAATCTAGGCGGGAACGTTTTAATAGTTCAAGGGAAAGCTCGTCTAATCGTCGTATTCATATTTAGACAAACAAAGTAGATAGCTGTGCTCAATTTTCAGTAGGAAAATCAGATGATAGCTGAGGCGGAGGGGCACTTGAGGTACCTCCGGCCAGCACTCAGGATTTTGCACTATTGAGTCGAGTGTGAGCCCTAACTCAACGCTGAGTTTGGTTTACGAATACCGTTGAGAGCGTCCTTAAAAAACGCACTGAGTGCTCCGTAAGGGTGCAGAACCTTATCGGTGCATTTTAGGGTGCAATCAGACTTAAGTTATGACTGTGAATTCCACCCCTAGACTCGATGAACTTCTAAAAAGCCTTAAAACGTCTGCGAAGACAAAATGTGCATTATTGATTAATTTGATAGTCAGAAGGAAACGGTTCCGAAATGGCCGTGACGACAGTTTTCCGAATAGACCAAAATCAATACAATGGGGAGTGCGCATGGGTTGGAAAAACTGTTTATCGTTATTTTAAATCTAAACTAGACTTCATTCTGAGAATTTTGACACCAGCCGCAACATTCTAGCCTGAGAAGACCTTTTTCTGTGATTTTTCAAAGTTTCGAATGTTTATGACGTCACAGTGGGCTGGGGGTCCCCAGGCGGGAGGGGCGCGTGACGACAAGAACAATCATGAAAACGTCTGCCACGTGGGTGTGGCACATAGCTTCCTCGTATCATAATAGATAATCCGAGGCCCAGTAGTTAATCTCAAAACATCAATCTCTAACTACTACCACTAACTTTCACTACTCTCATAGGTGACCATCTACACGCTAATCTGCACAATCCTAGAAAATTTCATCAAATTCGGATGAAAAATGTAAGTGTTATGGCTATTACATGAATATTACGTTTGCGCATGCGCAGTGGCTATTATCTGTCCGAGGATGATGATTTTCATAGGGGTCCGTCTACACACCAACCCGCACAATCCCTGAAAATTTCACAGAAATCGGACTATAACTTCGTATAGTTATGCGCGTTACAAGGAATTCAAGACAGACAGACACACAGAAAGACAGACCGACAGACAGACAGACCGAAAGACACGGAACCAAAATTGTTCAGAAAGGTCTAAGACGTAAAACGCGAGTGAAAATTTTGATTTTGGAGAACTTTTTTTTCATCCTTGAAAAGTGAAAACAAAGCTTCCGCTACCTTGGTAGACTCGGAAGCAAAATCTCTTCTATGAAAAATCATAGAAAAAGATCTACACATCCAAAAAGAGAACGGCTGGTGTCAAAATTCACAGGATGAGGTCTATTTCAGATTAATTAAAAAATTTTAAAAAAAATCAGGCGCACCGCCCATTCAAAATTGATCCCTGTTTATTTTGCTCCTGAGTCTCTCAAGGTAGCGAAAAATTGTTTTCACTTTTCGGATAGAATTTTTAAAAATGTTCTCTCGCATTTCACGTTTTAGACCTTTCTGAACAATTTTGATTTCGTGTCTGTGTGTCTGTGAGTGCGCAAATCCTTACGAAGTTACAGTTCGAACAGCAAATGTGATGATCGACCCAACATACAATTCTCTGTCAAATTGTTCGGGAATGAGGTCCTCAGGAAAACTCCCCCTTTGCCGAGCTCTCGGTAAATTTATCACCTTCCTCAGGGCTCGAAGGATGTGTTACCGAGTGAACATCGCAACCAGGTAGTTGAAGATGCCACCATAACTGGTGGGAAATGAAGATTTGGAGCTATTGCAGGTAAAATTAAAAAAGGGAAAGGGGGGGGGGGGGTTAAAACATCTTTTCCAGCTATAAATAATATAAGTACACACTGGTACACACAAAATATTTAAATACACATAAGTTAATCTCAAGACATCAGTCTCTACGCAGCTACCTTTTACTACCCTCATAGAGGACTCTACATTGTTGGACAATGTAGAAGTTATGGCTGTTTCAAGATTTCACGTTTGCGCATGCGCAGTGGCTACTATCAGTCTGGAGGCAATGATTTTCATAGGGGACCACCTATTCGGGTTGGTGTGAAGACGGTTCCCTATGAAAATCATCATCCCCGGACTGATAGAAGCGACTGCGCATGCGCAAACGTGAATCACTTGTAACAGCCGTAACTTCAACTGTCCCCCAGGGGTCCCGGATTCGAATCCCAGCCGAGGCTAAGTATTTTTTTGATCCAATCACATACATCTACTCACTTACATTTTCATCCGAATTTGATGAAATTTTCTAGGATTGTCCAGATTAGCGTGTAGATGGTCCACTATGAGGGTAGTGAAAGGTGCTTAGAGATTGATGTTTCGATATTAACTACTATGCATCGGATCATCTATACAATCGGGTTATGGATACGAGGAAGCTATGTGCCACACCCACTTGGCAGACTTTTTCATTTGAAATTTCCTGATTAATATGGTACAATTTGCATGAAATCTATGAGAACGGCCCTTACTTAATTGAAAAATAAATTGTTTCTCCTTCTTCTTATTGATAAGATGATGCGATGGCGTAAAATACCAGGATTTTGGGGAGAATTATTGGGATGGAGGTCGTTGGGTATGATCATAATCACTCGGGTTCTAAACAGACGAGGGGCTTTAGTGAATAAGGTATCCACAACAGCCACATTTAAGCCCCAGATACGTCCTTCCGTGGAGCGACATTCCCACAGATGATGTGCTAGTCATAACTCTGCCAACTTTGTGTTCAACCGTAATCGCCCCACGTTAACCTGGGGTTAAAAAAAGTCAGCCCAAAAAAATATTTAAAAAAAAATTTGTTATAAAAAAAAATTGTTTTGTTTGTGTTGTTGTTTGTTTGTTGTTTGTTCGTTTTGTTGTTGTGTTATTTGTTTGTTTGTTTGTTGTTTGGTGTTGTTGTTGTTTGTTGTCTTTATCAATTTTGAGCAATTTGATTCATATATAATAATTGATTGTTCCGAGTACGGAACCCTAGGATAACTGAGGGGGTTTTCCCATTTCGTATACTCTTTGTAAGGAACATATCTCTTTTGGTAAGAATTCCATTTTGCAATTCCCTGGCAGCTTATTATTCACAACAATAGGCATTCTGGTCATATACGAAGCTCAGGTCTTCAACCTCTTGGAGTTTTTCTCCTAATTCATACCCTAACTATATGCAACATGAATTTCTATTGGCTCCCCAGTTGAGAATTCTCATACACCTACCAGGTTTAATGGCACATTGAGCTGGAAACCGCAAACCGCAAAACGCCAAGGTCACGGAAGCTTTGTTTTAACTTTTCAAGGACGAAAAAAAAAAGTTCTCCAAAATCAAAATTTTCACTCGCGTTTTGCGTTTTAGACCTTTCTGAACAATTTTGGTTCCATGTCTGTGTGTCTGTCTGTCATGAATTCGTTGTAACGGGCATAACTATACGAAGTTATTGTCCGATTTTTATGATATTTTCAGGGATTGTTCGGGTTGGTGTGAAGACGGTTCCCTATGAAAATCATCATCCCCGGACTGATAGAAGCGACTGCGCATGCGCAAACGTGAATCACTTGTAACAGCCGTAACTTCAACTGTCCCCCAGGAGTGCCGGGTTCGAATCCCAGCCGAGGCTAAGTATTTTTTTTTATCCAATCACATACATCTACTCACTTACATTTTTCATCCGAATTTGATGAAATTTTCTAGGATTGTCCAGATTAGCGTGTAGATGGTCCCCTATGAGGGTAGTGAAAGGTGCTTAGAGATTGATGTTTCGATATTAACTACTATGCATCGGATCATCTATACAATCGGGTTATGGATACGAGGAAGCTATGTGCCACACCCACTTGGCAGACTTTTTCATTTGAAATTTCCTGATTAATATGGTACAATTAATATGGTACAATTTGCATGAATATGTACCTGATTAATATGTACCTGATTAATATGTACCTGATTAATATGGTACAATTTGCATGAAATCTATGAGAACGGCCCTTACTTAATTGAAAAATAAATTGTTTCTCCTTCTTCTTATTGATAAGATGATGCGATGGCGTAAAAATACCAGGATTTTGGGAGAATTATTGGGATGGAGGTCGTTGGGTATGATCATAATCACTCGGGTTCTAAACAGACGAGGGGCTTTAGTGAATAAGGTATCCATAACAGCCGCATTTGAGCCCCAGATACGTCCTTCCGTGGAGCGACATTCCCACAGATGATGTGCTAGTCATAACTCTGCCAACTTTGTGTTCAACCGTAATCGCCCCACGTTAACCTGGGGTTAAAAAAAGTCAGCCCAAAAAAAATATTTTTTAAAAATTTGTTATATATTCTTTCTTTATCAATTTTGTGCAATTTGATTCATATATAATAATTGATTGTTCCTAGTACAGAACCCTAGGATAACTGAGGGGGTTTTCCCAATTCGTATACTCTTTGTGAGGAACATATCTCTTTTGGTCAGAATTCCATTTTGCAATTCCCTGGCAGCTTATTATTCACAACAATAGGCATTCTGGTCATATACGAAGCTCAGGTCTTCAACCTCTTGGGGTTTTTCTCCTACTTCATACCCTAACTGTATGCAACATGAATTTCTATTGGCTCCCCAGTTGAGAATTCTCATACACCTACCAGGTGTACATTGAGCTGGAAACCGCAAACCGCAAAACGCATCCTGCTGCGGGAATCCGCCAGCAAGTGTTTTGGTTTATTATTTTCAAGAATGAACCTTTGGATTCGACCAAGAGAAAAAAATTGTCAACACCCCCTCAAAATTTGATGCTTTACGTTTCAAGGTACGTAGAATCCAAAAATCGAATAAAACGCTGCAAATTATTACACAATGGTTTATTATTTTTTATTTTTCTATATTGTAGATCACTCGTCTGCAAAGCCACTAACCATCCAACATGAAGAAAAATATCGATCGCATTTCGGTCAGCTTTAATTTGAACGGAGATTAGGCCTCTTTTGCGATTCACACTCGTGTTTCTGATTTATTGTACGTCCAAACTTTAAATTCTCGTAGTGAGTGAACGGTTTGTCCTACAGAGCTCCGGGTGGTCTCAAAAAATTCTAAAAATTCTATAGAATCTTAAATTGAAGGAAAAACAATACCTTTATATCGAAACTTTTTGAGTTAAAGCGTTTTGAAAATTTCAAAATTGATTTTGGAACCCTTAGAAGTGACCTACATCAACCAAAATCTTCGGGGCACAACTAGACCCCAAGTGGAGCCTACATACCAAATTTCATCAAAATCGGTCAATGCTAAGTGGCAAAAGTGCCGCGTACGGCGGATGGCGGACGGCGTACGGCGGACAGTGTACGGCGGACGGACGGCCAAATTTTTATTCGATTTTTGGATTCTACGTACCTTGAAACGTAAACCATCAAATTTTGAGAGGGTGTTAAAATTTTTTTTCTTGGTCGATTCCAAAGGTTCATTATTGAAAATAATAAACCAAAATTTGGCCGTCCGTCCGCAGTACTTTCCTCACTTAGCATTGACCGATTTTGATGAAATTTGGTATGTAGGCTCCACTTGGGGTCTAGTTGTGCCCCGAAGATTTTGGTTGATGTAGGTCACTTCTAAGGGTTCCAAACTCAATTTTGAAATTTTGAAAACGCCCTAACTCAAAAAATTTTGATATAAAGGTATTGTTTTTCCTTCAATTTAAGATTCTATAGAATTTTTAGAATTTTTTGAGACCACGCGGAGTTTGAAGTTTGGACGTACGATAAATCAGAAACACGAGTGTGAATCGCAAAAGAGGCCTAATCTCCGTTCAAATTAAAGCTGACCGAAATGCGATCGATGTTTTTCTTCATGTTGGATGGTTGGTGGCTTTGCAGACGTGTGATCTATATAGAAAAATAATAAACCATTGTGTAATAATTTGCAGCGTTTTTCTGGCGCGACCTGTCGTCGGATTCCAAAACTCCGCTTCTTTCTCGCACTGCGGTTTGGATGGGAGAACCCAAAGAAACAAGTGCCGAACCTTTTCGTCTTTTCGCCCGCTTTGCATCTTTTGTGAACTTACTATTCGCTGTTTTTGGTTTATTATTATTATTATTTTTTTACCTTTCGTAATGACGACCGAAACAATCATTTCGCTGGTTGAGAATCAACCGTTAGTATGGGGCAAAGGGGCAGAGGTGTATAAGGATAGATATGAGAAGGAGAAAAGTAAGTACGAAAAATGGCTACCTCGTTATCTGTCTGTATTAATTATGTACCTAGCTGTGAAAATGTTGATGGGGAATTTCTGAAATAATGTAGGTAATAGTAATTTATTCAAATTATTCCATTTATTTTAATTTTAATTCAATTCCGATTCAATTTAATTCGATTCCCCCACCCACCAACTACAACCCCATCGCGGTTTTCTGCTCAATATGTCATGTAGCTCCAAACGAGGTTTTTCGCCGCGGTTTTGCAGCTGCAGAGAACCGCAAACCGCTGCCGCTTACTGCCGAAAGTTACGCGACTTACTAGGAAAAAATTTGTACTCCATCTCCGACTTCTCTTGTAAAACCTTACCACTTCCTTCCTTAAGACATTTCATTATTTCTAAATGTGTATAATATTGATGTTGTCGAAGTACTAAATATATCAAGTTTTAAACCCATTCTTTATGAAGTGTCTATTTGAAACATACCTAATTTCCTTGAACGAGTACATTGGCAGTCACTGAGCATGCAGTTGTCAGCAAAAGAGCAGAAATGTCCTACTTTGAACTAAAAGCAAGTTTGGAATTGAGACATAAATACTTGGTTACCTAAAAGAAACAGGATAGAAATTAACATTTCCTACCTCTTACCTTACAGCTCTGTTCCTATGGAATGATTAAGAACCGAATTCCACTCGTTTAAATGGGGTTTCGAGGTGACACCGATGACCACTAGTTTAGAATTTCATATTTCCGTGCTGCCTACTCGACACCACTGAATGCATCGACACCGTCTCCTAAGAATTATCGTACATTTTATTATATAATGTGATATTCAGTTAATTGTGAAAATAGATCACGGACCTTTCAGAATGTGATCATTGTTGAATCGTACCAAAAATCTCTTATATTTCATTTCTGCGCGCTCTAAAAAGAATCACGGACTTGAGATTGAATTGTCTCGAACGATAAAATTCAAGGATGGGTATCGACGTTCGGACATCGATTTTTTTCGAGAAACATCAAGGTGTAAAAAGCGTCGATGTTTCGATACAATTGATTGTTTTAAAGGAGGGGGAGAGAAGTATTTCAGTATTACTAGTAGATACTTTGGCGTTACGATAACGAATGAATTTATATGTTTCGGGGCACGTCACAAATACCTACTCTGTGTCAAAGTACGCTGCGCCGCATACATTCTTCTGTTGGAATACAGTTTTCTGATAAATAGAGAATCTTTGAAGCCAGATTGCTCTTCAGGTATGAGATGATGTATATCTGTACTTCAATAGATGGGACAAAACGAGACGTTCAATGACTTTGGATACCATCGGATCTGGTTCCTCTGGTCACCAGCTATTTCGGACTATGGTGCTGTTATAGAAAACTCCATATTAACAACAGATGTTTCTCGCCCACGTGGCATTTTCTGTATTCTGTTGTGAAGCCTTTCTATGAGGTTTTTCTTTTCTTGTGATTTCACTGCAAGTGGTCAACTTTCAAGTACTTCGAGAGTCTATTGTTATCAACTCCACTATCTCATATTTGCACAATATGGAGTTTCCAGTATTCAAATTAATACCTGACTTCGTACAAGAATCTCTTTGTGAATACAAGGAGATTCTTCTTTTCAATAGAAACATGAAACAGTATTGTTCTAGGGGATCTGGACGATCTAATTAATTAATGAGAATAATTGAATTGGCTACCCCTAGTAAACTATAGGTTTCGTTTGAATGCCAATTCCTTAGTGGAGATCAACCTAGAGATGATAAATAATAGATACAAATTGAATTAGGAAAGATAGATACCTAGAAGAAGATGAGGAATAGAATTGAAGGAGACCAGAAGTAGGAGCAGCCATTTGGCACAAAAAAAGGGCTCACCCTGAAGTAATACTGTACAAGTGGTCCCGGGGTGAGTCCTAAGCAGAGGGAGTGGGGTTTTAGTTGGTAGCCCCAATTCATGGGGAGTCCAACACTGTTGGGGTCAACTTCCCCATCGCTCTTAAAGAGTTTCCCCACTTCCGTAACAAAAGAAAAAAAAAAAAAGATAGATACCTATATTATCCTATAATCAATGAGGCTTGTATCTAAACATTGGAGGGGGGGGAGTATCTCGAAATCAAAGAATTTAACTATTATATAGCATAGAAGAATTTAAGCAAAGAATTTAATTTTTAAGCAATAAAATATAAATTAAGAATTTAATTTTTAGGCAAAGAATTTAACTATTATATACAACTCCTTGACAACTGTTGGTATAAACAGCGATACCACATCTTCTCTGTGAAGCATGCGTTGTAATCGAATCCTAAATAATGCACTAAGTAAACTAAATAAAAGAAAGTATTATCGGTCAATGTCGACATCAGACTTCAGAACAATGTCATTTCGATAGGGATATCAACGATATATCGGTACATGAAATATATCGATAGATTACGATTGATATATTAATTCATTTATATCGATATAGAGAATCTATATTATCGGTCAATATCGATATATTTACCGACGGGAACCGGCGATTCCTCCCTGTCAAAGTGATTGCCCTTCCTCCTCAATTCCTCCCCCTGTGCAATCCTCCCCTTATTTAAGGCTAAATGTCCCGAGTTTAGTTGTAAAATCCGCCACCACGTGGCAGCACCAAAATGAAGAAAATTTCGTTTACTTCTCATTTGAGAACGGATCGAGATATTTTAATTCCGCAAACGGATTTATCTTCAGGATCACCGTAGAATTCCGGGTAATTGGTTTAGAAAGTGTGCAAAAATTTTTTGCACACAGTTTCAACCAAAATTTGTTCAAATTTCGAACATTTTCAAAAAGTGGCCTTATAGCCACTTGCATAACCTTCATCAGAATACGAATCCGTTTGCAGAATTTTTCTAACTTGATCATAGCCGTCGGATTCGCGTTTTTACGATACGGAGCGGGGGCGAGGGGGGCGATCATGGGCTGGGGGGCAAGGGGTCGGCGGCGGCGGCGTTCAAACGCCCGCCACCCGCGCGACCTTCACCTTCTCTCCGACATTCATGTTTTGATAGTTTGCACCCTTTCATCACTATTCTTTTTTTCCTGGCCACCTTATAGGTACCATCAACCTTCCCATTTCCAACTTCTCTTCCTTGAGGTTGAACGAATGTGGCGAATTTGCCATAAAAAGCAAGATTCTCACATAATTAACTTATGAGCAAGATTCTATTTTAATTTGATACTGATAATGGTTTGCACTACTAAATAGTTGGTTCTGAAATTGTGGTAATTTTAGTTCATTGTACATGGAGTTGGTAGGTACCTATTTGTTCAAATTTCAATGTACCTAGTTGCAAAAGTGATCTAACATCATTCTAGTCTCGACCGTTTTGAACTAGCAGTAGAAGGTTTGTGAGGGCATATTTTCCCCAAATTCCCTCTTAATTATTCTAGGAGTTACACTATTAATTTTCCTTGTTTTTAAAATTCATTCGAGATTTTATGTAAATATAACGCCTAACAATACTGAAGTGTTGCATTTTGAGGTACCTACTACCTACTAAATTACAAACATGACTGTCCAAAAATTACCATTAGTACAATGTAATAAATACCCTAGAACTAGGGATAAATTCTCATATAATTAACTTATGAGCAAGATTCTATTTTAATTTGATATTGATATTTGAACTGGGCGACCATACGCGATTAATCTGGGGTAAAGGAGGACACACTCAAAAGATAAAAGAACTCTGCGCATTGCTACTATCAGTTCCGGAGCCGTGATTTTCATATGGGATTATCTGCAAGCCAATCTGAATAATCCTGAAAATTTTCATCGAATTCGTACGAAAAATGTAGGAGTTATGGCTGTTACAAGGATTTTAAGGTTTGAGCATTCGCAGAGGCTAATGTCAATTTGGAGGCCTTGATTTTCGTGGGGACCATCTTCACCCCAATCCGCATAATCTCTGAAAATTTTTTCGAAATCAGATGGGAAATGTAGAAGTTATTACTGTTACAAGGAATTCACTTTTGCGCATGCGCAGTCACTACTATTAGTCCGGGGTGATGATTTTCATAGAGGACTATCTACACGCCAACCCGCATAATCCCTGAAAGTTTCATCGAAATCGGAGAATAACTTCGTATAGTTATGCCCGATACAAGGATTTCACAACAGAATCAAAGACGGACAGACACGGAACCAAAATTGTTCAGGAAGGTCTGAAACGTAAAACGAGAGTGGAAATTATGATTTTGGAGATCATTTTGACATGGATATGTCTTTTGGCTGGGGGTCAAGGAATGTTTCGCGACACTTTTTTTTTGCCACCAAAAATGCACAAACAAAATCATAACTATATATCGGTAGCTTTGAAGCAAGGTTTTCTAGAATACTGCAATATAATTATTACGTGCAATCGGAGTTTTTTTTTAGAAATTTTTTTTCAACCTTGAAAAGTGAAAACAATACTTCCGTTTGGTAGATTCGGAAATAAGAAATGCGTAGTACCTACCTTTTTTGGTGCTCTGTACAATGTTTGGGAAATCATAAATTTTAATTTAGCTTCCGAGTCTACCAAGGTAGCGGAAGTATTGTTATCACCTTTCAACGTTGAAAAATGTTATCCAGAATCAAAATTGTTACTCCAGTTTTACGTTGTAGACCCTCCTGAAGAATTTTGGTTCCGTGCCTGTCTGTCATGAAATCCCCGCAACGCGCAAAACTATATTAAGGCCAATCATCCCCGATTTTAATAAGATTTTTTTTCACCAGATGGCAGCACCGGCGATTGTAGCAAAAGGGGCAGTCGTAGTTCTAGTTTCTCTCTCCACCAGTTCAAGCGATTTTCATTTTGAAAACGGGAATGTACTCATTATTAGTTTCCAAATGGCGCTCTGCCAAAATTTTCAAAATAAAATTGTAATTTCAATTTTATTCAGAATTTTAAAGTTCAAATTTCGAAAATCATTTCACATTTTTCAAAATCTGCGCTTATAGCGCCAAACCTCTAACTCACCTGAGTACGAAAATATTTTTTTATTTGAAATTTATTGAATATATTGGTCGTAAAGCGTCGACGGCGAAGAACAAAGGAATTTCTAAGAAGGGGGAGGTGATTAGCAGCTGAGCCCCCTTACACGCCTCTGGACTCTAGACTTGTTGTCACCTTCCCCTCCGCAACCCTCACAACACGGACCCCGATTTTGCTTCCGAGTCTACCAAGGTAGCGGAAGCTTTGTTTTCACTTTTCAAGGACGAAAAAAAAAAGTTCTCCAAAATGAAAATTTCCACTCGCGTTTTGCGTTTTAGACCTTTCTGAACAATTTTGGTTCCCTGTCTGTGTGTCTGTCTGTCTGTCTGTCTGTCTGTCTGTCTGTCTGTCTGTCTGTCATGAATTCCTTGTAACGCGCATAACTATACGAAGTTATTGTCCGATTTCTATGAAATTTTCAGGGATTGTGCGGGTTGGTGTGTAGACGGTCCCCTATGAAAATCATCATCCTCGGACTGATAGAAGCGACTGCGCATGCGCAAACGTGAATTCCTTGTAACGGCCATAACTTCTACATTTTCCATCCGATTTCAATGAAATTTTCAGGGATGTTACAAATTAGTATTTAGATGGTCCCCTATGAAAATCATCACCTTCCGACTGATAATAGCCACTGCGCATGCGCAAACGTGAATTTCCTTGTAACGGCCATAACTTCCATATTTCCTACCTGATTTCGATGAAATTTTCAGGGATGTTACAGATTAGTATTTTGATGGTCCCCTATGAAAATCGCCACCTTCGGACTGATAGTAGCCACTGCGCATGCGCAAACGTGAATTCCTCATAACAGCCATAACTTCCACATTTTCTACCCGATTTCGTTGACATTTTTAGGGATTACGCGGATTAGGTTGTAGATGGTCCCCAATTAAAATCAAGGCCTTAAAATTTACAGAATCCTCTGCGCATGCGCATACGTAAAATCCTTGTAACAGCCATGACATTTACATTTTTCATCCGAATTTGATGACATTTTCTAGGATTGACCAGATTAGCGTGTAGATGGTCCCCTGTGAGGGTAGTGAAAGGTACTTTAAGATTGGTGTTTTGAGATTAACTACTATGCATCGGATCATCTATATAATCGGGTTATGGATACGAGGAAGCTATGTGCCACACCCACTTGGCAGACGTTTTTTTTAGTCCTTTCTGATTACGATTTTGTGACTTCAAGTCTGCTTGTTTCTTCGCTCTGAATTTCCTCTCACATTGATTGAATTTTGGAACTTCCTGAATAATTTTGGTGTAGGTATGTCTGTTCGTCTGACGGTAATCAGAAGCCTACCTACCTTTTCATGTTATAGGTAACTATTTATTTGCGTACTTATTTCCTTCCTACTTGCGAAACTACAAGAATAAATAAAATTGAGATAATAATAAAAATAATAATAATGAAAATATTTTTAAAATAATAATAATAAATCATAATAGAAATAATAAAATAAACTACGAGAATAATAAAAATTGTTTATATTACCAAAAAAAAAGAACATATTTTGATTGGAGATTGATGTTAGATAAGTAAGATACTTCCTTTAGGTAGGTACCTTCCTCCTAAAATCAAGGTGACTAACACTGGCATTTCCCTTGGAAATATTCTATGAAACTTTTACTCGTAATCTTAGCCGTACCAACACAGAATATAAAATTAGATGTTTCCGGACCAAATTTGTGGTCATAATATTTCTCATTTAGAACATCAGAAACAAACATTTTCCCTTTCTTTTCGTTTTAGAGCTCATTGAACAACTTTGGTTCTGGGTCTATCAATGGTAAACGTCTGTCTGTGTCCTCGTTCCGGGCTGAACTATGAGGAAACAAGATCCGATATAGATTAAATTAGCACGATTGTTGCGCATCAGCCTCGAGACAATGTTCTGTGAATTCCATCTAGGTAGGAACGGGTGCGCTGTCAACTGTTTGCACGATTTTACTCAAATTTAGCTGGTAGTTTGTGAATGGGCCACAGAAGATCACGCTTTTTACAATCTAATCGGTGTGTTTCCAAATGTTTGCCAAGTGGAAGTGGTACATAGCTTCTTCGTATTCATTTCATGTATGGCTAGGTAGTAAGAAACTTTTGTTTAGATGTATACGAGATTTGAATGCTGGATTTATGTGATTATTTTGACGGAGAAGAAATTTATAGCGGAACTTCTACGGTCCAACCTGCACCCATCCCTACTTATCCTAACGGAATCCTAAGATATCTGTGGAAGTTATGGGTTCCTACGGCAAGGAATTTACGTTAGCATGCACATAAGGTGCAATCAATTTGGGGGCAATTTGCTAATAATTTGTTACAAGAATTTGTTTGCGAACGACAGTGGTTACTAATGATTCGAACTTGATGAAACTCACAGGGTAGGCAACACCTAAACTCACATCATTCTTGAAAAATCATGAAAATAACACGTACAAACTCAAGGTAATCCAGCACTACTTAGCGTTTGTACGTACTCTGTACTCGCATGCACGTGGTTTTCTTGGATTACCTATCCCAATGTTTAGAAAACGTGTGAACCAAATAACCTCTGCCCAGTTGGGTGGTCAGTGGTGTCGCGGAATCGCGTTTTCATTTCATTTTTCTTGCGAGTCTACCAAGGTAGCGGAAGCTTTGTTTTCACTTTTCAACGACGAAAAAAAAAAGTTCTCCAAAATCAAAATTTTCACTCGCGTTTTGTGTTTTAGACCTTTCTGAACAATTTTGGTTCCGTGTCTGTGTGTCTGTCTGTCTGTCATGAATTTCTTGTAACGCGCATAACTATACGAAGTTATTGTCTGATTCCAATGAAATTTTCAGGGATTGTGCGGGTTGGTATGTAGACGGTCCCCTATGAAAATCATCATCCCCGGACTCATAGAAGCGACTGCGCATGCGCAAACGTGAATTCCTTGTAACGGCCATAACTTCTACATTTTCCATCCGATTTCAATGAAATTTTCAGGGATGTTACAGATTAGTATTTAGATGGTCCCCTATGAAAATCACCACCTTCGGAGTGATAGTAGCCGCTGCGCATGCGCAAACGTGAATTCCCTTATAACGGCCATAACTTCCACTATTTCTACCCGATTTCGATGAAATTTTCAGGGATTATGCGGATTAGGTTGTAGATGGTCCTCAATGAAGATCACCACCTTCGGACTGATAGTAGCCACTGCGCATGCGCAAACGTGAATTCCTTGTAACGGCCATAACTTCTACATTTTCCATCCGATTTCAATGAAATTTTCAGGGATGTTACAGATTAACTTGTTTTGATGTTTTGAGATTAACTACTATGCATCGGATCATCTATACAATCGGGTTATGGATACGAGGAAGCTATGTGCCACACCCACTTGGCAGACGTTTTTTACTTTTTACGTTTTATACCTTCCTGAAAAATTTATTTTAGTTTCGTACCTGTGTGTCTGTCATGAAATCCTTGTAACGGGCATAACTATACGAAATTATTTTCCGATTTCGATGAAATTTTCAGAGATTGTGCGGGTTGGCGTGAAGACGGTCCTCTATGAAAACCATCTCTCCTGGACTAATGATAGCCACTGCGCATGCGCAAACGTGAATTTCCTTGACTCACCCGAATGGGGAATTTGCCTCAAATTTTTTTAATTTTTTTTTCGAAAGAGGGTTCATTGATATGGAAAAAAACCGTAGTGTGCTGCTCGAAAAAGCATCCAAAAAATTTAGAGAATTTAAGTAAGATGAAAATGTTAAATTTAGCGGCAATCTGTTTATGGGGCCGCCCCGTGAAACGTCACGAGTCTTTGAACCATTCAGGATTCCGTTGCTCAATGAGACCCCCTTCTCACTGGGGTTATCCGCGGGAAAGGTTATGTAAACAATCAACCGTTGATTATCAACGTGAGTTCGTGCATTAGTCCTGATTTGTCTTTATTTCAAGTGAAAAATCGTAATGGTAAAGAAGAAAATACAGTGTTTCATGAAAGGCTGCGTCAATGATGACAGTACAGAGAAAATATTCGTCACTGTGCCGAGCGTTCATCAGGGAGAGAGAAGGCGAAAATGGGTGGATGGGCGAATGGGCTGCTAGACGTCACCATTCAAGAACACCCTCTTCATTGTTGTGAAGACCATCTCAATGTAAGTTTTTGACTTATTGTAGTTATATTTCTTATTGCGAACGTTATTGCACTTAGGTATGTAACAGTCAAGACGTTCTGTTGACACGTTTTTGAGCGAAGAGGAAAGAGGCGAAGTCTGTCAGATTTCGCGTCGTTCTCGCGAAGAAACCCCGAGGTGGTACCGAATCACAGAGGACAATTAACATTTTAACATGGAACATGTTTTATTCGTGAGCTAAATGGCCAAAATGGTCACGAAATTTATTGTTTGACAAAAAGCGACCCCCCACCTTAATTTGCAATGATTTCCACTTACAATAAAGTCGTTGCTACGGAACTTTATCTTCGTCATTCGTATTCGTAAAAAATCGTTCACCATTTGTTGGGAAGCCCTAAATTTATGCATAACTTATATACTGCCAAAACCGCTGTAATTATGGAAGAAACTGAGATATACCCAGAGTTGAAAGAACTGAAAACATTCAAGGCAAGACCTTTGTTACACGTCAACAAACGTAATATTATAGGTAGGTAGCGGAGAATTTTCTTTTCTTTAGTGCATTTTTGATAATATCTAAAATTATGTCGACTAAAGGTTCTGCACTAAATTTTGCTAAAACATGTTCCACGTTTTTATAATTTACGCCGTAGTCGTTAAGTAGAATCTACTTATGATATCTGATATCATCTGGGGGGTACAGGGGGGGCTTGCCCCCCCCCCCTCTCCCCCCCGTGATTTTTTTTTTTTTTTCATTCCATTTTTCAATACATTTGTACGCTGTTTGAGTAGGAATGATCTGATATTGGTTTTGAATTTCAGTTAGAGGAAGATGGAGGAAAATTGGCGATACTAAAGACGTTGACTCTTCTTTAAACTTGAAACCAGACGCTGTGCCTCGCCAGATTCTCATTACTCCGAAGTGTTGATACACTGGTAAGTTGAAGTTGAAAAAGTTGTTGTTGAAATCACAACCTTTCGTTTCGTAGTTGCGTTAATAATTTGTTATAATATTCGCGATAATTCGTTTAAAGACCAGCTCGGTCCTACAACAATGGGAGGGAAGTTATGGGGATTTTTTTGACATTTTATGTCTTTACTATGGCACATAAATGAAAAATCGTCACGTTACGCGGAAATTTCTGATGATTTTCACGTACAACCAATCGTTCCTAGGGAAAACTAACTTCCTCACTTTCCACCCCACAAAAATCGTTCACCACTCATTGGAAAGCTTTCAATTTATTAAACATAAGACATAAAATGTCTCTCGTGGTTGCGTACTTGTACGAAAGCTGTATCCACCGTTTGTGTTTTTCATATTCCTTCAACAATTGATAGTGAATCTCCTGGTTTTTTTCGTTTTTTAAAGAAGGAAATTTCATTTAATTTTATTTTTAATAACTTGGTCGTGTGGAGCATCGTTTTCGAAGTACGATAGAATCGATTGAAATGGATCCCAGATCGTTCAGAGTGCACTAGACCTGGAAAGTTTCGAGGGGGGGGGGGGGGTATCATTTGCACCTCACTAATCTGTGGCGAAACTCAAGTCTCTGATAAGTAATAGGAATGTATCATAAGAACAATGATATTCGCAACATATCCGATATTTTCTTTATTTTCTTCGTAATATTAGTCTTTAACCAAAACTCATGGCTACAACTTTTTTTTTTGTCTCACAGTGGTGTTTTAATTTTCAGGTTCTGATCGATCCTCTCCCTTGGCAGAACCTTACCATCACCATCCCTCAAGCAGCCAACTCCAGTTATGAGGACCAGCAGGTTGCCACAGTTCGCTTCACTGGTAATTTTTGTAATCGTCTTTAATCCTAGATTTTTCTTTTGGGTGGCACCTAATAAGAGAAAGAGATAACGACTCTGTGACGTGTAGTATTATAGTATCAGTGAGTTGATCTTTTGCCCACTAAAACATTTTGACCGGTTAGTAGCTGTTGTTCCTTCAAGCACCTACCTACCTAAGTTGATTGAGTTCAGTACTGTACGTAATGTCCACGTCTTTCTTTTATGTATTACAGGTTGAGAGTGACTTCGTCTGACACCTCTGAAGTTGAAAGCCAGTTCTCAGTGATGTCCGCATCTTCTACCAGTTACACTTCTTGTCTCAGGACCATTGGTTGATACGTGTGTTGTTCCTAACCTTACTTGGCTAGCAGAACTACTAGGAAACTAGGAATATTATCCTACTATCTGTTTAATTTTTTGTTTACAGAATTTCTTTCGAACTTCAAATAATTGGTCGAATAATATACAATAGTAAAATTGTGTAAACGTACCTATGATTGTGTACCTGATTTAAAGCCCCAACTGATGTTTATTTAATAAATAAGTGCTCCTATCAATAATCAACTATTTTTTGACATATTCTATACATTTAAACGAAAAATACAAAAAAAAATTTTTCCAATTCCCTCGTCAGTTTTTGATTTATAACCTTTATTATCTTGAACTACCTAGTTTTAGTTCAATCAGGTATTCCAGAAAATCCTTGCTGACAATCTTTTACTAAACTTTCTAATTAGATCGATATAAGCTCACTGGTAGTACTGACTAACTGTAACTTGAAAATGGTCAGTTGTGAATAATGAAACACAGCTGAGTAGTTAGATGAGTGAGAAGTGGTGTCATGGTTTAAGTGAAGTTCGTTAACAGTAGTTAGGTACTGTACAATTACTGACATTTAAGAATTTTGTGGTAACCTCTACCTTACCTCACTAAAACGGTCATAACTCCCTCAATCATTTCTTTTCAATAAAAACTGAGGACACCATGACACGAAGAAGAGCATTAAATTTCATTTGGTAATAGCCACAAACACTAATTTTAAAATCGCACCAACTAAGATTTATTCTATATTAAATATAGAATAAATCTTATAAATATAGAATAAATCTATAAATTTTATAGAGTGTATACTTCAATGGGTAGATTTCAGACTGAGCTCTACAAGTTTACCAACGAGTACTTGGATGTTGTTTTAAGAAACCTTTCAATTTAGGTTTTTGAAACGAATGGCATAGGTATCGCCAAATTAACAGACACGGTTTCTAGAGATAAGTTGTCAAAGAAGAAGTTGCAGTTACTACTCAGATCCTTCTGGCTAAAATGATGAAACATGGAAAATGATTCAGTGAGACCTTCCTTCTGACTTCACCAAAAAATCACCCTAAATCCCTACCACCCTACATTTTAGTCTTATCAATTTTTGGAAGTACGATTTTCTGAAATATTACCGCCATTACTCTAATTTTATATGCACATCCCCGAGGTTGGAGATGGTTGTTCCAAATTCATAATGTGTTATCCGAAGAATTTCATTAACACTTTTAACCAAATTTCTTTCGAGGAAAATCGATGCAGAAAACGGGAAAAACATTGTCAGTGTCAGCTTATCATCGAATTAACCAATTTTAAAAATACCTTGTAAATTAAGGGCATTTTAACAGAGAAAAACATGTATTTTGTAGTGAAAAATCGAGATTTTTGCCTGATAATGCATTAATGGAAAAATATTTTTCTAAGGCAAAAACTAGATTTTTCACTATAAACAAGAGACGTTTTTCTGGGGTATAACGCTTTTTTCTCCCCTACTCTACCCTAGATATTAGGTAACTGGAATATCGCAGAATACGCTATTAGTTGTGAAAATATTGCACATACATTCATAAAGCTCTAGGAGACAGTACGCAGGAAAACAACATTTCCATGAAACAATCCTATTTATTAAACAATATTTTTATTTATTTACATGTCGGGAGGAAAATTCATCACTTTCTAGTAAATGACCTGCGCCCACGATTTTTCACATTTCTCCATCCACTCCAGTAGTCTCTACCAATACTAACTTCTTCTAAAGTAGCAGTCGACTGACGTCACTGAGGGCTCCGAAGACAGCTATGAGCCACAATATCAACGCCAAAGAGTGTTTACAACCGCCTGAAACCAAAACATAAAGAAATATTTAGACGGAATTAAGACATTACATAAAAATTATGACTCATACTTATGTCCTACCTACTTATACCTACCTATACAATTTATCGTCTGTGATGTAAAAGTTGAACTGATTTTCACAAAATAGTTCTTGAGTGTTTATGTGAGCCGTCCGTATTTTTTTCAAGCTGCAATGATTTACAAAAATAAAGAGTGGCAGCAAACTACCCTAATTAAATTTCTTTAAAAAGTTGTTATTAAATTACAACTTAATTGTTTGCTGGTGGTGGTGGTCGTACAACCTTACATTCAAATATGAATTTGAATGCCGTTCAATAAATTGTTCCCGGGAGCAGTTATGACCATTCGATTTTGGTTTATTATTTTCAATAATGAACCTTTGGAATCGACCAAGCAAAAAAAAATTTTAACACCCCCTCAAAATTTGATGGTTCACGTTTCAAGGTACGTAGAATCCAAAAATCGAATAAAAATTTGGCCGTCTGTCCGCCGTACGCGGCACTTAGTATTGACCGATTTTGATGAAATTTGGTATGTAGGCTCCATTTGGGGTCTAGTTGTGCCCCGAAGCTTTTGGTTGATGTAGGTCACTTCTAAGGGTTCCAAAATCAATTTTGAAATTTTGAAAACGCCCTAACTCAAAAATTTTTGATATTAAGGTATTGTTTTTCCTTCAATTTAAGATTCTATAGAGTTTTTAGAATTTTTTGGGACCACGCGGAGCTCTGTAGGACTAACCGTTCGCTCCCTACGAAAGTTTAAGGGTTTATATTGAAATATGTATACATATAAATCAAAACACGAGTGTGAATCGCAAAAGAGGCCTAATCTCCGTTCAAATTAGAGCTGACCGAAATGCGATCGATGGTTGGTGATTTTGATTTTTTTTTCTCTTCATATTGGATGGTTGGTGATCTATATAGAAAAATAATAAACCATTGTGTAATAATTTGCAGCGTTTTTAAAAATAAATTGAAGCGCAACTGCATTTATAAATTGATTTTCCCTGAGGAGTTTTACAGGACGTCTGAAGGAAAATTACTATTCCTGCCAAAAATATAATTAAACACGTACCTACTTAGACGTGCATGCCATCGCTCTTATTTTTTCGTTTAAATTTTTGTTATTTATTGACTTATAGTTTCGTACATTCTGGGACAAAAAGGGCCCGCTCTGAGAGCTACTAAATGGGGTGTGCGCTTGGATCGGAAAAATGGTTTATTGTTATTTTTAATCTAAACTAGACCTCATTCTGAGAATTTCGACACCAACCGCGACCTTCTAGTGTGAGAGGATCTTTTTCTATGATTTTTCAAAGTGTCGAATGTTTATGACGTCACAGTGGGTTGGGGGGTCCCGCCCAGGCGGGAGGGGCGAGTGACGTCATGAACATTCGAAACTTTAAAAATCATAGAAAAAGATGTACTCATCCAAAAAAGAGAACGGCTGGAGTTAAGTCTCAGAATGAGGTCTACTTTTTTAAAAAATTGAAAAAAAAATCAGGCGCAACCCCAATGAAGAGGAACTACAAATCCAGTGAAATAGTGCGGGAGTAGGTACATTGAAATGAAAGGATAATCCAGAAAACAACAATCAAATTATAAATCATGGTAAAAACTAGAAGTCTGACCGCTATCGAACGAGCATGGTATCAAACATCCAAACTAAACTGTAATAGGTAACTGTACCTAGCTTTGCTTACCTGCAATCCCGACATTTCGACGACACGACGTCATTCCATCTCTCGACTCTTTCACAACGGCTTCGACATGATACCCGGAAGAACGAATGCGATGTTCGGGTGTAATTTTCAGCCTTTACAAAACACTTCCCTGACTCTCTTTTCACTTGGACGTAGCCCGCGGCTTCGTCAATGTAGGAAGATCTCGTAGCTCTGAAAAAAAGGAACAACATCGAGAACTATGAAAATAGACTGCTGAAACAAACGTTTGAACGAACTGCGAGTTGGTCAACCGAGTCAGCTTTTAAGTAATTTTAATGACCCAGAAATGGAACATTCTCGTGAGAATAATAAATTAGGTATTCAAAAGAATCTACCATACAACAAGGAAAATGAACTGAGTGACTCACCGCTGGTCTTTCGAATCTCTGGTTTCTGAAGAATGGAAATCGGGATTTTGGCAGACGAAATCCACCAGCATGAAAGAAAGTGTCGACCGTCGGTACATTTTCTTTGGTAGCCACTTCAAACCCTCTCTCCAATTTTCTAACTTCCCGAGGCATTTTTTCGTCACAAAAACTCACAAAACAAAGATTCACAACAATAACACTGTTGTGAATAAATACTGTGACATTAGCGTGAACGCGAGCGCGAATCAGTGTTGCCATCGTTTCCAGAGGGCCAAAAAACCCAACCTAGTTTTCCCGAGGGCCCCAAGCCCAACCGAGTTTTGGCTGAGAACCAACTTGACGGATGACGTAACCAATACTCCTCGATGTTCGCGGTCTTTTAGAATAGGCTTCACTTGTTTAGGCATTTTCTTCTACGGTAATTTTTTTCCTTTCGTTATTCCTGGTGTTGAACGTTATTTTAGGGCTCTATTATAGGATTAGAGTAGAAATTCCGGAATCTAAAATTGAGGCAAATTCCCCATTTGATGAATTTCTCAGGTATTGTTCAGATTGACGTGTAGATGACCCCCTTTGAAAATCTTGGCACCCAAATTGATAGTGAGTACCCTCTGCGGATGCGCTACCATCCTTGTAACATGGCGCGTGACGTTATAAACGGTCGAAACTTTGAAAAATCATAGAAACAGATCTACTCACGTTAGAAGGTCGCGGTTGGTGCCAAAATTCTCAGAATGTAGTCCACTTTCGAATAAAAATCTTAAAAAAATCAAGGCGCACCCCCCATTGTTATTTGAATTTGTTACGACAACAAAATGTTCATCATTTGTTTACAAGTGATAATTTTTGACCTGTTGCGAGTTAAAATAAAATTTACTTTTTTGCTCGGAACTGAAAAAAGTGTAAAGAATTTTCTAAAAGATAGAAAATTCTAGAAAGAGAAAATAGAACACCGACGCTGCAATCCCGATTTTCAAATCATAAAATTCTGTAGATTTTGTAGATACTTCGATTGAGCGCTATAAGCTCACTTTTCCAAATTAACGCTTGTAACATCACGAAAGAAAAATGTAGTTGAAAATTTTTTTGATTTGGACGAAGAGGTCTAGATGCATTTCCCATTATTATGGATCATAAACTTCGACGCTCATAGCTAATACAAGAAAACATAATAAATTACAGGAAAGAAAGTAGTCAAAAATAGCACTATCAAATGTAAGAACTATCACTGGGTTATTCAGAGATACCTTGAGCGAAAAAAGTAGATTATGAAAAAAAGGCAATTATCAATAAACATTTCGAGACTGGTGATTCTTCCAAATACCGCCCGCCCGCCCCATGTTGTTGTCAACGCACCGGATTAACTTCTGACCCTGAACTCTTCCGTGTTTGGGTCTCTGAAAGCCCTCGCATTCCTTGCCCGCCTTCGATTTTTTTGAAGTCGTAGCTTTCGCCGACTCGACGCTTTACGATCGAGCTGCACACACTATCTTCAAAATTGCAATTTTTATAGACTCTCACTTAATTGCCGTTGTGCGCTATTATCCCACTTTTTCGAAAAAAATTATCCTAAAAGCCCAAAATAAATATTTCAAAATTATAAAATTTCAAAAAATGTACAATTTAAAGAAATTAACTAAAGTTAAGTGTTGAGCGCCATTCACATGTGTGTGCTGAGTGCAATGAAACTTTCAGATTGAAAATTGGATGAACAGGCGAGGAGAAAAACGAGAACTACGTTTGAGTTCATTTTGAAGCGCAACGTGGTGGCTGTTTCTGGAACTATTCCCGGGATGATTGGCCTTAAGTTATGGTCCAATTTCGATTCTAAAAAATTTCAGGGATATTATGCGGGTTGACGTGTTGATAATCCCTTATGAAAATCATCGCCCCAAGATCAATCAAGTAGCCTCTGCAAAAGAAGCTAATGATAACCATTAAGTATCAGTATCAAATTAAAATAGAATCTTGCTCATAAGTTAATTATATGAGAATTTATCCCTAGTTCTAGGGTATTTATTACATTGTACTAATGGTAATTTTTGGACAGTCATGTTTGTAATTTAGTAGGTAGTAGGTACCTCAAAATGCAACTCTTCAGTATTGTTAGGCGTTATATTTACATAAAATCTCGAATGACTTTTAAAAACAAGGAAAATTAATAGTGTAACTCCTAGAATAATTAAGAGGGAATTTGGGGAAAATATGCCCTCACAAACCTTCTACTGCTAGTTCAAAACGGTCGAGACTAGAATGATGTTAGATCACTTTTGCAACTAGGTACATTGAAATTTGAACAAATAGGTACCTACCAACTCCATGTACAATGAACTAAAATTACCACAATTTCAGAACCAACTATTTAGTAGTGCAAACCATTATCAGTATCAAATTAAAATAGAATCTTGCTCATAAGTTAATTATGTGAGAATCTTGCTTTTTATGGCAAATTCACCACATTCGTTCAACCTCAAGGAAGAGAAGTTGGAAATGGGAAGGTTGATGGTACCTATAAGGTGGCCAGGAAAAAAAGAATAGTGATGAAAGGGTGCAAACTATCAAAACATGAATGTCGGAGAGAAGGTGAAGGTCGCGCGGGTGGCGGGCGTTTGAACGCCGCCGCCGCCGACCCCTTGCCCCCCCAGCCCATGATCGCCCCCCTCGCCCCTGCTCAGTATCGTAAAAACGCGAATCCGACGGCTATGATCAAGTTAGAAAAATTCTGCAAACGGATTCGTATTCTGATGAAGGTTCTGCAAGTGACTATAAGGCCACTTTTTGAAAATGTTCGATATTTGAACAAATTTTGGTTGGAACTGTGTGCAAAAAATTTTTGCACACTTTCTAAACCAATTACCCGGAATTCTACGGTGATCCTGAAGATAAATCCGTTTGCGGAATTAAAATATCTCGATCCGTTCTCAAATGAGGAGTAAACGAAATTTGGCCCCGATGGTGCTGCCATCTCTTATTTCAGAATCACACTAAAACATCGTGACATTTAGCCTTAATTCCTCTCCACCCAGGTATAGGTCAGTCTCAAAGAAAACCATTGTGTAAGCTTTTGGGGTAGTGTTGTGGTAACGAGTTCTTCCTATGTTAATGAAATGTTACTTTAGATACTGCAAAATATCGGAATCTTAAGCTAAGATACAAGTAGGAAGAATTGTATTATAAAAACTGTGGTGATGATTACAAATCATGGATGTTGAGATCAATTCAAACCCACCTCGCTTTACTATTAAATCACACCTTCACAATCAAGTCTATTAGAAAGAACTAAACGCTTCACACTCGATTCGAAATCATACTCAATTTTAAATGCTTGCTTACGAGTCTGCAACACATTGGGACATTTTCATGTCAACCACAAAACAACAAGGTAGTGAAGTAAGGTTGTTAGTTCATGTACCCAAGCACCAAAATAAGAAAACAGTTGATTGTTCTCGACGCAACACAGTGAGTTTATTTTATTTATGGGTAGCGTGAGCAAGATTTGCTTAGTTTTCGTGACGATTTTTCAGTTCATGTGCCAAAGCAAAGACATGAAAATGTCAAAAATACTTAACTGTTTGTTAAACTTGTTTGCAATAAAGTATACTAACTCGACATCAGACTTCACAACAATGACATTTCGATAGGGATGGCAACGATATATTTATCGATAGATTACGGTTGAAATATTGATATATTTATATCGATATAGAGAATCAATATTATTGGTCAATATCGATATATTTACCGATAATATCGCGACTTGTTTTCAACAAGTGAAATTAATATTAACCCTTCAGCCGGACCATCGGTCTGTGAGACCGACACAGTTTGGCATTTCTCCAATAGAGGTGGTCGTAGTGGTTAGAGGTGGCCAGCAGCCCGTGACATCTTCAGTTGGGACCTGAACTTCAGGCAGAGCAGTTTGGAAACAAGAAAAAGGAGAAAGTTTGGAAATAAGTTGTGATCTTTCAAAAGGTAGTAGGTCTGTGGGACCGATGGTCCGGAACCAGTGATTTTTGCTTCCGAGTCTACCAAGGTAGCGGTAGCTTTGTTTTCACTTTTCAAGGACGAAAAAAAAAGTTCTCCAAAATCAAAATTTTCACTTGCGTTTTGCGTTTTAGACCTTTCTGAACAATTTTGGTTCCGTGTCTGTGTGTCTGTCTGTCTGTCATGAATTCCTTGTAACGTTCATGACTATACGAAGTTATTGTCTGATTTCTATGAAATTTTCAGGGATTGTGCGGGTTGGTGTGTAGACGGTCCCCTATGAAAATCATCATCCCCGGACTGATAGAAGCGACTGCGCATGCGCAAACGTGAATTCCTTGTAACGCCCATAACTTCTACATTTTCCATCCGATTTCAATGAAATTTTCAGAGATGTTACAGATTAGTATTTAGATGGTTCTCTATGAAAATCATCACCTTCGGACTGATAGTAGCCACTGCGCATGCGCAAACGTGAATTTCCTTGTAACGGCCATAACTTCCACTTTTTCTACCCGATTACGATGAAATTTTCAGGGATTATGCGGATTAAGTTGTAGATGATCCCCTATGAAAATCACTACCTTCGGACTGATAGTAGCCACTGCGCATGCGCAAACGTGAATTTCCTTGTAACGCCCATAACTTCTACATTTTCCATCCGATTTCAATGAAATTTTCAAGGATGTTACAGATTATCTTGTTTTGATGTTCTGATGTTTTGAGATTAACTACTATCCATCGGATCATCTATATAATCGGGTTATGGATACGAGGAAGCTGTGCCACACCCACTTGGCAGACGTTTTTTTCATGGGTCTCATAGAACCGGACTCTCATGAGTGTTTTCTATAAATATGATGTTCACTATTAGAATTTAGGATTTCTGCATGATGATTATCATGTGATTTTAATTGTTACTTGCCTACTTTTTCATAAATAATTTTTATAATATAAAAAAATATAATATAAAATGATATTATCATTTTGAGTAAATTCACACTTTACGAATGTTTTTCATAAATATTTTTTATACATTGTTCACTATTAGAATTTAGAATTTCTGCATTGTAAAGAATTTCATGAATGTCGACTGAATATCAAGTTACCTACCTAGTAATTTTTACAAATGTTTTTCATGGTTCTAAATCTACAGTGATTTGGGAATTGCTCAAAGAGTACCTACCCACTCTTATTTTTACAGAGTACCCACTCATGATGTGTGGTACGTACCACTACATAGTCTTAGTAAATTGTGACTGAATAAAAATCTAAGGCTGAGTTGTCAAACAAGTAGAATAATCTACTATTTTTTATGGATAAAAATACCCAAAATTATGAAAAAATGTAGTTGAAATATCGTAACAAAGCATCCATAAATATTAATGAGGCCTGAATATTAATTAGAGGTAGCTAGAACATCTTAGAATAATGAAGCTAACATGCGAACAAAGGAGCAAAAACGATATCGTAACATAGAGGTCTGAGAGACCGATGGTCCGGTTAAGCGTTGAAAAAAAGATGGTCCGGCTGAAGGGTTAAAATGAATGGATGAGGAGGGACGCAAGTATCTGTGTAAAACACATCACGTAATTTTATTCCAAATTTTGAAGGTACCTACGTGATGGCTTAATTTCAGTCTTTTAACTTCAGCTCAAAAGTTATTATGTACATGATAAGTAGGTACATAACCATTCATGAATGGTTCACACCTGCAGTGTCGCTCAAGGCTCAATTATTCGACTTGTAAGTCGGTGGCAGGGATGGAGGATCAGGCGGGCAGTAGACGGACCAGCCGGGCTAGCACCACCCCCATCTCAGGGCTGCCCGAGGAGGGGCAGTAGAACAATCGCCAACAGTCGGACATACTCGGTCATCATTGGCACCCCACCCTTTTGTTTCTGGATCCTTCTGGACACCCCCGACAAAGCTTCCCCCCTTCGTCAGTCATCTGTCTACGCTTGACTCGAGTGGATGCTAGTACACCAAGCCATCGTTTATTTGCCAACAGTGGTGTATCTAAAGTATCAGTTTAACAGTCTAAACGTACCTAAAGTACTAAAGGTACAATGTTCTCCTTTAACTTCTTCTGCGCCAGTGACTCCCTTTGGGCTCACTGTTTCACCTGTGAACATCCTCCTGCTACGAAGACCTTTGCAATTGCAGGCGCCTTCGCAATCAGTACTCCAAGTGCCGCCCCACAAGACGACTCCAGGAACTCTTAGTAGTACAGTGTGGGGACACGCAAGTTGACCTTTAATTTCAACTTCAGTTTATTTTTATTATTTTCAGTTATTAATTTAACATCCGAGGTTATTGTTTGTTAACAACGGATGAAATATAAAAATCACTTCTTCCCAAGCTTGCGTCGAGTCAAATTCTTTTCAAACTAATTTCGAATTAAGTTATCATTTACAAATCTCTTTAGGCCGTATTCTAAATTATTTAAGGAGTCAGATTAGCCTAAATACAGTAATTTCTGCAACCACATATTTCCAATTGTCTAGCTACTTGCCAGTCAATCGTCATACTCATGCTACTTCTCCTTGTTTGAATGTTACTAAATCAGTACTAGGTTGAAGTAATATTATTCACAAGTTGTTTGCAGTCATAATAATACTCTTTCAGTTATATTGGTACATTTGGTACGCACATCAATCTTTGCAATACGATATTTTGTTTACTTTTCGAGAGGTACCCAATTCGGTACGCTAGTCTAATACCTATTTTCGAGTCATTATTCTCTATTGGTACGCATTTCGGTACAATCTCATTTCACCATTTCTTTTACTTACCTTACGTATTTCTTGTCGTTTCGTATATCAGGTACGTGTTTCAGTACCATATTTTGTTACTTATCCTATTAAGACTGGGGTTTAACTTTATTGAAGCTCATTGATGAAAGGTACACACATATATATATAAATACGACGATATATGTTTTGCAATACTTTATTTCATAAATACAATTTATTAACAGTACACTGTCAAATTGAGTCGCCTACATTTCTTGTTCCCAGTCAACCAAAGTGTCTAAGGTACTAGGACAATCAGTACGAATTAGTTGGGATTTTCCTGGTATCATTTTGTAAGCAATTTGGGAGTTTAATTACGCTACTCTTGGCACCTTCAGAGCATACCTATTTCGGCCCATTAATCTTCAAGAACCCCCAAGTTAACAAACTTACAGACTTGAGCCAAAAATAATGGAGCCGCGTCTGAATTAAACTACTTACCTACTATAAGGAGTGAAGCAGGTTTTCACAACAATTATTTTCAATTTTGAAGGACCATGCCTACAGATTTATAAAGCTAACATTGCAATGGTGAGGGTATCTACGATATTTTAAATTTTGTTACACGGGTAGTTTTATCGCCAAATTTGTAACCCCAAAAAACCCTGTGCTCAGAAACCATGACATTTTCGCACTTTTTTCTGTTTTTAAACTACAAATATCGATAATTCATATCTAGTAAATTTTTTTAAGTTGGTTAAACATTAACTTCAACCTGATTTTCCTAGTAGATCTTCCGATATGTCGAGTACCTATATCGATATATTTCTTCCAAAATGATGTTAGTAACGTTTCAATTCACCTACCCTACTTACTTCAACAAGTTTTTCCAAGTATATCTTCTGATATGTCGATAAATGTCTTCCTAAATGTTTGTAGTTTTTCAAAAGGATTTAATTCACCTACCTTCTTCAACACGTTTTGGTTTAATATTTTCAATAATGAACCTTTGGAATCGACCAAGAAAAAAAAAAAAATTTAACACCCCCTCAAAATTTGATTGTAGGCTCTATTTGGGGTCTAGTTGTGCCCCGAAGCTTTTGGTTGATGTAGGTCACTTCTAAGGGTTCCAAAATCAATTTTGAAATTTTGAAAACGCCCTAACTCAAAAAATTTCGATATGAAGGTATTGTTTTTCCTTCAATTTAAGATTCTATAGAATTTTTAGAATTTTTTGAGACCACGCGGAGCTCTGTAGGACAAACCGTTCGCTCCCTACGAAAATTTAAGGGTTTATATTGAAATATATATATATATATAAATCAAAACACGAGTGTGAATCGCAAAAGAGGCCTAATCTCCGTTCAAATTAGAGCTGACCGAAATGCGATCGATGGTTGGTAATTTTGATTTTTTTTAAATATTTTTTTTTGATTTTTTTTGATTTTTTTTTCTCTTTATATTGGATGGTTGGTGATTTTGTAGACGAGTGATCTATATAAAAATAATAAACCGTTGTGTAATAATTTGCAGCGTTTTTCCAACTAGCTCTTCCGTTATATCGAAATATCGATATATTTTCTCCGCTGTATCGAAGGTATCGATATCACATTGACGATGCTTAATTTGATTAGTACATTGATATATTACAATCGATGTTTGTCAAACCCCGGACATTTACCTTGCACTCACTAATATTCACCGAACGTTGTGTCAAAAACTTGAAATCAAGGACAAATTTGAAATCAGTGATGAAAACAATATCTGTGTATCAAACGTTTTTTGAACTAGGGCGTTTTGAAAGTGTTTTCTCCCAGTTTTAGTTTATTATTTTCAATAATAAGCCATTAGAATCGAGCAAGAAAAAAAAGTTTAACCCCCCTCAAATTTGATGTTTTACGTTTCGAGGTACGTAGAATCCGAAAATCCAATAAAAAATTTTCCGTCCGTCCGCCGTACGCCTTAGCAACACTTGACCGATTTGGTTCAAATTTATGTAGGCTCCATTTAGGGTCTAGTTGTGCCGCGAAGCTTTTGGTTGATGTTGAAAATGTTGAAAATTGAGGGTTGAAATTTTCAAGAGTGCCCTAGCTCGAAAACTCTCGAAGTAAACGTATAGTTTTTTTGCCAATTTTAAATAGTATTAAATTTTTAAAAATTTTTGAGACCATCCGGAGCTTTGCAAGACAAGCCGCTCACTCCCTACGTGTACTTGAGGGTTTTACTTCGATAAAACAGAATCACGCGTGTGAATCACTAAAGAGGTCTAATCTTCGTTCAAATTTAATCTGACTAAAATGCGATCGCTGTTCATTTCTTCGATTTGTATTCAGTTTTGCTTTCTGAGCAACCAGTAATCAAATTTCCATATGACGCTGTCTATTTTTCGAATCGAGTGTGAAGCGTTTAGTTCTTTCTGTATAGATCACCCTTCAGTATAGATCCCTCCCTACCAGCCATAGGTACCTACTACATACTAGGGCATTTTTGAAAATTTCCTACCGTAGCCGCCATAGTAGCCAATGCGCATGCGAAAACGTAAATTCCTTGTAACAGCCATAACTTCCACATTTTCAGGGATTACGCGGATTAGGTTGTAAATGGTCTCCAATGAAAATCAAGGTCTTAAAATTACAGAAGCCTCTGCGCATGCGCAAACGTAAAATCCTTGTAACAGGATTTTCCAGATTATAGTGTAGATGGTCCCCTATGAGGGTAGTGAAAGGTACTAAGAGATTGGTGTTTTCACATTAACAACTATGCATCGGATCATCTATATAATCGGGTTATGGATACGATGAAGCTATGTGCCACACACACTTTTTTTCTTTAAAAAAAACTTTTTGATTGCTAATTGCTACCGGGTGCAGCGTTGCATTTCTTGTGGCAAAAGAAAAACGTCTACCAAGTGGGTGTGGCACATAGCTTCCTCGTATCCATAACCCGATTATATAGATGATCCGATGCATAGTTGTTAATCTCGAAACACCAATCTCCAAGTACCTTCCACTACCCTCATAGGGGACCATCTACGAGCTAATCTGGACAATCCTCGAAAATTTCATCAAAATCGGATGACAAATTAAGTGAGTAGATGTATGTGATTGGATCAAGAAAATAGGGGACTATCTACAACCTAATCCACATAATCCCTGAAAATTTCATCGAAATCAGGTGGAAAATGTGGAAGTTATGGCCGTTACAAGGAAATTCACGTTTGCGCATGCGCAGTGGCTACTATCACTCCGAAGGTGATGATTTTAATAGGGGACCATCTAGACACTAGTCTGTCACATCCCTGTAAATTTCATTGAAATCGGATGGAAAATGTAGAAGTTATGGCCGTTACAAGGAATTCAAGTTTGCGCATGCGCAGTCGCTTCTATCAGTCCGGGGATGATGATTTTCATAGGGGACCGTCAACACACCAACCCGCACAAACCCTGAAAATTTCATAGAAATCGGACAATATCTTCGTATAGTTATGAAAAGTGAAAACAAAGCTTCTGCTACCTTGGTAGACTCGAAAGCAAAAAGTGTCGGGACCCCCAGATGCTCACCAATCTCTAAGTACCTTGCACTACCCTCATAGGGGACCATCTACACCCCAATCCGTATGATACCTGGAAATGTGGATGGAAAACACTGGAAGTTATGGCTGTTATACGGAATTCACGTTTGTGCATGCGCAGCATCTATTATCAGTCCGGGGTGATGATTTTCATAGGGGACCGTCTACACGCCAACCCGCACAATTCCTGTAAGTTTCATCGAAGTCGGACAAATGCCCGGTACAAGGACTTAGAGACAGACAGATACCGAATCAAAATTGTCCAGAAAGGTCTGAGACGTAAAACGCGAATGGAAATTTTGATTTTGGAGAACATTTTTTATCAATCTTGAAAAGTGAAAACAAAGCTTTAGCTAACTGGGTAGACTCAGAAGCGATATGCAATTTTGAGGAGGATTAGATTTTTTCTCGCTCGATTCCAAAAGAAGATAATAAACCAAAGTCAGCCTTATGACTGACATGCCACTCTACCAGGCTGGCCAGAAACCGAGAAAGCTACCCTCCAGCCTAAGGACTAGAAAACAGAAGGGAGCATTGTAATGGAATTATGTAATTGTTTGCGCCTTATCCACTTATTCTGTTAAATTGTTGATGAGGTGTTTGAAGTTGAAACTGGAATGTTCAGATGCAGCTTTGTGAACTAATTACATCGTCGCTTGCCGGCATGGGTAATTATCAAAATCTAGTGGTAATGAATAAACAGGTACACGAGGAAATTATTTATTAACCAGTAAATATGGGAAAACATGAATTTATACCTCCCATCGATGGTAGAAAAACATCAACCTTGGACCGTCGAGTAGTCAACAAACATCAAAGCTAAAGTTTCCGAAACCACCTCGACTGAAGATGTGTCCAAGCTACTCTAATGAAGTGGATAGTTTTGAAGACCTATGAATTCTTCCAATCTCATGAGGTTCCAATGGTTCGCTAATAGTTTTTGATAGGCTGTATTACTTTTCCTGATTACGTAGTGCGAGAGCTCTTCTTCTGTAAAACAAGAGTGAATGTGGATAAATTAGGTACCTAGTCGTACATTTAAATAATATTAAAAAGTCCATTCAGGCAGCATGAATTAATGAGCGAATTTTCGAAGAAATCTATCAGTAGAAGGTTTGATTGAGGAAAGGAACAATGGTGTAGCAATTTCTTTTAGAAAGTTTTTTTTTACACGATTCTTGGTTTTTTCGAGTTTTAGTATACCATTCGAATATACTGTATGCACTGGGTATGCTACACACACACACACACACACACACACACACACACACACACACACACACACACACATATATAAAACATATACACGAAGTAAATTCTAAAAAATTCGAGGTTATTGCAATACCTTCATTTTTCTTGAAAATTCGCTAAAAGTAGGTATTATATTTTTGGTTTATTCGAAAATATGGTTTAATCACAAAAATACGATAGAAAATGTTGAATAATTTGACTTTTCCCCAATCAAACCGACTCATCTCCAAGAGGATAGACGGAACCTACCTTATTCCAATCCCCTCTGTATCGCAAACAGAAGAAATATTGTTCATTCCTCACACTGCTAATTTTACAATGAAATTAATGAGCTGTTCTGGAACCAAGTAACAACTACTGAAATGAAATTTATGTGGGACCAGAAATTAAACAATTTCGTCTTATAAATTTGCCTTAATCGAAGAATTTGACCTTTTTTCTACTTTTCCTGAGGTGGTCGCTTCTACTGATGCAAATTCAACGCTATTTACAAGAATTCGTCTTGGAGCTTAACTGGAAAACAATCCAAATTTAACCAATTTTGAATAATTCGGACCTGGAAATTTATTTGCGGATGGGTTTTCAGTTAAGCTCTTAAATTATTGTAGAGAAAGGAATTCATGTTTACGCATGCGCACACGCTACCGTTATTTTATCAGCTGCGCAACCTGTAGAGGACTATCTTGATCTTGCTGAGAAATACATAGACGAAATTGTTCAAACAGGGTTCCAAATGCGATAACAATATAATGAATTTACCAGTGAAATTACTTGAAAGTTCTAGGAACTTTGAAATATTTTCTGTCGGAGTTCCTCAGGGTTGGATTGTCTCCCTACAACTAACATCCACTCAATGATTCAGTTTTCAATCAAACTTACTATGATTCCTGATTATGTTTCTATATTCTCCAAGTTGAGCGCGAATTTTGCCCGCGAGATCAAGTAGTTGTTGTTTTAACATAAACCCTGAATTCATAACCTTTTCAAATTCTCCTTTCAGATATAATCCAACGTTTTCAACGGTATTTGCTATGGAGTCCAATAACTGCATGACTAAGTTGTGGAATAATTCTAACTCCACCATAACTGGTGCATCCACCCCTGATGCGGCTAGAAAACGAAAAACACACAGTTAGGTCATTACGTTGATGAAGTCTGATACAATAGATGAAAAGTATGGTTATTACGAAATACCGACGATCTAATAACTTAAATCTGAAGGGCAGTAACAACTTACACAGTAGTTACTTGAGATACAAAACGCTGAAAATTATGACACAAAGGTTTATTATTTTTCTATATAGATCACTCGTCTGCATAGAACACGGCTTTGCCATTGTCACTACCTACCAACGTGAAGAAAAACATCGATCGCATTTTGGTCAGCTTTAATTTGAACGGAGATTAGGCCTCTTGTGCGTTTCTCACTCGTGTTTCTGATTTATCCTAAGTCCAACCCAATCAAACTTTGATTCATTCCTGAATAAAAGGTGAATAAGTTGCTAATTATTAGAGATGGGTTGTGACAGGTTTTTCGCGAACGAAAAACTTGACATTAAATTGACATTAAATGTTCCTATGAGACAAGTTTTTTCAAAGACTGGGTCAATTTTTTCTGATCGTCGTTCGCGAATTTCAGCCGGGGGACCATCCTCCAATTCATAGGGGACCACCCTCCAATTCATAGGGGACTACCCTCTAATTCATAGGGGATCGTTTCCAAATTGCTTGGGGACTAGCCTCCCAATTCATAAGGGACCATCCCACCATCCTAATAGTTGGGGATCATTGGATGGTGGGATGGTTCCCTATGATTCGGGAGGGTGGTCCCCTATGAATTGAAGGATGGTCCCAACGATTTGGATGGCCCCTATAAATTGGGAGGGTACTCCCCAAGGAATTTTGAAATGGTCCCCCTTGAATTGGAGGATGGTCCCCAACGAAATGGATGGAGGGATGGCCCCCTATGAATCGGAGGATGGTCCCCAACGAAATGGATGGAGGGATGGCCCCCTATGAATTGGAGGGTGGCCCCCAATGAATTGGTGGGTGATCCCCTATGAATTGGAGGATGGTCCCCAACGAAATGGATGGAGGGATGGCCCCCTATGAATTGGAGGGTGGCCCCCTATGAATTGGAGGATGGTCCCATACGAAATGGATGGAGGGATGGCCCCCTATGAATTGGAGGGATGGCCCCCTATGAATTGGAGGATGGTCCCCAACGAAATGGATGGAGGGATGGCCCCCTATGAATTGGAGGATGGTCCCCAACGAAATGGATGGAGGGATGGCCCCCTATGAATTGGAGGGTGGTCCCCTATGAATTGGAGGATGGTCCCCAACGAAATGGATGGAGGGATGGCCCCCTATGAATTGGAGGATGGTCCCCAACGAAATGGATGGAGGGATGGCCCCCTATGAATTGGAGGGTGGTCCCCTATGAATTGGAGGATGGTCCCCAACGAAATAGATGGAGGGATGGCCCCTATGAATTGGAGGGATGGCCCCCTATGAATTGGAGGGTGGTCCCCTATGAATTGGAGGATTTTCCCCAACGAAATGGATGGAGGGATGGCCCCCTATGAATTGGAGGGTGGTCCCCTATGAATTGGAGGATGGTCCCCAACGAAATGGATGGAGGGATGGCCCCCTATGAATTGGAGGGTGGTCCCCTATGAATTTGAGGGTGGTCCCCTATGAATTGGAGGATGGTCCCCAACGAAATGGATGGAGGGATGGCCCTTTATGAATTGGAGGGTGGTCCCCTATGAATTGGAGGATGGTCCCCAACGAAATGGATGGAGGGATGGCCCCCTATGAATTGGAGGATGGTCCCCAACGAAATGGATGGAGGGATGGCCCTTTATGAATTGGAGGGTGGTCCCCTATGAATTTGAGGGTGGGCCCCTATGAATTGGAGGATGGTCCCCAACGAAATGGATGGTGGGATGGCCCCCTATGAATTGGAGGGTGGTCCCCTATGAATTGGAGGGTGGTCCCCTATGAATGGGAGCAGGACACGAACGCAAGGACGGTGCGAGGGTGCAGGCGCATTGGCCGAAGATGTGACTGCTCGATGCGATTGTGACTTGAAAAGTGGTTGTGACAGGAAGAGGAAACTGAAGAGCCACCAGGAAAATACCTGGGACTGGACCGAAAATGAAAGGTATGAGGGAACAGAGCAAAAGGTAACACCTACACGATGTGACCGCAGTCTCTGATACTTTCGGCTTGTCACATTTGAGAGTACCTGCTACTTTCCAGTCACAGGGACAAAGTATCAGATTGATACAGAACAACCCATCTCTACTAATTACATTTACTTATTTTATTCTAAGACTATCTTTCCAAGATACTACATTTTGGCGCGGTTGGAAATTTACCTACGTACGTAAGCTATCGGAGATCGGTGGTCCAACTGGTCGGGTAGTTTTCGCGACGCGTTTTGATTCTCAACTTCTTTTTTTTCCTCGCCATAATCATGGATGTCGCAACTAAACCGTCACCATTTGACCCTCACTTGGATGGGAATACGGCAGCTCGGTGGGAAAGTTGGGTGAGTGATTTTGAAATTTTGCTTCCGAGTCTACCAAGGTAGCGGAAGCCTTGTTTTCACTTTTCAAGGACGAAAAAAAAAAGTTCTCCAAAATAAAAATTTCCACTCGCGTTTTGCGTTTTAGACCTTTCTGAACAATTTTGGTTCCGTGTCTGTCTGTCTGTGTGTCTGTCTGTCTGTGTGTCTGTGTGTCTGTCATGAATTCCTTGTAACGCGCATAACTATACGAAGTTATTGTACGATTTCTATGAAATTTTCAGAGATTGTGCGGGTTGGTGTGTAGACGGTCCCCTATGAAAATCATCATCCTCGGACTGATAGAAGCGACTGCGCATGCGCAAACGTGAATTCCTTGTAACGGCCATAACTTCCACATTTTCCATCCGATTTCAATGAAATTTTGAGGGATGTTATAGACTAGTATTTATATGGTCCCCTATGAAAATCATCACCTTCGAACTGATAGTAGCCTCTGCGCATGCGCAAACGTGAATTCCCTTGTAACAGCAATAACTTCCATATTTTCCACCCGATTTCGATGAAATTTTCAGGGATTATGTGGATTAGGTTGTAGATAGTCCCCTATGAAAATCATCATCCCCGGACTGATAGAAGCGACTGCGCATGCGCAAACGTGAATTACTTGTAACAGCCGTAACTTCAACAGTCCCCCAGGGGTCGCGGGTTCGAATCCCAACCGAGGCTAGGTAATTTTTTGATCCCATCACATACATCTACTCACTTAATTTTTCATCCGAATTTGATGAAATTTTCTAGGATTGTCCAGATTAGCGTGTAGATGGTCCCCTATGAGGGTAGGGGAAGGTACTTAGAGATTGGTGTTTTGAGATTAACAACTATGCATCGGATCATCTATATAATCGGGTTATGGATACGAGGAAGCTATGTGCCACACCCACTTGGCAGACGTTTTTTTAGTTGCGGCTGATGTCCAGAATGACTTGAGAAAGCGAGCAGTGTTTTTGAACTGTTCTGGTAAAGAGGTTATCGAAATTTTCCGCAATTTACCTGATGTAGGACCTTTTTATGAGGATGCCAAAACTGCCCTTTCTGGCTATTTTGTCCCTAGGAAAAATGTGATGTACGAAATTTTCAAATTTCGCAGTACTAAACAGGAATCCGGTGAAAGCATTCATCATTATTATGTTCGTCTAAGACAGTTGGCAGCTTCATGTGAATTTCATGACAAAGATCTAGAAATCAAAGTTCAGATATTGATGGGTACTCTTTCTGATTGCTTGCGGAAAGAGATGCTTAAAAAGGACATGACTCTCCAGCAGGAGAGGAGGCTACATTCTGTCAAACTGATGAAGTTGTTCGATCTCAGATGATCTCACTTGGCGGAGAAAAGTCCATTGGAACTTGCGTCAACAAAATGAGGAGCAAGGGGAAATGTTTTGCTTGTAATGGCGAATGGCCTCACAGAAGGGGAATTATTTGTCCCGCTAAAGATAAGTTTTGTAAAATTTTTAAAGAAAAAGGACATTTTCCCAAATCTAAATTTTGTTCTTATAATGAAGAGAGTTCGGAAGAAAGATTTAGTCACAGAAAATATAAAACTAAAAATAATAAGTCAGCAAGGAAACTTAATAACATCAATCACAGTGACTCTGACACCTTCGACTCCCCCAGTTCGGACGTTTCACTTCAAATTGAAGACCACAGGGGAAGAACGCACCAAGTCGATTTTTTGCGAAAAATAGGTTATGACGGTTTCTTATAGATTTTTTCACGGCGGACTCGATGGTGACAACCAAAATGGTCGAAAACGATCCAATATAGGAGAAAAATGCGAGAAACTAAACACCGTACAGGGGAAGAACGCACCAAGCCGAGCGCAACCGGGGAAGAACGTACAACTTTCGGGCTCCCTCCCCCAGGTCAAATTTCCCCTACCTGATGGATGTCTGTGATTCACGCATTCATGCGGTTTTCCTGGGTTTCACAGTATTATTTTCGATTGTTAGCGGCGATCATTATTATTTTCTTCATACCAATAAGTTTATATGAGACTAGTGTTTGTTTTCTTGAAAAAGGTGAAACGAAAATGAATTTCCTGGATTTTATTCTATTAAAATATTTTGCAAAACTTCTTCGTGAGTGAACTTTTGAAAATACCAAATCATTATATATATTATTAAATGTCACGAAACCGTTATGCCCTGATAAAGAGAGAATTGTTATGGTAGGATACTATGAATAAAACCAGCAATACACGTTCATGGTGCGTTCTTCCTCTGTACAGATGGACCTTTGCAACTTTGGATAGCAATATGGAGTTTTAAAATACTTTTTGCAGTAGTTTTGATTGTAAGACCGCATTCTACAGTACGCTGAGATACAAATTCCATTTTTTTTAAAATTGAATCGACCAAATTCGAACTAATATTGGGTTTTTGCCGGAAAAAACGATTTCCTGAAAAGTTTACAAAATGGGACATGGTGCGTTCTTCCCCTGTAGTCTTCAATTGCTAACGTAGCGAAGGAAAGCTGTTCTGTTCCTACGGTTTCCATCAAAGTTTTACATCGGCGAGTGAAGTTCATCGTGGACACGGGATGTTCTGTAAATTTGATAAACCGTTCTATTTATGAAAAATTGGGTTCAGTACCATTGAAGAAGACCTCCACAACATTGCATGCTTACCAAGGTCGCCCTGTGGATGTATTGGGAAAATTTAAAACTAATTTCCAATTTAAGGATCGTTCATTAGAGACCAAAGTTTTAGTTGTGGAATCAGGGGAGTCTTTATTATGTTGTGATACTGCTAGAAAGCTTGGCGTAGTTTCACTAGCTCTAAATGTGAGCCAAAGTCGTGATTTCATATTACAAAAATATCCTGAGGTTTTACCGGGATCGGTAAACTGAAAGACTTCCAACTGAAATTGCATGTTAATAAAGATGTTAAACCATGTACATCTCCATTCAGACGTACTCCTCATCATTTACGTAGGAATGTAGAGACTGAAATAAATAACTATTAAAAGACGATATTATTGAAAAAGTAGATGGGCCAACTTCCTGGATTTCACCTATTGTAGTCGTTCCAAAGAAGAATGGTTCAATAAGACTTTGTATTGACATGAGGGTTCCCAATAAAGCAATTCTCAGGGAACGTTTTTCCACACCTACGATCGATGAAATAATAGCCTTTGTCGAAGGAGCTACAATATTTTCAAAAGTTGATTTGAATAAAGGGTTTCACCAGATAGAACTTCATCCATCATCTCGAGAAATAACCAGTTTTGCGACTCACCTTGGGATTTATAGGTTTAAACGATTAAATTTTGGAGTCTGTAGCGCACCTGAAGTTTTTCAAAAGATCATCCGACAGCTGACTGCAGATATTCAAGGGTGTATCAACGTTAGTGATGATATATTAATTTTTGGAAAAAACCAAAAAGATCACGATTTGGCAGTAGACCCAGTTCTATCAAGACTAAAGGAGGTTGGTCTAACAGCCAACGTTGAAAAATCCACGTTTGCTCAAGACACTATTCAGTACTTAGGATATGTATTTTCGAAAGAAGGTATAAGTCCAGATCCAAATAAAATTGAAGCCATTTCCAAACTAAAACCTCCTAAAAATGTACATGAAGTTCGTAGTTTCCTAGGAATAGTGAATTTCTTAACGATTTATTCCCAACTTGGCAAATAGCACAAAACCTTTACGAGATCTGATCAAGTCTAGCGCAGAATGGAAATGGTCAGAAAACGAACAAAAATCTTGCGAAAATGTCAAAAAACTAACCCAAAAATCTATAAGGAATAACTTTTTTGATCCCAACAAGAAATCCCATTTGTACACAGATGCAGGGCCTGAAGGGATCGCTGCAATCCTAGCACAGCCTTCCAGCGGACGTGCTTCGATTGTGGCATGTGCCAGTTCATGTCTCACAGATACTCAAAAAAGATATTCTCAAATTGAAAAAGAGATGTTGGCCATCTCATGGGGTGTTCGGCATTTCCAGGATCTCCTTTTGGGCAATTCATTTGTTATCCACACTGATCATAAACCGCTCGTCTCTCTATTATCGAAATATAATTCTCAATCATCGCCCCGACTAGAAAGACTGAGGTTCAAGCTTATGGGATTCGACTTTTCAATTGAACATCTTGCAGGAAAAGACAACCCTTCCGACCAGGGGCGTTGGGTGACCTCTGAAAGTGGTGGGGCACCAAACCAGAAAATACATGAACTTGACCCTAGGATCACACATACCTACATACTTTTGCGTCAAACAGAGGACCCAGTGGGGAAACATCACATCTCAACTTCATTCCAGTTAATGATGAAAAAAAAAAATCATTTCTGGGACTCGAAAAGATAAAAATGTTAATTTGTTACTAAAACATTAAATATTCAATTTTTTTTAAACGAAAAGCACATAATTTCTTAATCATAAAGACGAGATCATAAAAAACAGTGTCTTAACAAATTCTACATATTAGTCGAAATGTCTATAAGGCTTTTCGAGGGTCATATTCCCTTTGATGACTTTTAATTGTCTTTTGCAACGCCTACGTAGCATTTATATATGAAAAGTTGTGGAACTGAAGAGCACCAGACTGCCTATTGTATTTCCCCATACCGAAATGTTGAACAGAAACGAAAAAATACGATAAGTAGGTAGGTAAGTCTAATCAGTGGTCAACTCCATCAGATCGTATTAAGTACAACAAACACCAAGACGACTTGAAATGCAGGGAAAATGGAATGGAAAATCGAAAATGATAAGAGGACCAGGAACGTAAACTGTCATTGTTTCAAGACACTTTAGGGAACACAGTAGGTAAAGAGCTCCAGAGAGACTAGTCATTTCGGAGAAAAACCCCTGAAGATAACAACTTCAACAATATTTTAAAACTTCGTTTCAACTTACAATAGTTTTAACTTACTTTCATACCTATGTGATAAAATCTCTGTGTAGCAAACGCCATCCACAACAATGATAACACTCCAAAAATCATAATTTTGCTGTCAATCAGTAAAATTGTACCATGTCAAGATGTAACCACCCTCCTGTTTATCAGATAAACTTTATCTCTTGTCGGTTGTTTTCCAGTACTGTTTTATGTACTGTGTAAACACACTAAACACCTAATCGTGCAGTCTGGGCAACATACTGTGAAAATCTGTAAAATTGGGGAGTATCCATTCAATTTTTAACCCATCTATAACTGATATCAGAAGTACTCCATGCGTTTACATCCTATGATGAGTCCATTGTTATACAATGAACATTCATGGCAACCTGAACAGAGTATCCATCCATCTAGTTGAATCAAAACAAGTCATCATCAGAAAGAATAAAAAATCGATTTTGTCTTCCAGGGCAGGGGCCGAGAAAGGGAGGGGATAAACTAAAATAACACTACTGCGCATGTGCGGACGGGGAAAAACTAAAAATAAACAACACGTTGGCATGACGACGCCGGGGTCTAGTAGGGTCTAGCCCCAGATCTTGGGAATTCGGGAGTGGAGAATCGATTGTTTGATACAAATCGATTGTTGGATACCTATCGATTCCATCTTACATCTTATCTCTCGTAGCAGGCCATGGAGACAGCCTTGGGCATGGACCTAGTAGTAGGCATGGAAGCTAGCTCCATGGCCTCGGGTTTTACCATGGAAATTTGACATAATAACTGCATGTCAGTGTAGAACTATTTTTTACTTGTAAAAGCTCCATGCTTCCATGGATCATGAGTGAGTTTTGAGGAAAAAACTTTCTGCTAGGGATTTTCTTCTACTTTGTGGAGAACACTTTTTAAAGGGAGTTTTTCCAACTTTGGGGTAAAAAATCTAGGTTACAGTGAGAGAAATTTTGCCGGGGCTAGACCCAAAGTGGCCTTATGGACGCCACGCCCCTGCTTCCGACTATATGTCCCGTCACCCCCTGAAAGGAAGACCTTCAAAAGATGCTGAACGATTTATCAATTTCGTAACATCAAATTCGCTACCGTCAACGTTGTCGAGGGATGAAATTTCAGAGAAAACACTGAGTGATGACATATTAAACAAATTAATCAAAGCCATTCAGACCGACCGGTGGGATGACAACGATTTACTTCCCTATAGAAAAATCAAAAACGAGTTGGCTGTTACATCTGACAACATCATTTTGAGAGGGATTCGGATTGTGTTGTCACAGTCTCTCCAGAAAACAGCGATTGATCTGGCACATAGAGGACATCAAGGTATCACTAAATCTAAAGAACTTTTGAGAAGTAAGGTCTGGTTTCCAAATATGAACATCCTAATTAAATCTACTGTTGATAGATGCATCCCATGTCAGGCATGTACTCCGAGAACGAGGAGGCATCCCATAATACCTTCTCCTATACCAAATGTAGTTTGGGAAAACCTGTCCATTGATTTTTCGGGTCCATATCCTAATAATAAGTACATTATGGTCTTGATCGATGACTACAGTAAATACCCAATTGCCGAAGTGATTCATTCATTGGCAGCAGAAGTTGTAAATAGCCACTTGTTCAGGATATTTTCCCAATTCGGACTTCCTTCCTCAATTCGTTCAGATGGTGGACCTCCATTCAATAGTGGTGAATTTTCAAAATTTTGTGAGAAACTTGGGATTAGGCATCGTAAAATTACCTCTTACTGGCCAAGAAGCAAATGGAAGAGCAGAAAGAGAGAGAGATTGGTTCATGACCAATCTCAATAAACTGATTCGTTCAGCAATCATTGAAACAAGAAATTGGGAAGATGCATTGCCGGAATACTTCATGCAATATCGAGCAACCCCTCATTGCTCCACTCATCTCGCTCCAGCTAAGGTGGTTTCGACAAAATTTTAGAGCCTATCTACCTCAAGTAAACGAGCACATAGATGAAGACATAGATGACGAACTGAGAAAAAATAAGACCACGAGTAAAACTAAAATGAAAGACTATGCAGATGAAAGAAGAGGTACTACACACCATGGCCTGGAAAAAGGTGATACTGTGCTGGTAAAACAGACTAAAATTAATAAGTTTTCACCACCTTTTGATCCAAACCCCCTCGATATCACAGATGTTAGAGGAACTCAAATAACTGCAAGTGACGGGGACAAGAGTATAACACGAAACTCTTCGTTTTTCAAGCATCTACCTCAAGCACCAGTTCAACCGCCCCCTGGTAGTCCAGCATCTGAGGCATCATCTCAAAGACCAGGCCAGGAATCAACTGACCAAGATCAGACGAGACCTAGCCCAAGAAGAACCCAAAGTTTGGGAGAGAAACAAAGACACCTATCAAGCTGAAAGACTATGTATTATATAAATGATGTTCTGGAGGTATGTAGAGAACTACTCCAATAATATCAGCTGCAACTCCTCCCTCAGCTGACACAATACAACGGCATTAATTAAGTAACAATTTGTAATCTTGGTTTGATTCATTCCTGAATAAAAGGTGAATGAGTTGCTAATCATATTCACTTATTTCATTCTAAGACTATCTTTCCAAGATACTGCAGGGCGTTTTCAAAATTTCAAACCTTAGAAGTGACTGACATCAATCAAAAGCTTCGGGGCACAACTAGACCCCAGATGGAGCCTACATACCAGATTTCATCAAAATCGGTCAATGCTAAGTGAGGAAAGTGCCGCCTACTGCGGACGGTCAAATTTTTATTCGATGTTTGGATTGTACGTACCTTGAAACGTAAACCAACAAATTTTGAGGGGGGTTAAAAATTTGTTTCTTGGTCGATTCCAAAGGTTCATTATTGAAAATAATAAACAAAAATGTCAAGTTCTTTCGAATTTAATTGATGGACGATATAAACTTACGGGGTTTAACAAATTCCATCAACGGAAAACCTTTCTCCCTCAAATTTTTCAAGTCAAGTTGGGTTTTCTCCACATCAAATAGGGCTAGAGCAGCACTTCTCCAGAGATTCACGTATTCCTCTCTGATTATATTTTTTTCAACGAATCTCGTCTCATCTGTAAGGAATCGTGTAGAGTCATAATTATTAGTCATGTAACTGCCAAAACAGCCTCGAATTTTTGGTATTGAATAAGAAAAATATTATAAAACAATTTGTTTTCGTTGCCAAAAGCACTCTTACAAATTCTCAACATTTATTCAGATAGAGAATGTCACATTGATTAGTTACATTATGGAGGGGACGTCCCGTTGGATAAGCATTAGGTCAATTTGAACCAGTTGGTAAGCGATAAATGTAATTTATTTAGTATTTCAGGAAGTTCGTAGTAGTTCACATCCGTATTCAAGGTGAAACACAGAAAACCCACGTTTATGGTGTCCTGGCACCATGGTGGCACCACCATTAGTTCCCATGGTGGTACTGAGAATAATTCATGAAAATCTGGAGGTATAATGAGAATTTTTCTTCAATTTCAAAGCTTGGGTATAATCAGTAGGCTATAAAGGAACCAAAATATTGAAAAATCGGATATTTTTTCAATATTATTCCCCCGCGCACCACTTCGACTTGCACATTTACTCCACCTTTTACTCCACAATCTCGCGCCTAAGAACAGGACGCCTCTTAAGCAACCAATAACTCTTCAGAATTGACTTGTTAGACAATGACGATTGTGCAAATTGCCCTGGAGTACAGGAGACAGTGGAACACATAGTGCTCGTATGTCCACGCTATGCTAAACCTCGCATAAGGCTCTTAGAAGACAGCAACTCGTAGTACAGAGAAGCCCTTCAACCTGAACAGTTTACTAGCTACGAAAGAACCAACACTGTATGAAGTGTTATTCAAATTCTTCAAAGACAGTGACCGATTCATTTAGATAGTGACTTTATTTGAAAACTTTTATTTATAATACTGGAATATTTTGTAATCATTTCAATGTACATTCAAATTGACGATATGTAGATAGGGCTGAATTAATACTTTACGAGGCCAGTAAAACTTCCAAAAAAATCATATTTATCAAGTCTTAGCAATCTAGTAGAGCCATAATCATGACAGATTATCTACTAGAGTGGGCCATTTCCCCATATGATTCATGTACTTAAATTATGAGTAATAACTTACACTGGTTGTATCTTAGGTATTTAAGAAATGGTTTCAACTTAGAATCCAATAATTTTCCAACAGTCAACAGTGGTTTCCTCAAGTAAGCTAAGGATTCTGGTATAGCCGCACTAAAATCAGCTAACGTCAACAATATGGCCTTCTTATATTCCCAAGTCCCTTTTTCCAAAAAACGGAGTAGTGTAGGGAGATTTCGGTCTTTTTGGAAATCCTCTAGCTCAATTTCAGACAAAAAATCAGCTTTGTCAGGAACCGTGAACCCAATGCTCGAGCTGACGAGGTAAACGACTACCACAACAGCAGCCCATAGTAGTTTCATTGTCCCGTCAAGATCCTGTAAACAAGTAAGAGCTTTTACCTCGATGAACTTCTAAAAAACGTCTGCAAAGACAAATGTGCGTTACTGATTAATGTGATGTTCAGATGAAAACGATTCCGAAATGGCCATGTCAACAGTATTCCGAAATGACAAAACGCTGCAAATTATTACGCAAAGGTTTATTATCTTTGTATATGATGCATTTCCAAGTCAAATTCAACCTTTTCCAAGTCTAATCCAACCTTTTCTAAGTAAAATTCAATCTTTTCCAAGTCAAATTCAACCTTTTCCAAAACAAATACAACCTTTTCCAAGTCAAATTCAACCTTTTTCAAGCCAAATTCAACCTTTTCCAAAACATATACAACCTTTTCCAAGTCAAATTCAACCTTTTCCAAGTCAAATTCAACCTTTTCCAAATCAAATCCAAACTTTTCCAAAACAAATTCAACCTTTCCAAGTCAAATCCAACTTTTTCCAAAACAAATTCAACCTTTTCTAAGACAAATTCAACCTTTTCCAAGACAAATTTCAACCTTTTCCAAAAAAAAATCCAACCTTTTCCAAGTCTAATCCAACCTTTTCTAAGTAAAATTCAATCTTTTCCAAGTCAAATTCAACCTTTTCCAAAACAAATACAACCTTTTCCAAGTCAAATTCAACCTTTTTCAAGCCAAATTCAACCTTTTCCAAAACAAGTACAACCTTTTCCAAGTCAAATTCAACCTTTTCCAAGTCAAATTCAACCTTTTCCAAATCAAATCCAAACTTTTCCAAAACAAATTCAACCTTTCCAAGTCAAATCCAACTTTTTCTAAAACAAATTCAACCTTTTCTAAGACAAATTCAACCTTTTCCAAGTCAAATTTCAACCTTTTCCAAAAAAAATTCAACCTTTTCCAAGTCTAATCCAACCTTTTCTAAGTAAAATTCAATCTTTTCCAAGTCAAATTCAACCTTTTCCAAAACAAATACAACCTTTTCCAAGTCAAATTCAACATTTTTCAAGTCAAATTCAACCTTTTCCAAGTCAAATTCAACCTTTTCCAAATCAAATCCAAACTTTTCCAAAACAAATTCAACCTTTTCTAAGACAAATTCAACTTTTTCCAAGTCAAATCCAACTTTTTCCAAAACAAATTCAACCTTTTCTAAGACAAATTCAACCTTTTCCAAGTCAAATTTCAACCTTTTCCAAAAAAAAATTCAACCTTTTTCAAGTCAAATCCAACTTTTTCCAAAACAAATTCAACCTTTTCCAAGTCATTTCAACTTTTTCCAAGTCAAATCCAACTTTTTCCAAAACAAATTCAACCTTTTCTAAGTCAAATTCAACCTTTTCCAAATCAAATCCAACCTTTTCCAAAACAAATTCAACCTTTTCCAAAACAAATTCAACCTTTTTCAAGTCAAATCCAACTTTTTCCAAAACAAATTCAACCTTTTCCAAGTCAAATTCAACCTTTTCCAAATCAAATCCAACCTTTTCCAAAACAAATTCAACCTTCTCCAAGTCAAATTCAACCTTTTCCAAGTCAAATTCATCTTTTTCACCATTATTAGGGAAATTACGCAAAATACACAAGCCCTAAATGTAGTACCAAATGCTTGTCTGAGATAGGGGACTTGCTAGGCCCGCAACTTTTGTTAATAAAAACAAAAGAAATAACACGACTGAAGTTACTTCAAGTAAGATTTAGAAGGATAACAAACAAAACTGGTGCACATCAAGACTTGACTTTCACGTTTTGAAAAATGGTCGAGTCATTTGGAAATTAATTTGTATTACCGACGCGACGTTGAGCATCGTAATTACCAGCATTTTTTGGTTTATTGTTTTAAATGATGAACCTTTGAATCGACCAAGATAACAAAATTGCCCCCCCCCCCCCCACAACCGTCATCTCAAAATCCGTTGTTTCACGTTTCAAGGTACGTAGAATCCTAAAATCAAATAAAAATTTGTCCGTCCGTCCGCCCCACTTTCCCCACCTACTATTGACCGATTTTGATGAAATTTGGCATGTGGGCTCCATCTGGGGTATAGTTGTACCCCGAAGCGTTGGGTTCGAGTAGGTCACTTCTAAGGGTTGAATTGTTGAAAACGCCCTGACTCGAAAAATTCCTATATAAAGGTATTGTTTTTCCATCAATTTGAGATAGTATTGAATTTTTAGAATTTTTAGAGACCATGCGGACAAACCGTTTGCTCCCAACGAGAACTTAAGGGTTGGACTTGGGATAAATCAGAAACACGAGTGTGAATCGCAAAAGAGGCCTAATCTCCGTTCAAATGTTAGCTGACCGAATTGCGATTGATGTTTTTCTTCATGTTGAATGGTTGGTGGCTTTGCAGTCGAGTGATCTATATAGAAAAATATTGAATCATTGGGTAATAATTTGCAGCGTTTTTTAAATCGAATGAAACCAGAAAATGACAACAATAATTGGTTGCACATTTACAGTGATAATATGGATCAGTACACGAGGTTCGCCCAAATCCAGCCCCTATGTTTATGTCGCTTGTTTATTCCGAGGGATGGACGTAGAGTCAGAATCACGAGTGTGAATCGCATATGAAGGTTCGCAGTCAGAAGTTTGAAATTTCAGCTGACCAAATGAGGTGTCTTCAAAACAATAAAACTCCATGTCAACCAGTTTTGATTTCCTAACAACCGAGAATCAAATTTCATAGAGATTATATCGTTGATAGGTACCTACCTAATAGAGAGTTTTTGCTTCACACGGTGGCGAGCTCCCGTGAACGTGAAGCTACGGAAAACTAGAGTTGATGCTAACCTCCCCACTCCTTTTTACCACGGGACCGTGACTGTTACCATAGAAACGGGACGCTCCGTGGATTCTGTTATCATAACCTGACACCAAGAGACCTTGTCTGAGAAGTTGGCCACCATTTTCGTTCTTACTGAAGTGGAAGGTACAGAATGGAACCAACTACAAAAACCTAGTTTCGAGTGATCAAGCATCAAAGTTATTTCAACTTTGTATATCAGGTGATAATTTTATTGGAATTTCCTTCTTTTCCTCTCAAATTTAAATTAATGCCGCGTCATTTCCTACTTTGAGAGAATGCAATAGAGAGTTTTTGCTTCATGCGGGCGCACCGTGGGAGGCACCGTCCGTGGAAATTCAGCGGTCGATGATGACCGAAAAGGTACGAAGTTTCCCGAAGTTGTCGCAGTCGCCGTGCGTTCTCGAAGACCGCCCGTTTGAAGCGCTCTTCACACGGTCGCCTCCCGCGGTCGGGTTCCTGCCACCGCAAGATGCAACCTTTAGGTAGGTTAGACTCTGATAACAGTTATTACATTGCTTTGGTTTTGCGAATCGCAAGATTTCTTTTACTTTCTTCTTCAATTCTTGCCAAAATATACTTCAAAAATGAGTACCTACCTCACATTGAAACTACTTCAGGTTATTACAGAGCACTGCAGTGCAACTTCAATAGAGGTTTATTTAACTCTGTACAAAAATATATGTATAGTCCCCCCATGCGAAAAGTAATTTTAATATGATAAACATTGCCTAACACACGTTGAATTTTGAGGTCCGAATATAATCACGAATGATGTTGGTACTTGATCATAATTTCATTTGATATTTCACTTGATTAATAGTGAAAGAAAACTTATCTAAAAATGTGTACAGGCAATAACACATTTAAAACTCATTCTTACGTATGTGCAATTTTTAAAAAATTATTATATTTAATATAAGGGGAATTTAATATTATATATTTAATATAATAATTTTCCCGAGTTTATTGTCATTTATTAGTATATTTTAAAATATAAGTATTTATTAATTAGGAGTAATACCATACATGAACTCTGAAAATTTTGGGACTGAGAGAAAAACTTATAACAAAAGATAGGCCTAAAATGTCATCATTCTCAGCCATATGCTATTTTTTAAAAAATTTGCATTTTATAAATAGCATGTGACTAAGAATTAACACAATTATTGTGTTCATGAGTTTATAAGAAGTTTGCCAACAATTTAATTGTAATTGCAATTTGATAGTAAAATTAATAACTATGCATCAAACTGCATAATATGCAGTTTGCGCATAATATGCGCAAAATAGAAAAAATAGAAAAATACCAGTCAAATTTAAAAACGGATGACACCCTGTGATTCAGAGTAAAAAAATTATGAAAAAAGATGTGCCACAGTTAGGGTTCTCCAAAACCTAATTTTTGTGCAATTGTGGAGTTGCGCAACTTAGAGCGTTCAAAAAGTAAGGTTTCGCACAATAACAAAATTTGGTTTGGGTATGAATTTGTCATGAAATTTGAAGTTGAATTCGAATTTGTGATTAAAAAAAGGGGGGGGGTCCATTTGAATAAATGAAGTTGGTGTCAATTGCGCGCAATTACCCGCAAGTATTTGCGCGAAAGTATTTGTCCTGAATTCCTCACAAAAAATCATGGAGAATAGCGTTGGTCCCAATTTTTTATGCTGAATTCTGGGGAAATGAAGAGGGGTTGAACCTTTTCGTGAAACACCCTGTATACTAATACACCTACCAATAATTCGGAGAATACTGTTTGGTCGGGGAAAAAATGGAGACAGGATTATATAAAAACCTATAAAAATAAATTTTTGAGGATTTGTGAGGGTGAGGTCATGAGTAAGGTATCACTTTCTTCTAGAAGAATGACGAATTTAGGAGTGCAAAAAACTGAATGTTGAATGTGAATAGTCGTTTAGAATTCCTCAGAATGGAACCAAGTGAGTTGGTTCATCACTCAAATTTGGTAACAACGTTTTCCAAAATCTCAGAAAGAAATCAAACACATATAATTTTAATTTTAGGCGTTCTACTACAGATATTGCATGCTCTCAAAGTAGGAAATGACGCAGAATTAATTTAAATTTGAGAGGAAAAGAAGGAAATTCCAATACAATTATCACCTGATTTACAAACTTGAAATAACTTTGATGCTTGATCACTCAAAACTAGGTTTTTGTAGTTGGTTCCATTCTTTGGCTTCCACTTCAACAAGAACGAAAATGGTGGCGAACTTGTCACAGACAAAATGGTGGCGGTGTCAGGTTATGATAACAGAATCCACGGAGCGTCCCGTTTCCATGGTGACAGTCACGGTCCCGTGGTAAAAAGGAGTGGGGAGGTTAGCATCAACTCCAGTTTTCCGTAGCTTCAAGTTCACGGGAGCTTGCCACCGTGAACGTGAAGCTACGGAAAACTAGAGTTGATGCTAACCTCCCCACTCCTTTTTACCACGGGACCGTGACTATTACCATGGAAACGGGACGCTCCGTGGATTCTGTTATCATAACCTGACACCGCCACCATTTTGTCTGTGACAAGTTCGCCACCATTTTCGTTTATGTTGAAAGTTGAAGTGGACGACACAGAAAGGAACTAACTACAAAAACCTAGTTTTGAGTGATCAAGCATCAAAGTTATTTCAAGTTTTTAAATTAGGTGATAATTGTATTGGAATTTCCTTCTTTTCCTCTCAAATTTAAATTAATTCCGCGTCATTTCCTACTTTGAGAGCATGCGATATCTGTAGTAGAACGCCTAAAATTAAAATTATATGTAGTTGATTTCTTTCTGAGATTTTGGAAAACGCTGTTACCAAATCTGAGAGATGAACCAACTCAGTTGGTTCCATTCTGAGGAATTTTGAACGACTATTCACATTCAACCTTCAGTTGTTTGCAATCCTAAATTCATCATTCTTCTAGAAGAAAGCGATACCTTACTCATGACCTCACCCTCACAAATCCTCAAAATTATATTTTCATAGGTTTTTATATAATCCTATATCAATTTTTTTCACGTGTTTCACGAAAAGGTTGCACCCCTTCATTTCCCAAAATTCAGCGTGGAAAATTGGGACCATCGCTATTCTTCATGGTTTTTTGTAAGGAATTCAGGAAAAATACTGTGGCACATCTTTTTTCATCATTTTTTGACTCTGAACCACAGAGTGTCATCCGTATTTAAATTTGACTGGTATTTTTTTCTACTTTGCGCGAAAATATTCTTCCTGGATTTCTCACCAAAAATCATGTAGAATAGCGTTGGTCCCAATTTTGGTTTATTATCTTCAATAATGAACCTTTGAAATCGACCAAGAAAAAAAAATTTTAACACCCCCTCAAAATTTGATGGTTTACGTTTCAAGGTACGTAGAATCCAAAAATCGAATAAAAATTTGGCCGTCCGTCCGCCGTACGCGGCACTTTTGCCACTTAGCATTGACCGATTTTGATGAAATTTGGTATGTATGCTCCATTTGGGGTCTAGTTGTGCCCCGAAGCTTTTGGTTGATGTTGGTCACTTCTAAGGGTTCCAAAATCAATTTTGAAATTTTGTAACGCCCTAACTCAAAAAAAAATTCGATATAAAGGTATTGTTTTTCCTTCAATTTAAGATTCTATGGAATTTTTAGAATTTTTTGAGACCACGCGGAGCTCTGTAGGACAAACCGTTCGCTCCCTAAGAAAATTTAAGGGTTTATATTGAAATATATATATATATAAATCAAAACACGAGGGTGAATCGCAAAAGAGGCCTCAACTCCGTTCAAATTTTAGTTGACCAAAATGCGATCGATGGTTGGTAATTTTGACTTTTTTTTTTGATTTTTAGAAAAAAAATTTTTGATTTTTTTTTCTTTTTTTCCTCATATTGGATGGTTGGTGATTTTGTAGACGAGTGATCTATATAAAAATAATAAACCGTTGTGTAATAATTTGCAACGTTTTTACGTTGTATTTTGGGGAAATGAAGGGGGGTGTAACCTTTTCGTGAAACACCTTGTATATTCAGTTTGATGCATACCTAATTATTAATTTTATTATCAAATTGCAATTACAATTAAATTGTTGGCAAACTTCTTATAAACTCATGAACACAATTGGCATTTTAGATAATATCTAATATTATAGCATATATTATATATTATAGCATATTTTAGATAATATGCTAATATTATAGCATATTTTAGATAATATGCTATATTATAGCATATGACTAAGAATGATGATATTTTAGGCCTATCTTTTGTTATAAGTTTTTCTCTAAGTCCCAAAATGTTCAGAGTTCATGTATGGTATTACACCTAATTAATAAATACTATAGAATCGATCCTTGAAGTTTGGTCCTCGAGTTAGGGTGACACCCTGTATAAAAATAATAAACCGTTGTGTAATAATTTGCAGCGTTTTTACGATGTATTTTGGGGAAATGAAGGGGGGTGTAACCTTTTCGTGAAACACCTTGTATATTCAGTTTGATGCATACCTAGTTATTAATTTTACTATCAAATTGCAATTACAATTAAATTGTTGGCAAACTTCTTATAAACTCATGAACACAATTGGCATTTTAGATATAGCATATGACTAAGAATGATGATATTTTAGGCCTATCTTTTGTTACAAGTTTTTCTCTAAGTCCCAAAATGTTCAGAGTTCATGTATGGTATTACACCTAATTAATAAATACTTATATTTTGAAATATAATAAATGACAATAAACTCGGGAAAATAATTATATTTTTAAAATTGCACATGGGTAAGAATGAGTTTTAAATGTGTTATTGCCTGAACACATTTTTAGATCAGTTTTTTTTTCACTATTAATCAAGTGACATATCAAATGAAATTATGATCAAGTGAACTACCAACATCATTCGTGATTATATTCGGACCTCAAAATTCGACGTGTGTTAGGCAATGTTTTTCATATTAAAATTACTTTTCGCATGAAGGAACTATACATTTATTTTTGTACAGAGTTAAATAAACCTCTATTAAAGTTCCATTGCAGTGCTCTGTAATAACCTAAAGTACCTAGTTTCAATGTGAGGTAGGTACTCATTTTTAAAGTATATTTTGGCAAGAATTGAAGAAGAAAGTAAAAGAAATCTTGCGATTCGCAAAACCAAAGCAATGTAATAACTGTTATCAGAGTCTAACCTACCTAAAGGTTGCATCTTGCGGTGGCAGGAACCCGACCGCGGGAGGGGACCGTGTGAAGAGCGCTTCAAACGGGCGGTCTTCGAGAACGCACGGCGACCGCGACAACTTCGGGAAACTTCGTACCTTTTCGGTCATCATCGACCGCTGAATTTCCACGGACGGTGCCTCCCACGGTGCGCCCGCATGAAGCAAAAACTCTCTAATATCTGTAGTAGAACGCCTAAAATTAAAATTATATGTAGTTGATTTCTTTCTGAGATTTTGGAAAACGCTGTTACCAAATCTGAGTGATGAACCAACTCAGTTGGTTCCATTCTGAGGAATTCTGAACGACTATTCACATTCAACCTTCAGTTGTTTGCAATCCTAAATTCATCATTCTTCTAGAAGAAAGCCCTTCATTTCCCCAAAATTCAGCGTGAAAAATTGGGACCATCGCTATTCTTCATGGTTTTTTGTAAGGAATTCAGGAAAAATACGGTGGCACATGTTTTTCCTATCATTTTTTGACTCTGAACCACAGGGTGTCATCCGTATTTAAATTTGACTGGTATTTTTTTCTACTTTGCGCGAAAATATTCTTCCTGGATTTCTCACCAAAAATCATGTAGAATAGCGTTGGTCCCAATTTTGGTTTATTATTTTCAATAATGAACCTTTGAAATCGACCAAGAAAAAAATTTTTAACACCCCCTCAAAATTTGATGGTTTACGTTTCAAGGTACGTAGAATCCAAAAATCGAATAAAAATTTGGCCGTCCGTCCGCCGTATGCCGTACGCGGCACTTTTGCCACTTAGCATTGACCGATTTTGATGAAATTTGGTATGTATGCTCCATTTGGGGTCTAGTTGTTCCCCGAAGCTTTTGGTTCGAGTAGGTCACTCCTAAGGGTTCCAAAATCAATTTTGAAATTTTGAAAACGCCCTAACTCAAAAAAATTCGATATAAAGGTATTGTTTTTCCTTCAATTTGAGATTCTATGGAATTTAAGATTATAGAATTAAGATTCTATGGAATTCAAGGATCGATTCTACAACTAATTTGCAAACTTTTTTGTCTGGTGGCATTTTTTTTTAAACGCTTTAAAATTATACTTTTTTCACTTTTAAGATTTTGTTCGTGTTTTCGACCTTGAGCTATTAAAACGGCCATAACTCCCTCAATTTACGGGATAAACTCAAATATGAGTATACCGTTGGAAAGAATGTTAAATTTCCTATCAGTTCATCAGGACACAAAAGCTTTTTAAGCCTTTCGTATAAGTGAATAAATTGGTCAAAGTCAGAAATTTAAAACTTTCTCGAAAATCACCATTTTTCAGGCTGACTCATCTTATGTAATAAACAGCCGTATCGGCGGGCACTCAACGGAAAAAACTTGCCCAGAATCTCAGCTTTCCAACGGTCTATCAATTTTTCTTTTTAACATTCAAATTAGAAGAGTAAATGAAGTTTGAATGCCCGAAAACGTGTGTTTTACAAGCAAATCCAGTGTTTTAAGCGGTTTGTGGTCCCCCTCGACCTCAAGATGGCTTGACGATTTTGGTATCATTTCCTATGTAATTTTCTACGCTGAATCAAATAGTGATACTTCCGAATGGTTCCGACTGCTAGAAAGTAGATTTTTCGAAGAAAACCTTCGTTTTTCGTACATAAAATACGCATTATTCTTAAATGTGGTAGTGAGCATGAAGTAACACCTTTTAACTCAATGAAAACACCGAATTTCTAGTTGATTGAAGTTTTTGTTGAGTTCAAAGGTGTTACTTCATGCTCACTACCACATTTAAGAATAATGCGTATTTTATGTACGAAAAACGAAGGTTTTCTTCGAAAAATCTACTTTCTAGCAGTCGGAACCATTCGGAAGTATCACTATTTGATTCAGCGTAGAAAATTACATAGGAAATGATACCAAAATCGTCAAGCCATCTTGAGGTCGAGGGGGACCACAAACCGCTTAAAACACTGGATTTGCTTGTAAAACACACGTTTTCGGGCATTCAAACTTCATTTACTCTTCTAATTTGAATGTTAAAAAGAAAAATTGATAGACCGTTGGAAAGCTGAGATTCTGGGCAAGTTTTTTCCGTTGAGTGCCCGCCGATACGGCTGTTTATTACATAAGATGAGTCAGCCTGAAAAATGGTGATTTTCGAGAAAGTTTTAAATTTCTGACTTTGACCAATTTATTCACTTATACGAAAGGCTTAAAAAGCTTTTGCGTCCTAATGAACTGATAGGAAATTTAACGTTCTTTCCAACGGTATACTCATATTTGAGTTTATCCAGTAAATTGAGGGAGTTATGGCCGTTTTAATGGCTCAAGGTCGAAAACACGAACAAAATCTTAAAAGTGAAAAAAGTATAATTTTAAAGCGTTTAAAAAAAAATGCCACCAGACAAAAAAGTTTGCAAATTAGTTGTAGAATCGATCCTTGAAGTTTGGTCCTCGAGTTAGGGTGACACCCTGTATAAAAATAATAAACCGTTGTGTAATAATTTGCAGCGTTTTTACGATGTATTTTGGGGAAATGAAGGGGGGTGTAACCTTTTCGTGAAACACCTTGTATATTCAGTTTGATGCATACCTAATTATTAATTTTACTATCAAATTGCAATTACAATTAAATTGTTGGCAAACTTCTTATAAACTCATGAACACAATTGGCATTTTAGATATAGCATATGACTAAGAATGATGATATTTTAGGCCTATCTTTTGTTACAAGTTTTTCTCTAAGTCCCAAAATGTTCAGAGTTCATGTATGGTATTACACCTAATTAATAAATACTTATATTTTGAAATATAATAAATGACAATAAACTCGGGAAAATTATTATATTTTTAAAATTGCACATGGGTAAGAATGAGTTTTAAATGTGTTATTGCCTGAACACATTTTTAGATCAGTTTTTTTTCACTATTAATCAAGTAAAATATCAAATGAAATTATGATCAAGTGAACTACCAACATCATTCGTGATTATATTCGGACCTCAAAATTCGACGTGTGTTAGGCAATGTTTTTCATATTAAAATTACTTTTCGCATGAAGGAACTATACATTTATTTTTATACAGAGTTAAATAAACCTCTATTGAAGTTCCATTGCAGTGCTCTGTAATAACCTTAAGTACCTAGTTTCAATGTGAGGTAGGTACTCATTTTTAAAGTATATTTTGGCAAGAATTGAAGAAGAAAGTAAAAGAAATCTTGGGATTCGCAAAACCAAAACAATGTAATAACTGTTATCAGGGCGTAACCTACCTAAAGGTTGCATCTTGCGGTGGCAGGAACCCGACCGCGGGAGGGGACCGTGTGAAGAGCGCTTCAAACGGGCGGTCTTCGAGAACGCACGGCGACCGCGACAACTTCGGGAAACTTCGTACCTTTTCGGTCATCATCGACCGCTGAATTTCCACGGACGGTGCCTCCCACGGTGCGCCCGCATGAAGCAAAAACTCTCTAATATCAATCGAAGCGCCGCCAGCGCTTGCTAGCTCTTCAGGGGTCGAGCTGGGAGGTTGCCCGTGTTGCTGCTGGTCTTGATTTTGTCAGGCAGCAGTTAGCATGGTGCGACCAAGCAACACCATCTGCTCCAAAACCCAGTTCGTCTGCTGAGTTCGCTGCTGCCCTGCATGAGTCAGTGGATGGTAAATTACTCCGAAAGTGCTCTGAAAGCCTTATCTCATCCCAATGGTTGGATTGGGCTTCAGAGAGCGTTGGGGCCCGCGACTACCGGAACTTCCACGCTGTCTCCGTGGCAACATTGCCAACAGCAGTACGGTATTCAAGGGGTAGTCGTGGGATGACAGATACCCTTTGCCGTGCCTGTTAGAGTGGAAATGAACACCTGTATCATGTAGAGAAGCAGTGTCCACGAACTCATTGGGGCCGCATCCTACGTCATGATGCGGCCGACAAGCAGATAGCAGGTGCCTTGTCATCCAGTGGCTGGGATGTTGAAAGGGAGAGATTATACCACATGCCAAGTGACCAGGGCAAGAATCATGACATCGTTGCCGTAAAGCCTGACAGGTCTTGCATTATCCTGGATGTCCAAGTTGTTAATGGCAGCACGGACATGGAGCAGACCTGGCGAGCTAAGATAAGAAAGTATTATAGAGATGATTTACGGCAAGCAGTGTCAGAGCTAAAAAGAGTGGCCACCATTACTGGGAACCCAAAAACATCAGGGTGATGGCTGCGACTTTGTCATGACGCGGAGTGTGGTGCGGGAAAAGTCCCACGGAGTTGCGTGAGTTGGGCATCTCAGTAGGTGTACTCCATTGTGTCACCAGACGCGTACTGCTTGGCTCATATTTAAACTGGTGGTTATTTTATAGAAGCACTTCCCTTCATCCCTCTCTCCCACCCCCACCATCCTCATTATCCCTTATCCTTAGGGCCGGAGTCCTGGGCGTTCTCCTCATTATATTTTATTTATTTATTTAGTTATTTTGTTTTATGGCGTGCCCCCTCCGTCAGATTGACCTTCAATCTTTGTGGGAAGATTAAAAAAAAATGCATCATAAATTCTACATTTTCCATTTGATTTCGAAGAAATTTTCATGGAGTTGGCGTGTAGGAAATACGGTAGTTTTATTGGCCAAAGTAGACATCCTTATCTGATGTTTACGTCGTCCCCTCCAAGTCCCCTCAGGTGAACTCGCCTTCAGCGATCAACCAGTTTCAGTACGCACCTGTTCATGGCTTGCCCTTCTCTCTTGTATGAAACCCTCCCGTATTTTCTCGTTTTTCAAAGTTAAAACCACAGTGCAACTTCATCTTAGTGCAACTTCTCCTCGTTGTTTAACGACGGAAAACTTTAGCTGTCACTTTTCCGCGAGCGTGAATTTTCACCTGATTTCTGCGGATTTGAATCGTCCGACTTCGTTGCGCCTCATCTCCCCGGCCGGGGAAAGTAATGAAGATCTTCACAACGGTGAGCTAGAACTGTTAATGTTTTTCCGTTCGTTTTTCGTTCTATTCGATTGCCGGATCTCATTTTCATTTGTTGCACTGTAGTAAATTCGTAAGTTGAAACGTGTGTTGAATGCTCATTTCCTTTGTTCGTGACGTCCAGTTGGAACAGGTCACATTTTTCCTTGGCAAGGTAATTTCCTTATAAATATAGTATCCTTTCTAGATAGAAACTAGCCTGGCTATGGCTAACAAAGGTGACGATGATCTTCATCTTGAGAAACGTGTTTTAGAATTAAAGTACAGTGTTGATAGGCGGTCTAAACTGTTTGCTCAATTGACAACAGTTTATGATGGCGCATCAAATGTTGCCCCAGGTACTGTTTCTCAATTCCTGGCACGGTGTCAAGATATAGGTAAAATCAAGGATAAATTTGACACAATCCAAGATTTGTTGCTAGAAATCAACGTTTGTGTCGAAGCTGAAGAAGCAGCCGAAATCGATAATGTTGTGTAAAATGCCGTATGTCTAGTTCTTGTTCCAAGTCCCAAGATCCATTGTCTGTACTAACTCATGTTAAATTACCTAATTTTGAAATTCCAAAATGGAATGGTGAAATGGATACATTCAACGATTTCTGGATATTATACGAATCAGTTATTCACCAAGGTAATTTTAGTAATGTACTAAAATTCACGTATTTACGTCGAGCTTTGGAGACCGCGCCAAATGCTTTCAATTTAATAAAGAATTTATTACTTTCTGATGATAATTATGCGACTGCTTATTCTATTATTAAGAGTCGATATGGTAGTGCCCGTTCGTTAGCGGCTCACTATGTTAATAAAATATTAGATTTCAAGCCTCTCATTAATAATACTTACGCCAACTTGCAACAATTCATAGGGGTTTTTGACACTTCTGTTGCGGCGTTCAATAACCTTGACCTTGACCAACATGATTTCTTACTGTTTCAATGCGCTCTGCGCGCATTACCTACTGAGGTTCGTGTATTATTTGAAAGGTCCTTGAGTAACCGTGATGAAATTCCTTCATTTTCTCAATTATTAGGGTACGTCCAAGATCAGTGTACAATTCACGAATTAACAAAATGTTCGTCTGGTTCTACGTCTATTAATTCTAGAAGTGGGCGTAATTCTCAAACATTATTAGTTACCCCAGCCAATGAAAACTCGCGTTTGTCGAAAATTGTTGATAATAATAATTCTAATGTATGTCCTATTTGTAAGGACTCTCATGTTATTTATAGTTGTATGGTTTTTCAAAATATGTCTGTGGACGAAAAATATGGTAAAATTAAAGCTCTTCGCAGATGTTTTCGGTGCCTAGGTGCACATCACAGGTCAAAATGCATTTCAAAATGGAACTGCAATCATTGCTCTAATCCTTCGCATAATAGCTTTCTCCACGAACCTAAAACTGATGCCAACTCGAACCTTCAGGTAGATGTTCCTCTCTCTTCTATTGTTAACCGGGTTCCAGCAGACCGACGGCCGCCGGCACCACATGTTTCCAATAATTCTACCGATTGTAGAGTTTCTCAGTCACAAACTCTTTTGACTAGCCCTGCCATTGTTCGTCAAAACACTCGTACTCGTTCCTACTCGGAACCGCACAAGCTCTAATTAGAAATAAGTGGGGGCGGATGGAACCTATACGTCTAGTCATCGATGTCGGAAGTCAAATTTGTTTAATTTCTTCGGAATGCGCTCAACGTTTAGCATTACCAGTGTCGTCTCGACCTACTACCATTTCAGGTGCTCTTTCTCAGAATTTAGGCACGTCTGAAGGAGTAGTGTCTTGTGTATTGTCTCCACGTCATTCTCGTACTCCTCTCCTGGAAGCTGAAGCCGTTGTAGTGCGGAAGGTGTGTTCAGACCTTCCGACAACCTCTTTATCCGACGATGTCTTTCGTCAATTTTCACATTTGCAGCTCGCTGATCTATCTTTCTGCCAAAAAGGGAAAATAGATTTTCTACTAGGAGCCGCGCTCTATTCTAGTTTGTTTTCTGATAGTCCTGCCGTACTTCATGGTAAACCTGCTGCCTTCGAAACCGTTTTCGGTTGGGTGATTATCGGAGACGTCTCGTCAGTTACCCCTTCACCTCAGGTTGACGTCTCTCTAATGATATGTGATGTTGATTTGGACAAAACTCTGCAAAGTTTTTGGAATTCTGAAGAAATTTCTCCTCGTACGGTGAAGGATCCGCTGCATGAGTATGCAGAGCAAAGTTTTGTCTCGTCGCATTCTCGTCGTTCAGATGGCTCGTATGTGGTTCGAATGCCGTTTAAACCAAATCATGATGTCATACCCTTCGGTGACACTGAAGACATTGCACGTCATAGGTGGCTTCGTCAGGAGTCTCGGCTAAAAAAGGACATTAAATTGAAGGAAGCTTACAATAACTTCATGAAGGAGTATATTAGAATGGGTCACATGAAACCTTCAATTGAGCGGGGAATGGTATATATACCCCATTTCGCCGTAATGAGGGATTCCTCCACTTCTCATGTTCGAGTGGTGTTCGACGCTTCGTGTAAGGACTCTCAAGGTTCCAGCCTCAACGATCGTTTACTAGTCGGCCCTCCTCTACAGAAGGACATTTGTACTATTATAACTCTTTTCAGCGTCGAAAAGGTAGCCCTTGTTGCTGACGTCCGCATGATGTACCGTCACATATGGATGCATCCTGATGACTGTCTCTTCCAACACGTCTTTTGGAGAGAAAATGAGTCAGACCCTCTTCTTCAGTATCAATTGTTAACACTCACGTATGGTCTCGCTAGCGCCCCGTTTTTAGCACAGCGAACAACGATGCAGCTCGTTAGAGATGAAGGTCATAGTTTTCCCATGGCTTCCAAAGCGGTATTATCGTGTTGTTACATGGATGATATTTGTACATCTTCACCGTCGGAGAAAGAAGCGCTCACTCTGAAAACTGAGCTGATTGAATTGTTCAAGTCTGGTGGTTTTGAGCTCCGTAAATGGGCTTCAAATGTACCCTCTATCCTAAGTGACATTCCTCCTGAGCATCAAATCTCTTCCTTATCTATACAGTCCACTGAAATTAGTTCGTTACACATTCTGGGATTACACTGGGAACCACGTTCTGACGTTTTTACCTATTCCGTGAAGCCGCTACCTGTTTGTAATTCGAAACGTCAAGTACTCTCTCGTATCGCCTCGCTGTTTGATCCCCTTGGATGGATAAGCCCTGTAATTTTCAAAGCCAAGTTATTTCTCCGTGAGCTTTGGGAGCGTGGTTTGGATTGGGATTCACCACTCCCGAGTGATCTAAAATCTCGTTGGGAAGAGTTCAGTTTGCAACTTCTGAATCTTCCACAACTCAAAATTCCAAGACGTCTCTTGCATGAGAGAGCGAATCAGTATCAACTCATTGGGTTCAGCGATGCATCAATGTTGGGTTATGCAGCAGCTGTATACTTACGATGTTCTACCGAGGATGGAACTTTCTGTTAGTAGAACTCAATGGTGCTCACTTGCTCTCTCAACTGCTTGAATCAATCCAATTTCTAGTCTTGAGATTGAAAATAACCGAAGTACACCTATTTACTGATTCTTCAGTTGTCCTTGGGTGGCTTCATACCCCTCCTCATCGCCTGCAAACTTTCGTCGCTAACCGAGTGGTAGCTATCTTGGAAAACACCAAGGTTTCTCAATGGCTCAATCTCGGCCAACAATTCTGCGGATATGGAATCTCGAGGACTTCTTCCTAACGAAATAATTGAGAATCCGTCATGGTGGGCGGGGCCCGAATTTCTTCGCACCCCTACTTCAAGTTGGCCAAATTTGGAACTCCCAATGTCTGATGACTTGCCAGAGGTGAAGCACACCAAGGTTACTATGTTTACTGCTTCAAAACGTACTAAACCAAAGGAACCTCCGCTCGTAGTATCGATTATCGAAAGATTCTCGTCACAGTCTCGTTTGAAACGAGTAATGGCTTGGATTCTACGTTTTGTCCACAACACTCGTCAAGTGGGTCTAAACAAATTTCGAATGCGTAGATCGGGACCACTCCAACCATTTGAACTACATGCAAGTATGTATGTCTGCGTGAAGGCTACCCAATTCCACTATTTTGGGAGTGAGCTTCAAACCATTCAAAAGGGCAAGTTACTCTCACCACGTATTCGACGTCTTTCTCCGTTTATTCACAATGGAATCCTCAGAGTAGGTGGACGCCTTACTCATTCGTTATTACCATCGGATGTGAAACATCCTCCGCTGCTGCCAAAGCAATCTCATTTATCATCGCTGATTTGTGATTCGTATCATCGAAAGTTGCTACATGCCGGACCGCAATGTACCCAGGCTGTAATCTCGCAAGAATTTTGGATACTTTTCCTCCGTGCGCTTTTGAGACATCGCATTTTCGAGTGTACGAGTTGTTATCGGCATCGTTTGAAGGAAAACCATCCGATTATGGCCGATCTTCCTCCTTCAAGAGTAACTCGCTCTCCTTCCAACGGAAGAGGAAGAGTAATTGAATGGGTGGGCCGAATAGGGGTACATGTCCATTTTTTCGATTTTTCGTTTTTGGTACCTCACGAATCGTAGAGATCTCCTCTACTACATTATAGCATCATAAGGCTTCACTTCCAATTCCGTGGGCATTTTATTGAGCTTCAATAAAGGAAATCCAGATGATTTTATTCAGGAGAACAAGGGTACATGTTAGTAACATACGTAGCAATCGCTCTCGCGTCCTGCGTTACAATCCGCTCCCCGCCTGTGTCCAACTCCCGCTCGTAATCTCGCGAATGGCCGATTGCTGATTCTAGCTTTCTCTAATCTGTTGTTCTTCGTCAAACTCGGAATATTGTTTTCCTAACTTTTGATCATGAGTGGCTCAGTCTGCCTCACGCGAAATGATCTGGACCGTATAAATAAGTCTAGATCGCGCACTCTTAACATTCAAGAATGGAAAGATGTGAAAAGGAAGAATTCCCAAAACTCAGGTCAGCCCTACGTTTCCAAGAAGAACAAGCCTGTCCCTGGAAAACTGCCATCAAATTGCGATCAAGCTTGTAGTGAGTTCTGTATTCATTGTAGAAGTAATATTACTGTCGAAGAGAAACATGAAAACTTCAGAAAATTCTACGAACTCACGTACGATGAACAATCACTGTTCCTATTAAGATTAATCCGAATAAATGAGCCGACTCAAAGGAGAAGTGAAAAAAACTGATGCTAATTCTCAAAGGCTGTGTACATTCCATTTCTTTATTGGAGACAAACGAGTCTGTAAGAAAAATTTTATGGACACTTTCAAAATCAGCAACAAAAACTAAAATCAGGAGAAACTTCCCCAAGAGATCAAAGAGGTCGACATCTGAACCGTCCCCACGCGAAGCTGCGTATCTTCAGGCGTCTAGTTATTGAACATATTAAAAAAATTCCCACGGCAAGAGTCGCACTATAGCCGAAGTACCACTACCAAAATGTATCTCAGCCCTGACCTCAATTTGACTAAGATGTATAAAAGTTTCAAGCATAATCATCCAGAAGCCACCATTAGTAAAACATTATACAGAAAAATTTTCAAAACTTTTAACCTCGCTTTTGGACAACCAAGATCGGATACTTGTAAACAGTGCGATTTACTCTATATAAAACTGAAAGCTGCTGGGAATGACGAGGAAAGGAGGGCAATTCAGAATGAGAGTGATTTGCATCACACAAAAGCAGTTCAAGGATATGGAGCATTGAAATTAGACACCAGTAAGGCCAAACAAAATCCGAATATAATCGTCCTTTGCATTGATTTGCAGCAAGTTTTGTTCGCCCCCACTCTCCACCACTCTGACGTATTCTATCAGTGGCAACTCAGCTGCTATAATCTTGCTATTCACAATATGGGGACGGGTAGAGCAAGCATGCATTTGTGGTACGAGGTTCTGGCAGGCAGAGGAGCTTCGGAAATTTCATCTTGCCTGATGAAGTATATCGAATTAAACTTTAGACCACTGGCTGATGATGAAGAAAGAAAACTCATTATTTGGTCAGACCGCTGTGTCGGCCAAAACAACAACTGGACCCTGTTGAATACTTGCTGTTATTTAGTGCAGAGCAGGTATTTCTCGGAAGCAAACCAAAAATTTCTCGTGTCCGACCACAGCTTTTTGCCCTGCGATAGAGATTTCGCCCTTATCGAGAAGAAGAAAAAGACGAGCAAGGTCTATGTCCCTTCTCAGTGGAAATATGTCATCGCTGACGCCAAGGTGAACGAGCCCTTCAGTATCGTAGAAATGCGCCAAGAAGACCTCAAAGACCTTCAAGAGATCGAGCGACACCTCTTGAAAACCAAAAATAAGAATTTGAAGGTCACCAAAAATCTTTGGATGAAGTACTCCATCGACGACCCTTTCTGCATCTATGCTCGACAGACACACAATACATTGCATCCGTGGCAAAAGCATACCGTCTATACAGCTCCATCCCGAAGTTTACCGCAACCCCATCAACTTCCTCCTGAGCACACTTCTCTCCTGCCTATTTCACAAGCCAAAAAGGCTGATCTTCTGCGGATGGTTCCATTTCTGGAACCCGAATACCGAGGTTTCTATGAGTCTCTTCCATCAATACCTTGACCTTTCTACTTCAGCATTACTATTTTTTTTTATTGTTCATTATTAAGTTAGGTAGTTCCTAATAAAGCGTTCATGTGCATATTTCTTTTCACTCTAGTATGCATCTAATATGTCTTTCAAGAAATAAAACCATTTCCGAGAATAACTCAAAGCTGATGAGTTCACCTTAGGTGATGAGAAATGGAAGATACTAGTTTTTTTACAAGCCGCACAACTGGGAGCAAGTTTGTGGAACAAGGTTACATGTTCGTAAAAAGCGTAAATTCATCGGATCATCTGACTTTTGGTTTATTATTTTCAATAATGAACCTTTGGAATCGACCAAGAAAAAATTTTTTTTAACACCCCCTCAAAATTTGATGGTTTACGTTTCAAGGTACGTAGAATCCAAAAATCGAATAAAAATTTGGCCGTCCGTCCGCCGTCCGCCGTACGCGGCACTTTTGCCACTTAGCATTGACCGATTTTGATGAAATTTGGTATGTAAGCTCCATTTGGGGTCTAGTTGTGCCCCGAAGATTTTGGTTGATGTAGGTCACTTCTAAGGGTTCAAATTTGAAGTTTGAAATTTTGAAAACGCCCTAACTCAAAAAATTTCGATATGAAGGTATTATTTTTTCTTCAATTTAAGATTCTATAGAATTTTTAGAATTTTTTGAGACCACGCGGAGCTCTGTAGGACGAACCGTTCGCTCGCTACGAGAATTTAAAGTTTGGACGTACGATAAATCAGAAACACGAGTGTGAATCGCAAAAGAGGCCTAATCTCCATTCAAACTATAGCTGACCGAAATACGATCGATGTTTTTCTTTATGTTGGATAGTTGGTAGCTTTGCAGACGAGTGATCTATAGAAAAATAATAAACCATTGTGTAATAATTTGCAGCGTTTTATTTTCATTTCGCTCTCCTGTGAAGTTCGGAAAAACGACATGTACCCTTATTCGGCCCACCTATTCAATTTAATTTAATATTCATTGTTCTTCAACCTTGTTGTTTATATAAAAATGTTTTTGTCTCAAACTAACTTGTTTATAAATCTTACTAACTAGCTTGTTATATACAGGGTGTCCCATGTTAAGGACCGAAAAACTTCGGGAGTCGATTCTACAACTAATTTTAGTAAGAAAGTGTCTCTTAGCAATTTTTCGTTAGACGCTTAATTTCCGAGTTATTTTAATTTTAAGATTTTTTTCGTGTTTTCGACCTTAAGCCATAAAAATGACCATAACTCGCTTAATTTACAAGCAATTTAAAATCGAATTACACTGTTGGATAGGGCGTTAAATTTACCATCTTTCTAGTGGTTATACAAAAATTTTTGTAAGGTAGTGAGGGGTGAAAAATCAACTCGTAAAGTCATTTTTGTAAAATTGTCAAAATTTCCTACTTTTTCTTTTGATTGTTAAGGTTTTACTTCCAAATGATTATTCACGTACCTCTACATCAAAAACTGCGCAAAAATCTCAGCTCTCTAATGGTATAATTTGTTTTAATTTTACTCCGCTAATTAGGGGTGAAAAATAAGTTTGAATGCTAAAAAACGTGGTTGCGCTTATGGAAATCAAGGTTTCTGGTTCGTTGGGCCTCGGGCAGGTTCGACGAATTAGGGGTGGAATTCCACTGATTCCATCACCGTTGGTATGTGAAAGCTCAGTATTGAATTGTGGAAGGTCCAATTCTTTTTTTTTAAATTTACTTGGTATTTATGCACGAATTAAATATTCAATTCTCGCAACTTTCTCGATTGTATGAAAAAAGAGATATCTCATAAAGAATAGCGCGTAGATGTGGAATAAAAAATAAAGATAAATAATGATATTTTAGAGAAAGTAAAAATGATATTTATGAGCAATAATAATCTATATCTTCATCGAAGTACGTTATTGATTAAACGTAAATGAGATAATAAATTATCCTCTACTCCGTCTTTGACTTCGTTTGTCATTCGTCCGGATACCTGTAAACACAAAGCAAAGTTTTTTACAGCCAAGTGAGAAAATAATTGAGGAATGTCAAAATTTGAAGATGTACTGAAGAAGGAGGAGGTCACATTGAGCACTTACTCTGAATCAGTAATATGATGACCACTGCTTCAAATTTTGACGTTCCTCAATTATTTTCATATTGGCTGAAAAAACTTTGCTTTGTGTTTACAGGTATCTGGACGAATGACAAACGAAGTCAAAGACGGAGTAGAGGATAATTTATTGTCTCATTTATGTTTAGTCAATAACGTACTTCGATGAAGATAAAGATTATTTTTGTTCATAAATATCATTTTTACTTTCCCTAAAATATCATTATTTATGTTTATTTTTTATTCCACATCTACACGCTATTCTTTATGAGATATCTATTTTTTCATACAATCGAGAAAGTTGCGAGAATTGAACATTCAATTCGTGCATAAATACCAAGTATATTTTTAAAAAAATATTCGGACCTACCAAAATTCAATACTGAGCTTTCACATACCAACGGTGATGGAACCAGTCTAATAGCCTTGAAAATGACGTGGAATTTCGTTCCTAATTCGTCGAACCTGCCCGAGGCCCAACGAACCAGAAAATTTTGATTTCCATGAGCGCAACCAAGTTTTTTAGCATTCAAACTTATTTTTCACCCCTAATTAGCGGATTAAAATTAAAACAAATTATACCATTGGAAAGCTGAGATCTTTGCGCAGTTTTTGATGTAGAGGTACGTGAAAAATCATGTGGAAGTAAAACCTTAACAATCAAAAGAAAAAGTAGGAAATTTTGACAATTTTACAAAAATGACTTTACGAGTTGATTTTTCCCCCATCACTACCTTGAAAAAATTGTTGTATAACCACTAGAAAGATGGTAAATTTAACGCCCTATCCAACGGTGTAATTAGATTTTGAATTGCTCGTAAATTAGGCGAGTTATGGTCATTTTTATGGCTTGAGGTCGAAAACACGAAAAAAATCTTAAAATTGAAATAACTCGGAAATTAAGCGTCTGACGGAAAATTGCTAGGAGACACTTTCTTACTAAAATTAGTTGTAGAATCTACTCCCGAAGTTTTTCGGTGCTTAACATGGGACACCCTGTATATACTAAAATTGTGCAAAATTGTGTTACAACACTGATCTTGAGTAGACGGTATTGGACTATTGCTACTTGTTTCTGAAATGTTATTTCTGTGTCTCTCATGTTTAGGGATATTTGTATGAGCATTCAACTTACGCTATTTATTTTTATTCTTCTCAAAATTCTTCAAATTTTGGGTGGGCGGTGTATTGGCCAAAGTAGACATCCTTATCTGATGTTTACGTCGTCCCCTCCAAGTCCCCTCAGGTGAACTCGCCTTCAGCGATCAACCAGTTTCAGTACGCACCTGTTCATGGCTTGCCCTTCTCTCTTGTATGAAACCCTCCCGTATTTTCTCGTTTTTCAAAGTTAAAACCACAGTGCAACTTCATCTTAGTGCAACTTCCCCTCGTAGTTTAACGACGGAAAACTTTAGCTGTCACTTTTCCGCGAGCGTGAATTTTCACCTGATTTCTGCGGATTTGAATCGTCCGACTTCGTTGCGCCTCATCTCCCCGGCCGGGGAAAGTAATGAAGATCTTCACAACGGTGAGCTAGAACTGTTAATATTTTTCCGTTCGTTTTTCCCCAATTTAGTAGTGCAATTGATATTTTGAGATAGGTAAACTACTACTATGCATCGGATCATTAACACAATCGGGTTATGGAAGCCATGTGCCACACCCACATCGCATTTTTGTTTAGCTCTCTTTTTAACGTATTTTCTGCACAAACTTTTCAGGATGTTTCAGAAAACACTTCTAGAATAAATGCCTTCCAAAGGTGAACTTATGTAAAATTTAACGCAGATTCCGAATATTCCCTCACTATTTCGATTGACTGAGCAGAATGTGTCACAAAACGAAGGTTTGACTAATAGTAGATTACTGAGTGTGATATATTGGAATACAACTCTCCAAGCTCTGAAGTGCTTCATGCAAGACTAACTTTTGAATTGCAGCAAGAACACAGCAGTGGGCAAGAAAAATACGTTGGTAACTCAACTAACCTCAACCTTCACTTGTTTCACATCTAAATACAGTTTGCTTTCAGTAAAGTCCAAAAATTTTACAATTGTGAAAGAAATTGGATTGCAATTATGAAGAAAGTAACATTTCATGCTTCTTACCTTACAGCTCTGTTCCTATGGAATGATTATGAACCGAATTTCACTCGTTTAAATGTGTTTCGAGGTGATATCGATGACCACCAGTTTTTAATTTCATGGTTTACAATTTTCATGCTGCAACTCCACACCTTGGAATAATCTCAAATGAATTATCGTGAATTTTATTACATATGTAATGTGATATTCAATAAATGATTGTGATCATTAAGTTGAATTGTGCCAAAAATCTCTTATATTCCATTTTTACGCGCTTAAAGGCATCACAGATTTGAGATTGTAACAATGGGACTCGAAATTTTTATCTCCATCAATAATATTTAGGAATGGGCGTCGATGTTTGCACATCGATTTTTTTCAACGTTTATCAACAGCCATTGTTCTTTAAAAATTCGCTTTGAAAAAAGTAGTTTTCTCAAAACTTTAAAAAATAGCATTGTAATTATCGTAGAAAAAATTGTAATGAAACTATGAAACATTGAAAAATTTAAAAGAAGTGTAGTGTAAACATTGAAAGTAAACAAGTATAAACCCGCGGAAACCCAAAATCTATAAGAGGACCAGGAACATAAACTGTCAGTGTTTCAAGACACCTTATAGGGAATACCCAGAAAAGAGCTCAATTCGTCAATCTAGACATTTCAGAGACACAACTCCACAAGATAACAACTTCAACAATACCCATTTTAAAACTTAGTTTCAACCTACTTTTATACATGTGAAAAAATCTCTCTCCCGCAAACGCCATCCACAACAATGATAACACACCAAAAATCATAATTTTGCTGTCAATCAGTAAAATTGTTTCATGTCACCTCCATCAAAAGAGGTAAACACATAATAGTGCAACGTCTGTCTGGGCAACGGACTGTGAAAATCTGTAAAAGTGGGGAGTATCCATTCGAGCGCAATTTTTTTTCATCCCCTCCTTAACTGATATCTGAAGAATAGGACTTTGTGACGACCCTACATTTTATACGGGACAAACCAATTGGTTTGTTCCCGATTTGTTGGAGCTACGCCTTTAGAGATATCCGATTCATAGAGATATGAATCGATATCCTCTTCAGGCCGGCTGATTAATCTAATCACTGGTTTGAAGGGGTAGGGTCGTCACACCCTCCTCTGACTAATTATGAACAATAAGGTGAATTTCAATCTGAAATTCATCCTATATTGTTACATGGTAGCAGAGCGTGGTTTGGTGGAAATGCACTGAATTTATTTCATCATTTCCCCTCCACTTTTTCTTGGGTGTTCCAGAAGGAATTACCCAAAGAGAATTCCTTAAGGAATCTCTATAATATTAAATTATATTAAATTCATTCCCTTATTATACTTCGCCAATCCGGCAATTAAATTCATTCATTTCGCTAATCCGGCAATTAAACTCATTCCCTTGTTAGGCTTTGCCAATCAGGCATTTTATTAATTTCAATTACGTTTTTCTTTTACATAAGCCTTTTCTAAGTTTGCCTTTTCAATCATTACACTTGAATGTTTCGCTGTTCGTATTCTTTATTTAGTTTGCTTTCTCCTCAGTTCCATTGATTTATTCTTTTATGTATAAATGGCCCATTCGTGGCATAAATGACCCATTCGTGGCATTCTTCTTCTTCTTCTTCTTTTTGAATAGTACCATTACGATGGAGGAATTCCCTTGAAGCTTCCAGACGTCCTTTCCTGGGCTTCATGCTATTTTCAGTCCCTTTGACTTTTTTCAAACATACTTCTGTTTGAAATCCAGAAGTATGTTTTAGGGAGAGGAGTGTGACGACCCTACATTTTATACGGGACAAACCAATTGGTTAGATCCCGATTTGTTGGAGCTACGCCTTTAGAGATATCCGATTCATAGAGATATGAATCGATATCCTCTTCAGGCCGGCTGATTAATCTAATCACTGGTTTGAAGGGGTAGGGTCGTCACACCCTCCTCTGACTAATTATGAACAATAAGGTGAATTTCAATCTGAAATTCATCCTATATTGTTACAACTTGAATCGTACTCCATGTGTTTACATGCAATGGACTCCCCCTCTTGTTATTGCCTTACACGGAACTTTCATGGTAACCTCTCACTAACCTTTCACTTTTCAAGGACGAAAAAAAAAGTTCTCCAAAATAAAAATTTTCACTCGCGTTTTGCGTTTTAGACCTTTCTGAACAATTTTGGTTCAGTGTCTGTGTGTCTGTGTGTCTGTCTGTCTGTGTGTCTGTCATGATTTCCTTGTAACGCGCATAACTATACGAAGTTATAGTTCGATTTCAATGAAATTTTCAGGGATTGTGCGGGTTGGTGTGTAGACGGTCCCCTATGAAAATCATCATCCCCGGACTGATAGAAGCGACTGCGCATGCTCAAACGTGATTTCCTTGTAACGGCCATAACTTCTACATTTTCTATCCGATTTCAATGAAATTCTAAGGGATATTATAGATTAGTATTTAGATGGTCCCCTATGAAACTCATCACCTTCAGACTGATAGTAGCCACTGCGCATGCGCAAACGTGAATTTCCTTGTAACGGCCATAATTTCCACTTTTTCTATCCGATTTCAATTAAATTTTCCAGGGATGTAACAGAATAACTTGTTTTGATGTTTTGAGATTAACTACTATGCAATGCATAGTATGCATAGTATGAAGATAGTATCCGATGCATAGTATGCATCGGATCATCTATACAATCGGGTTATGGATACGAGGAAGCTATGTGCCACACCCACTTGGCAGACGTTTTTTCCACTTGTAAAAGATCCATGCTTTCACGGATCAAGAGTGAGTTTTGAGGAAAAAAACTTTCTGCTAGGGTTTTTTTTCTACTTTGGGAAGAACACTTTTTGAAGGGCGTTTTTTTTAACCTGGAGGTAAAAATCTAGCTTGCAGAGAGAGAAATTTTTCTGGGGCTATACCTGAAGTGACCTTACAGACGCCACACCCCTGGTGGGAAGTATGGCAAGGCTAACTGTAGATGTGTGGGAACTGAGGCAAGGTTATCTGCTGATGCTAGGCAACTGTGGCAAGAGTAACCTCGGATGTGTGGGAGCTGTGGTTACAGTATCCATAGATGGGTGGGAATGATGGCAAAGGTATCCATGGATTTTCATGGACCTATTTTGAGATTAGCCAATATCAGGATAAAGATGAGGAAGCTATATGCCACATTTACTTGGCAGACTTTTTTTTTGTCTGGGTGGTGTCTTTCGTTTCCAGAAATTCCACGTCATCTTAAATTAACGAAAAAGGGTTATGAAAAGCGTAATGAAAAAAGCGTTTTTTGTATGTTTGTACCACTAGCATTTTCTTATTCGGGCACCTATCTGCCTGATTCTTCTTGAAATGTGTTCTACAAGTATCCATAGTGGTCCCGTTTCGATCGGATTTCATTTTGGTTTGTTAAAAGTGTCCAAAATTTGTGAAAATAGTTCAAAAAACGTGGTTTTTGTTGACTTCGGGAAGATTGTTCCGTATCCTCTCCCCCCGCCAGACTCCTCGAACCCACCCACCCGTCCCCACCGTCAATTTCTCGGACGCCTGCCGCCCCTCAACAAATTCCTGGGGGACCGCCCTCTCATTCATTCGGGACTATCCTCCCTATTCAGAGTGAAACGCTTATTTCTTCAAAATAAACTTGATTGTGAAGCAAAAATTTCATTTCAAAAAATAATATTGAACTCAATTTTGAAATTAACTTTAACATTTCAAATTTCAAATCCGAAAAAATTGAAATTTCAAAATTATTTGAAAGATGAGTTTCCCTACTGATTGATTGGAGGTCCGATTCTAAAGCTTCACACAAATGAGATGCTTTATGAGGGGGGTTCCGATGAAGACAACATGAAGACTACTGAACTGGTTCATTTTATGTGAACCCATAACACAAACATACATATTCATGGAATATAAGATTAATTAGATATTATCTAATCAAAGATTGATTACGTATAATTAGATAAACAACTATTAGATATTATCTAATCAAGAGATGGTTTGTTGGAATCCCAACATTTCGTACAGGGATTCACACTTATTGCCACTCTCTCATCCTCCTTCATACGACAGCAGTGACCTACAACCTAATAGTTTTGGAACACATTTATTACCTCAATGATAGGTACCCACTCTCATTCCTGTTTTGAATTGCACTATTGACGCATGTTGTAATATTAACCAGATGGATGTGGAATCTACTTGCGTATGTTTGTGACTGCAGATGGGCACGGCGGCAACTTCAGTGCGTACCTACCTACTTACCAACCTATCTGAATAAGTTGTCATTATTATTTATTTCCTTTTTAGTGGGATGCCATCATCAGTTTTGAGGTCGGTCCGTTTTTTTGTTAACAAGTTTTTTTCAAGGATAAAAAACAATTTTCTTCAAAATCAAAATTTCTACTTGCGTTTCAGACCTTCCTGCACAATTTTGGGTCATGAAATCCTTGGAACGGGCTAAACTATGCGAAGTTTTGGTCGGATTTAGATGATGGTCCCCTTTGAGGGTAGTGCAAGTAATTAAGAGATACGAGGAAGCTATCTGCCACACGTACTTGGTTGCCTCTTTCATTGCCTGGGTGGTGTCTTCCGTTTCTAAAAATTGAACAGCATCTTAAATTAACGAAAAAACGTTATGAAAATTAAGAATTAGGTGATTAATAATTAATCTAATTATTAGACGCGGCACTTTTCTTAGCAACACAGGACCGATTTGGTTCAAATTTGGTATATGTGCTCCATTTGGGGTCTAGTTGTGTCGCGAAGCTTTTGGTTGATGTCAGTCACTTCTAAGCGGTGAAAATTGAGGGTTGAAATTTTCAAGAGTGCCCTAGCTCGAAAACTCTCGAAATAAACGTATCGTTTTTTACCAATTTTAAATAGTATTAAATAATAAGTAATAATATTAAATAAGTAATAATATTAAATACAATACTATTTAAAAATAATGAAAAATTTTTGAGACCACCCGGAGCTCTGCAAGACAAGCCGTTTACTCCCTACATGTACTTGAGAGTTTTCTTCGATACAACAGAATCAAGAGGGTGAAACACTAAAGAGGTCTAATCTCTGTTCAAATTTTATGGGACTAAAATGCGATCGCTGTTCATTTCTTCGATTTGTATTCAGTTTTGCTTTCTGAGCAACCAGTAATCAAATTTCCATACGAAGAAGTCTATAATTCGAATCGAGTGTGAAGCGTTTAGTTCTTTCTGTATAGATCACCCTTCTGTATAGATCCCTCCCTACCAGCCATAGGTACCTACTACATACTAGGGCATTTTTGAAAATTTCAACCCTTATTCCCATTTGGTTGGTGGTTGGGTTTGAAATTTTCAAAAATTCCCTAGTATGTAGTAGGTAGGGAGGGATCTCTACAGCAAATAATAAACCTTTGGGCAATGATTTGCGGCGTTTTACACCTTAGGAATGACTGACAATAACCACACCCTTCGGGGTACAGCTAAACCCCAAATGGCGCAAATATACCCAAATCGTAACTGGGCAAAGTGCCTTGTACGGCGAACGACGGGCGGACGGGAAAATTTATTCGATTTTTGGATTCTATGTACCTTGAAACGTAAAAAAAATTCTTGGATATTAAACTACCGTATGTACGAGTAAACTAGGTATTTCATTACGTTACTAATTGTAATAGTCATAGCTTCATAATTATCGTAACTATGATAATTATTTCATGCCAAATTGCAATGTCACCTTTGAACCGTATGTATTCAATACCCTTCACCCGTTGCGTATGCAACCAAAGCTTTCTCTAAAGCGCAGCAACGTGAAGGAACCAATTGCTAACACCACCCCAATTACTAACACATGCTCATTCTTCCTTGAAAAATAAGCGTTCCTGGTCACCTAGGGATTCAAATTTGGCACCAAATCAATGTCACAGTTATTTTCTACCGATTGTCGCCAAAATCTAGTCGGCATTGACGATAAGGGGTTCGGGAATGAAGTTTTATCATCAGTCTAACACCAGCTGTCCGATCGTTAGCGGTTTTGCTAAGGAGGTGAGTCGCAATTTCATCTATTATAACCGTTTCATCTTTGTTTCTACATTCAATTTACTTTTTACCGCTCCAGTATTGATGTTAGCTAATAAGAATACACAATTCCAGTGCAAATAACTGATAAAATAACATTTTTTCCTCAGTGTTAGGATTTGGGTACCCAGAAACGTGCCTTTACCCAATTACTGACACTTGTGTTAGTAATTGGGGTTTTCCGAAATCTTTAGTTCCAAAGCCTAATTAACTAGGGTTTTTACGTAAAATACGATGTTGCTACCCGCCTTTTGAAAAAAGCAAGGGATCCATATCCTAACAGGGGTGTTAGTAACTAGTTATGGGAGTGTCAGTATTTGGGATGTGCGCACACCAGATACTAACATTGAGCATATCCAGTCACTGACACCCCTCTCCCTGGTAGGAACCTACTCGTATCTTTCCTCCTATTCTTATTCTCTATCATTAAAAAACAGTTTCGAATTTATGCATCTTCGAAAGCTTGATTTCGCCTCCAATTTGTCGAAAAATTCGAGAAAGAAGGTTGAAAACACGAAAACTTGTTGGTTTACTCGGGAGACAAGACATCTTCGAAGCTTGATTTCGCCTTCAATTTGTCGAAAAATTCGAGAAAGAAGGTTGAAAACACCAAAACTTGTTGGTTTACTCGAGAGACAAGACATCTTCGAAAGCTTGATTTCGCCTCCAATTTGTCGAAAAATTCGAGAAAGAAGGTTGAAAACACAAAAACTTGTTGGTTTACTCGGGAGACAAGACATCTTCGAAGCTTGATTTCGCCTTCAATTTGTCGAAAAATTCGAGAAAGAAGGTTGAAAACACCAAAACTTGTTGGTTTACTCGAGAGACAAGACATCTTCGAAAGCTTGATTTCGCCTCCAATTTGTCGAAAAATTCGAGAAAGAAGGTTGAAAACACAAAAACTTGTTGGTTTACTCGGGAGACAAGACATCTTCGAAGCTTGATTTCGCCTTCAATTTGTCGAAAAATTCGAGAAAGAAGGTTGAAAACACCAAAACTTGTTGGTTTACTCGAGAGACAAGACATCTTCGAAGCTTGATTTCGCCTTCAATTTGTCGAAAAATTCGAGAAAGAAGGTTGAAAACACGAAAATTTGCTGGTTTACTCGCAAGACAAGACATCTTCAAAAGCTTGATTTCGCCTTCAATTTGTCGAAAAATTCGAGAAAGAAGGTTGAAAACACGAAAACTTGTTGATTTACTCGGGAGACAAGACATCTTCGAAGCTTGATTTCGCCTTCAATTTGTCGAAAAATTCGAGAAAGAAGGTTGAAAACACGAAAACTTGTTGATTTACTCGAGAGACAAGACATCTTCGAAAGCTTGATTTCGCCTTCAATTTGTCGAAAAATTCGAGAAAGAAGGTTGAAAACACGAAAACTTGTGCTTTGTGATTTCAAAATATAGGTACTAAGTAAATTACTTTTTCTATTTTAAAGTTGGAAATAAAAATAATTTGAACCTGATACAGGGTGTCAGTAATTGGTTCCTCACACTGTCAGTAACTGGTGAATGCATGTCGGTAATAGGAGAAAAAAGATGCATCCAAATTAAGCAAATAAATGAATTGATTTGTCGTTTTGATAATTCTAATGAGCAAAATTGAAGAAACTGATGTTGGCCTAAGGGGAAAAGTTTCAATTGTGAGGAAAGATTAATAAATACGAGAGAAATTGTTAAAAAACCACGAAATTTTTCTTAAAGTGTCAGTAATTGGTGCTTTTACCCTATACCCCCAAATAGAGAAATAGGCATTAACCGTCCGTTTTGGAATGAAACGTTTCCACGAGTTCGTTTATGGTCGACCAGCACCAGACCCAGTTTTGTCCCCCCCCCCCCCCCCCCTCCCGAACATTAATGAAGTTAGGTATAAGTAGGTAAGTTAGGTGCTATAAATAGGTAGGTACTATAAATACCTACATAACATGGATACGTTTACAGAAATCATCACCATGATTCATTGTTTTTTCCGTGAAGCGGAGAAATTTACCGCGAATGGGGTATTTCGGTGGGTCGGAAATTCAGGTTTTTGACCTCAAATTCGGATTCAGCACCCTTGAAAACCCATATGCTACAACTTTAAGCCCAATGATACCATAACATGTGGTAGAAAAATGAATTAAAGAGATCACACGTTTGAAAAAGGCGGGCCGCTATAAATGCACACACACTAGGCAAGGACTACGCTGCGCGCGTGTGTGAGTAATATTTTGTAGTATCCAAGAGGTCCTCCAAGGGTTTCTGTGCATGGATACTTTTTTCAAAGACAGTTGGCTAGCTACGTCACGATTGGCTAGCTAAGTCACACCGTTCAAATCTTCAACTTTCCTTAGCTTCTCTGATTTTTTAAAAACATTTTCTCGACGAACAGACCCGATTACCGTTATTCCTGAGCCATACTCTTTTGAAAAATAAAATAAAAAAAATTGACTGAAATACCCCATTACTGCCACCTTGGTGCCAGTTTGTAAGTTTCAACGGCATTTTGTCCCCAGTTTTGTCCAGTCGGACCACAAGCCTCTTGAGATCATATTCAAGCGTTCGATCCATTTGGATCCACCTCGACTTCAACGTATTCTTGATGAAATCCTGCCCTTTGATGTAGCATTGGTTTATACCGAAGGCAAAGATCTCCCTATAGCCGATACTCTCAGTAGAGATTGTGACATTGGCCACGTAGATGAAGGGGATGACGAGCTTGAAGAATTTTCATCGCACCTGTGGCAGTGTCAGCTGCCTGTACGATCCTGGAAGTCGAGTGCGATACTGGTCAGCTCCTCACACATGGAAACCAGCCACAATAGTACGAGCTACTCCTGAACCTGGTTCGTAAATAGTCACTCCTGATGATTATTCAAGTGATTTCACTTCATACTATACTATCACCTACTGTTTCTTATCTTACCTATAAGTTAAGTTTCGAATCAATGTATTATTCGAATTCATGAGAGTTCATCTATCTCTTCACACGAATTCGTGCGAACCGCTTTTCCAAGGTTGTGTCCATTATGAAGGCCCAACTCAAATCTACCCTCAACCTTCAATAAAGTCCCTGTACGTTCCATCGAAGTCGGACAAAAACTTCGTAAAGTTATGCCCGTTCAAGGACTTCAAGACAGACAGACACCGAATCAAAATTGTTCAGGGTGGTCTGAGACGTAAAACGCGAGTGGAAATTTTGATTTTAGAGAATATTTTTTATTAACCTTGAAAAGTGAAAACAAAGCTGTAGCTACCTTGGTAGACTCAGAAGCGATATGCAATTAGGGAGATTAGATTTTTTCTCGCTCGATGCCAAAGGTTCGTTATTGAAGATAATAAACCAAAGTCAGCCTCATGACTGACATGCCACTCTACCAGGCTGGCCAGAAACCGAAAAAGCTACACTCCAGCCTAGGGACTAGAAAACAGACGGGAGCATTGTAATGGAATTATGTAATTGTTTGCGGTTTATCCACTTATTCTGTTAAATTGTTGATGAGGTGTTTGAAGTTGAAACTGGAATGTTAAGACGCAGCTTTGTGAACAAATTTCATCGTCGCTTGCCGGCATGGGTAATTTTCAAAATCTAGTGGTAATGAATAAACTGGTACACGAGGAAATTATTTATTAACCAGTAAATATGGGGAAACATGAAATTATACCTCCCATCGATGGTTGAAAAACATCAACCTTGAACCGTCGAGTAGTCAACAAACATCAAGGCTAAAGTTTCCGAAACCACCTCGACTGAAGATGTGTCCAAGCTACTGTTTTGATTTATCAAACTTTAGTTGATCGATGACATATGACATTCTCATCCAGTTATACTGGCTCGCTATTAGCTTTTTAAAAGCTACATTATTTTTCTTGATTGCGTAGTGCGAGAGCTCTTCTTCTGTAAAACAAGAGTGAATGTGGATAAATTAGGTACCTAGTCGTACATTTAAATAATTATTAAAAAGTCCATTCATGCAGCATGAGCGAATTTTCGAAGAAATCTATCAGTAGGAGGTTTGGTTAAGAAAAGGAACAATGGTGTTGCAATTTCTTTCAGAAAGTTTTAGCGAATTTTCAAAGAAAATGAAGGTATTGCAATGGCTTCAAAATGTTTAGGATCACTAGATCAATAGACTTTTCAAACATTTTTACACTGATTTACGTTTTGGAACATTCTGAAACGATCCCTGGAGTTTTTTCAAGAATCATAATATGATATAATATAATATAATGTAATACAACATATTATATATATTTAGAAATAACACAAATTACACGGTACAGAGCTATTTTGTAGTATTTCGGAATAATTTCCGATTAGGATGTTACAGATTAGTATTTAGATGGTCCCCTATGAAAATCATCACCCCCGGACTGATAGAAGCGACTGCGCATGAGCAAACGTGAATTTCCTTGTAACGGCCATAACTTCCACATTTTCCATCCGATTTCAATGAAATTTTCAGGGATGTTACAGATTAGTATTTAGATGGTCCCCTATGAAAATCATCACCTCCGGACTGATAGTAGCCGCTGCGTATGCGCAAATGTGAATTCTTCGTAACAGCCGTAATTTCCACATTTTCTACCTGATTTCGATGACATTTTCAGGGATTATGCGGATTAGGTTGTAGATGGTCCCCAACGAAAATCAAGGCCTTAAAATTTACAGAAGCCTCTGCGCAAGCGCATACGTAAAATCCTTGTAACAGCCATAACATTTACATTTTTCATCCGAATTTGATGAAATTTTCTAGGATTGTCCCTGTTAGCGTGTAGATAGTCCCCTATGAGGGTAGTGAAAGGTACTTAGAGATTTGTGTTTTGAGATTAACTACTATGCATCGGTTCATCTATATAATCGGGTTATGGATACGAGGAAGCTATGTGCCACACCCACTTGGCAGACGATTTATTTATTTTTTTTTTTTTCATATTCAATTGATAAACTGGAATGGCGGTATTGGTGGTGGAAAATTCACGTAATGGGACTCCCAATAGGACCCCCCAGATTTAACACAGAAAGGATAGGCGAACGAGGATATTATAATAATATTATAATATCCTCGTTCGCCTATCCTTTCTGTACCTTTATAATATTATATTATATTATAATATTATAATATCCTCGTTCGCCTATTCCTTTCTGTACCTTTTCGTGAAACACCCTGTATAATACACAGAAAGGATAGGCGAACGAGGATATTATATTATAATATCCTCGTTCGCCTATCCTTTCTGTGTATTATACAGGGTGTTTCACGAAAAGGTTACACCCCCCCTTCATTTCCGCAAAATACAGCATAAAAACTTCCGACCAACGCAATTCTTCATTAATTTTTGTGAGGATCTCAGAAAAATACTTTTGCGCAAAAACGTTGCGCGCAATCGTGCGCAATTGACACTAACTTCATTTTTTCAAATAGAACCCCCCGTTTTTTATTACAGATCCGGATTCTACGTCAAATTTCATGAAAAATTCATACCCGAATCGATTTGTTTTATTGCGTGCAACCTGGCTTTTTGAACGCTCCAAGTAGCGCAACTCCAATTGCTCAAAAATTAGGTTTTGGAGAACCCTTAGTGTGGCACATGTTTTTTCATCATATTTTGACGCTGAATCACAGGGTGTCATCCGTTTTGAGGAAGACCAAGATTTCAAGAGGAAAAATAACATTTCTTTCACGAAAACACAGTTTTGTGGTCGAAATCATGTTTATTTTTTATTTTCTCACCTCCTTTTGAACCACGGGCTTGGGGCCGTCTACGGTGGAGTTAAAAATAAAAACTGGCAGCACTATCATGCTTGAACTGAATAAAATTGCCTAAAAACTCATAATGATTTAAAAAGAGCGATTTTTTCAATAACAACAACGGAATTTTCGGCCGCCATTTAGAAAAATTCCAGTCAAATTGAAAAACAAATGACACCATCTGATTAAGCGTAAAAAAAATGATGAAAAAACATGTGCCACACTAAGGGTTCTCCAAAACCTAATTTTTGTGCAATTGTGGAGTTGCGCATCTTAGAGCGTTCAAAAAGCCAGGTTGCGCGCAATAAAACAAATCGATTCGGGTATGAATTTTTCATAAAATTTGACGTAGAATCCGAATTTGTAATAAAAAAGAGGGAGTTCCATTTGAAAAAATGAAGTTAGTGTCAATTGCGCACGATTGCGCGCAACTTTTTTGCGCAAAAGTATTTTTCCTGAGATTGTCACAAAAAATCATGAAGAATCGCGTTGGTTGGAATTTTTTACGCTGTATTTTACGGAAATGAAGGGGGATGTAACCTTTTCGTGAAACACCCTGTATAGGGTATAATATACAGGGTATATGTACAGGGTATATGTACAGGGTGTCCCATGTTAAGGACCGAAAAACTTCGGGAGTCGATTCTGCAACTAATTGTAATAGGAAAGTGTATATTAGCAATTTTTTGTTAGACGCTTAATTTCCGAGTTATTTTAATTTTAAGATTTTTTTCGTGTTTTCGATCTTAAGCCATAAAAATTACCAGAACTCGCTTAATTCACAAGCAATTCAAAATATGATTACTCCATTGGATAGGGCGTTAAATTTACCATCTTTCTAGTGGAAAAATACGTTTGAATGCTAAAAAAACGTGGTTGCGCTCATGGAAATCAGGGTTTTTGTTTCGTTGGGCCTCGGGCAGGTTCGACGAATTAGGGGTGAAATTCCACGATATTTTCAACGCTATTAGACTGATTCCATCACCGTTGGTATGTGAAAGCTCAGTATTGAATTTTGGTAGGTCCGAATCTTTTTTTTTAATTCACTTGGTATTTATGCACGAACTGAATGTTCGATTCTCGCAACTTTCTCGTTTGTATGAAAAAAGAGATATCTCATAAAGAATAGCTTGTAGATGTGGGATAAAAAATAAAGATAAATAATGATATTTTAGAGAAAGTAAAAATGATATTTATGAACAAAAATAATCTCTATCTTAATCGAAGTACGTTATTAACTAAACACAAATGAGATAATAAATTGTCCTCTACTCCGTCTTAGACTTCGTTTATCAATCGTGTGGATACCTGTAAACACAAAGCAAAGTTTTTAACAGCCAAGTAGAAAATAATTGAGGAATGCCAAAATTTGAGGCAGTGGTCATCATATTACCGATTCAGAGTAAGTGTTCAATGTGACCTCCTCCTTCTTTAATACAATCGGTAATATGATGACCACTGCTTCAAATTTTGGCATTCCTCAATTATTTCCTACTTGGCTGTTAAAAACTTGCTTTGTGTTCACAGGTATCCGGACAAATGACAAACGAAGTCAAAGACGGAGTAGAGGATAATTTATTATATCATTTAAGTTTAGTTAGTAACGTACTTCGATTAAGATAGAGATTATTTTTGTTCATAAATATCATTTTTACATTCTCTAAAATATCATTATTTATCTTTATTTTTTATCTCACATCTACAAGCTATTCTTTATGAGATATCTCTTTTTTCATACAATCGAGAAAGTTGCGAGAATTGAACAGTCAATTTGTGCATAAATACCAAGTAAATTTAAAAAAAAGATTCGGACCTACCAAAATTCAATACTGAGTTTTCACATACCAACGGTGATGGAATCAGTCTAATGGCGTCGAAAATGACGTGGAATTCCACCCGTCGAATTCGTCGAACCTGCCCGAGGCCCAACGAACCAAAAACCTTGATTTCCTTGAGCGCAACCACGTTTTTTAGCATTCAAACGTATTTTTCACCCCTAATTAGCGGAGTAAAACTGAACAAATTATACCATTGGAAAGCTGAGATCTTTGCGCAGTTTTTAATGTAGAGGTACGTGAAAAATCATGTGGAAATAAAACCTCAACAATCAGAAGAAAAAGTGGGACATTTTGACAAGTTTCCAAAAAATTTATTTTACGATTTTTCACCCCTCACAACCTTACAAAAATTTTTGTATAACCACTAGAAAGATGGTAAATTTAACGCCCTATCCAACGGTGTAATTATATTTTGAAATGCTTGTGAATCAAGCGAGTTATGGTCATTTTTATAGCTTAAGGTCGAAAACGCGAAAAAAATCTTAAAATTTAAATAACAAGGAAATTAAGCGTCTAACGAAAAATTGCTCTGAGAAATTTTCCTACTAAAATCAGTTGTAGAATCGACTCCTGAAGTTTTTCGGTCCTTAACATGGGACACCCTGTATAAGGAAAACTTCAGGAATCGTTTCAGAATGTTCCAAAACGGATTTCAGAGAAAAAAATTTTCTACGAAGTAAATTCTAAAAATTTGAGGTCATTGCAATAGTTTCATTTTTCTCGAAAATTCGCTAAAAGTAGGTATTATATTTTTGGTTTATTCAAAAATATGGTTTAGTCACAAAAAACGATAGAAAATGTTGCATAGCTAATTTGACTTCTCCCCATTCAAACCAACTCGTCTCCAGGAGGATAGACAGAACCTACCTTATTCCAATCCCCTCTGTATCGCAAACAGAAGAAATATTGTTCATTCCCCACACTGCTAATTTTTCAATGAAATTTATGAGCTGTTCTGGAACCAAGTAACAACTACTGAAATGAAATTTATATGGGACCAGAAATTGAACAATTTTGTCGTATAAATTTGCCTTAATCGGAGAATTTGACCTTTTCTCTGCATTTCCTGACGTGGTCGCTTCTACTGATGCAAATTCAACGCTATTCACAGGAATTCGTCTTGGAGCTTAACTGGAAAACAATCTGAATTTAACCTATTTTGAATAATTCGGACCTGGAAATTTATTTTCGGATGGTTTTAAGCTAATTTTCGGAGTCATTTAAGCTCTTAAATTATTGTAGAGAAAGGAATTCATGTTTACGCATGCGCACACGCTACCGTTATTTTATCAGCTGCGCGACCTGTAGAGCACTATCTTGGTCAAAATCTTGTCTTGCTGTGAAATACAAAGACGAAATTGTTCAAACAGGTTCCCAAATGCGATAACAATATAATGAATTTACCAGTGAAATTACTTGAAAGTTGTAGGAACTTTGAAACATTTTCCTTCGGAGTTCCTCGGGGTCGGATTGTCTCCCTACAACTAACATCCACTCAATGATTCAGTTTTCAATCAAACTTACTATGACTCCTGTGCAAGTTTTTATATTCTTGAAGTTGAGCGTGAATTTTGACCACGAGATCACGTAGCTGTTTATCTAACATAAACTCTGAATTGGTAACCTTTGGAATTTGTACATTCAAATATATTCTAACGCTTTAAACGTTCCTTGCTATGAAGTCCAATATGTCCATGATATGGGTGTGAAAACCATAAGAGTCATGTAGTTGAGCTAGAAAACGAAAAACACACAGTTAAGTCATTACGTTGATGTACTCGAATACAATTGATGAATAGTATGATTATTACGAAATACCGAGGAACTAATAACTTAAATCTAAAGGGCTGTAACAACTTACACAGTAGCTACTTGAAATACAAAACGCTGAAAATGATTACACAAAGGTTTATCATTTTTCTATATAGATCACTCGTCTGCAAAGAACACGGCTTTACCATTGTCACTACCTACCAACACGAAGAAAAACATCGATCGCATTTTGGTCAGCTTTAATTTTAAATTTCATCAAAATAGGTCAATGCTAAGTGAGGAAAGTGCCGCGTACGACGGACGGCCAAATTTTTATTCGATTTTTGGAGTCTACGTACCTTGAAACGTAAACCAACAAATTTTGAGGGGGGGATAAACTTTTTTTTTCTTGGTCGATTCCAATCGTTGATTATTGAAAATAATAAACAAAAATGTCAAGTTTTTCCGAATTGAATTGATGGACGATGTCAACTTACGGGTTTTAACAAATTCCAACAACGGAAAATCTTTCTCCGTCAAATTTTCGAAGTTAAGTTGTTTTTTCACAATTTTAAATCCGTCTAGAGCAGCTTTTCTCCAGAGGTTCACGTCTCCCTCGCTGATCGTAATTTTGTCAACGTTTCTCGACTCATCTGTAAGAAATCGTATTGAGTCATAATTATTAATCATGTAACTGCCAAAACAGGCTCGATTTTTAGATATTGAATAAGACAAATATATTAAAACAGTTTTTTTGTTGCCAAAAGCACTCTTACAAATTCTCAACTTTTATTCAGATAGAGAATGTCACATTGATTAATTACATTATGGAAACATTCCAGGGGACGTCCCGTTGGATAAGCATTGGGTCAATGGTGGTACAGAGAATAATTCATGAAAATCCGGAGGTATAATGAGAATTTTTCCACAATTTCAAAGCTTGGGTATAATTAGCAGGCTATTAAGGAACCAAAATATTGAAAAATCGGATATTTTTCAAATATTATTTCCCCGCTTGCACATCTACTCCACCTTTTACCCCACAATCTCGCGCCTAAGAACAGGACGCCTCGTAAGCAACCAATACCTCTTCAGAATTCACTTGTTAGACAATGACGATTGTGCAAATAGCCCTGAAGTACAGGAAACAGTGGAACACATAGTGCTCGTATGTCCACGGTATGCTAAACCTCGCATAAGGCTCTTAGAAGACATCAACTCGTAGTACAGAGAAGCCCTTCAACCGTTTACTAGCTACGAAAGAACCAACACTGTATGAAGTGTTATTCAAATTCTTCAAAGACAGTGACCGAATCATTTAGATAGTGATTTTATTAGAAAACTTTAATTTATAATATGGGAATATTTTGTAATCATTTCAATGTACAATCAAATTGACGATTGACGACTTTACGAGGCCAGTAAAACTTTCAAAAAAATCATTTTTATCACTTAGCAATCTAGTAGAGCCATAATCATGACATATTATCTACTAGAGTGGGCCATTTCCCCATATGATTCATGTACATAAATTATGAGTAATAACTTACACGCGGTGTCTTTTAGGTATTTAAGAAATGGTTTCAACTTAGAATCCAATAATTCTCCAACAGTCAACAGTGGTTTCCTCAAGTAAGCTAAGGATTCTGGTATAGCCGCACTCCAATCAGCTATCTTGAACAACATGATCTTCATATATTCCGTAGTCCCTTTTTCCATAAAACGGAGTAGTGTAGGGAGATTTCGGTCTTTTTCGAAATTCTCTAGCTCAATTTCAGACAAAAAATCAGCTTTGTCAGGAACTGTGAACCCAATGCTCGAGCTGACGAGGTAAACGACTACCACAACAGCAGCCCATAGTAGTTTCATTGTCCCGTCAAGATCCTGTAAACACGTAAGAGCTGTTAAGGGCACAAGGAAATTTTTTCGAGTAAAAATTCGATTTTTTTAAAATAATTTTTTATTAATGTGCATATAATCACGGACCAATTAAAAAAAAAATCATGAAAAAATTTGAACGAGAAGTGGGTCAAATAAATGCGCAAACCGACCTGTGTCAGGGTTTGCGCTAGTAGAGTCCGGCGCCATACCCTGCATTCGTTGCGATCGCAGCATTTTCAAGACGATTCAGCACAGCACAAAACGAACGGAATTCACGGCACAAAACGAGACATAAACATAGAAAAAGACGAGTAAACAACGAAACAAGAGATTTAGCTTCTTCTTCTTCTTTGTTTTCATCAAAGCGAGTCACCTTGGAGCAAGTTGGAAGCATTAGGAAACCGTGTGATGACGTCATGAGATGAACATTGTTTAATTTCAGAAAATCGTGTTTCCTGAAAAATCACGTTTTCTAGCACTCATGTTCCATTTTGTTGAGTTATACTGGACTTATCTTCTTGTTCTTTTTTTTTTACTTGTACGTCAGTATCTTATACACCAACTGTGCATAGGGATTGGCGTATTTTTCCCGACAACAAGATAAAAATGTGGTCCGTTTTGGTGGGTTAGAGCCCTGATTTTGATGTTTTTTTCAAAAATCCGCCATTCTCTCCTCAAGCGTTGTACGAAATTATCCTTTGCACCAGTTATAGAGCATAAGATGCTCGACAATATTTGAAAAAAATCAAGGTGATCGGTTGATTACAACCCGAGAAAACGGTACATACGTTTTACGGGAAATTGTTCTGTCGGGGAAAATTTCCTTGTACCCTTAACTCGATGAACTTCTAAAAAGCGTCTGCGAAGACAAATGTGCGGTACTGATTAATGTGATGTTCAGATGAAAACGATTCCGAAATGGCCATGTCAACAGTGTTCCTAAATGACAAAACGCTGCAAATTATTACACAAAGGTGAATGTAAAACAAAGGCAGCAGTTGCGACCAAGCAACACCATCTGCTCCAAAACCCAGTTCGTCTGCTGAGTTCGCTGCTGCCCTGCATGAGTAAGTGGATGGTAAATTACTCCGACAGTGCTCTGAAAGCCTTATCTCATCCCATTGGGTGGAGTGGGCTTCAGAGGGCATTGGGGCCCGCGACTACCGGAACTTCCACGCTGTCCTTGGACAACACTGCCAACAGCAGTACGGTATTCAAGGGGTAGTCGTGGGATGACAGATACTTTTTGCCGTGCCTGTCAGAGTGGAAATGAACACCTGTATCATATAGAGCAGCAGTGTCCATGAACTCATTGGGGCCGCAGCCTACGTCATGATGCGGTCGACAAGCAGATAGCAGGTGCCTTGTCATCCAGTGGCTGGGATGTTGAAAGGGAGAGATTATACCACATGCCAAGTGACCAGGACAAAAAGCATGACATCGTTGCAGTAAAGCCTGACAGGTCTTGCATTATCCTGGATGTCCAAGTTGTTAATGGCAGCACGAACATGGAGCAGACCTGACGGGCTAAGATTAGAAAGTATTATAGAGATGATTCACGGCAAGCAGTGTCAGAGCTAAAAAGAGTGGCCACCATTACTGGGAACCCAAAAACATCAGGGTGATGGCTCCGACCTTGTCGTGACACGGAGTGTGGTGTGGGAAAAATGCCACGGAGTTGCGCGAGTTGGGCATCTCAGTAGGTGTACTCCGTGGTGTCACCAGACGCGTATTGCTCGGCTCATATTTAAACTGGTGGACATTTTATAGAGGCACTTCCCTTCATCCCTCTTTCCCACCCCCACCTTCCTCAATATCACTCATCCCTAGGACCGGCGTCAGGTGAGTCCTGGGCGTTCTCCCCATTATATTTTATTTATTTTGTTTTATGGCGTGCTCCCTCCGTCAGATAGACCTTCTGTCTTTGTGGGGAAATTAAAAAAAAAGCATCATAAATTCTACATTTTTCATTTGATTTTGATGAAATTTTCATGGAGTTGGCGTGTAGGAAATACGGTAGTGCAATTGATGTTTTGAGATTAACTACTATGCATCGGATCATTAATACAATCGGGTTATGGAAGCCATGTGCCACACCCACTTGGCATTTTTGTTTAGCTCTCTTTTTATTAGCAAATTTTCAAGGACAATGAAGCTATTGCAATGGCCTCAAAATTTTTTGGAATCGGTTTTTTCGAAGAAGTCGATTCTAAAAATTTTTAGGCCATTGCAATAGCTCCATTTTCCTTGAAAATTTGCTAATAAAAAGAGATATATGTATATTATGTATATATGTGTCATTCCGGACGATAACTTGAGTAATTGTTTAGAAATTTTTTTTTGCCAAAATGTTCGTAACAACAAACCATAGGTCAAGTTCGTTAACTAGCTATTTTGGACAATCCAAAGTGGTCCAAAATTCAAAAAACTCCAAAAAAATGGGTTTTTCCCGTTTTTTGTGGTCATTACATTCAAAATCATGGTAATATATGATATATTCGGATTCAGCACAAAATTTCTGACATTGCTGCTTTTTTCAAAAATGAAAATAGTCCAAAATTAAGAAAAGTTTGTATCTATATATGTATATATATATAATGAATACGTGCGTATATTTGTTGTAACCAGAAATGCAGTAGCCGTGTGGGTACTCTATGAGTTCGTAGAGACGACTAGAACATGAATATGGACTCCTAAGATCTTCAAAGCATACCCAGCAATAATTTGCAGCGTTTCATTAGCGAATTTTCAAAGCAAATGAAGTTATTGCAATGGCCTCAAAATTTTTAGAATCGAGTTTTTCGAAAAATTTTCACACTGAAATCCGTTTTGGAACATTCTGAAACGATCCCTGAAGTTTTTCCATAAATCAAATGTAAAAAAAAAAAAACAAACAACACCATTGGTCCTTTTCTTAACCACACCTTCAACTGAATGATTTCTTTGAAAATTCGCTCATTAATTCATGCTGCATGAATGGACTTTTAACGTATTTTCTGCACAAACTTTTCAGGATGTTTCAGAAAACACACTTCTAGAATAAATGCCTTCCAAAGGTGAACTTATGTAAAATTTAACGAAGATTCTGAATATTACCTCACTATTTCGATTGACTGAGCAGAATGTGTCACAAAACGAAGGTTTGACTTATAGTAGATTACTGAGTGGGATATGTTGGAATACAACTCTCCAAGCTCTGAAGTGCTTCATGCAAGACAAACTTTTGAATTGCAGCAAGAACACAGCAGTGGGCAAGAAAAATACGTTGGTAATTCAACTAACCTCAACCTTCACTTGTTTGACATCTAAATTGAGTTCACTTTCAGCAAAGTACAAAAATTTTACAATTTTGAAAGAAATTGGATTGCAATTATGAAGAAATTAACATTTCATGCTTCTTACCTTACAGCTCTGTTCCTATGGAATGATTATGAACCGAATTTCACTCGTTTAAATGGGTTTCGAGGTGATATCGATGACCACCAGTTTGGAATTTCATGGTTTACAATTTTCATGCTGCAACTCGACACCTTGGAATAATCTCAAATGAATTATCGTGAATTTTATTACCTATGTAATGTGATATTCAATAAATGATTGTGATCATTAAGTTGAATTGTACCAAAAATCTCTTATATTCCATTTTTACGCGCTTTAAAGGCATCACAGATTTGAGATTGAAACAATCGGACTTGAAATTTTTATCTCCATCAATAATATTTAGGAATGGGCGTCGATGTTTGCACATCGATTTTTTTCAACATTTATCAACAGCCAATGTTCTGTAAAAATTCGCTTTGAAAAAAGTAGTTTTCTCAAAACTTCAAAAAATTGCATTGTAATTATCGTAGAAAAGTAGAAAAAATTGTAATGAAACTATGAAACATTGAAAAATTTAAAAGAAGTGTAGTGTAAACATTGAAAGTAAACAAGTATAAACCCGCGGAAATCCAAAATCTATCAGTAGAAGGTTTGGTTAAGAAAAGGAACAATGGTGTTGCAATTTCTTTTAGAAAGTTTTTTTTACACGATTCTTGGTTTTTTCGAGTTTTAGTATATCATTCGAATATACTGTATGCACTACCCAGGACTCACCGAAGATCACAACAATATTCATAGCATACCCATGCTATGAATATTGTTGTGATCTTCGGTGAGTCCCTAGAACTGTACCCTAGGCCCTAATAATAACTATTATTGGAAACAGAAAAACCGGTCACATCAAGACTAGAACCGAACTCTCTCTTTTTGGTTTATTATTTTCAATAATAAGCCATTGAATCGAGCAAGAAAAAAAATTTTAACCCCCCCCCCCTCAAAATTTGATGTTTTACGTTCAAGGTACGTAGAATCCGAAAATCGAATAAAAAAATTTCCGTCCGTCCGCCGTACGCCGTACGCGGCACTTTTCTTAGCAACACTGGACCGATTTGGTTCAAATTTGGTATATGGGCTCCATTTGGGGTCTAGTTGTGCCGCGAAGCTTTTGGTTGATGTAGTTCACTTCTAAGGGGTGAAAATTAAGGGTTGAAATTTTCAAGAGTGCCCTAGCTTGAAAACTCTCGAAATAAAGGTATAATTTTTTCACCAATTTTAAATAGTATTGAATTTAAATTTTTTTTTTGAGACCACCCGGAGCTCTGTAGGACAAACCGTTCGGTCCCTACGAATACTTGAAGGTTTTCCTTCGATAAAACAGAATCACGAGTGTGAATCTCAAAAGAGGTCTAATCTCCGTTCAAATTTTATCTAACTAAAATGCGATTGCTGTTCATTTCTTCGATTTGTATACAGTTTTGCCTTCTGCGTAACCAGTAATCAAATTTCCATATGAAGCTTTCTATTTTCCGAATCGTTTAGTGTGAATCGTGTGAAGCGTTTAGTTCTTTCTAATAAACTTGATTGTGAAGGTGTGAAGTGGTATGGTGTGGTAGGTAGTACCTACCAATAGTTGGTAGGTAAAATAAAGTTGGTAGGTTAAAAATGTTGGTAGGTAAACAACGCTGCATATCATTGCTCAAAGGTTTATTATTTTCTGTATAGATCACCCTTCTGTATAGATCACTGGTTCTCCATCAATAGCACCTACCACCATTTGTATTCTCCCTTGACCTTCCCTCTCAAATTTCAGCTTCCTGCGTTCAATATGATTGAAAATGGCTTCGGAGCTCACTCAGCTGATCAGTGCTCTTCCAGGCGTCTCCAGCATTCGAGAAGATCTTCTTCACTCTCCAGATCACTGATCAGCTGAGTGAGCTCCGAAGCCATTTTCAATCCTATTGAATGGAAGTGCTCTTCCAGGCGTCTCCAGCATTCGAGGAGATCTTCTTCACTCTTCAGATCACTGATCAGCTGAGTGAGCTCCGAAGCCATTTCCAATCCTATTGAACGCAGGAAGCTGAAATTTGAGAGGGAAGGTCAAGGGAGAATACAGATGGTGGTAGGTGCTGTTGATGGAGAACCAGTGATCCATACAGAAAATAATAAACCTTTGAGCAATGATTTGCAGCGTTTATTTAGCAAACAACTTACATTTCCTCAACACCTGATTAATAACGGTAACTGTTGAGCTGGCTCTGACTGGATCGTATTTGATTTCTCCTATTTTTCCTAACTCACTTTTTCTTACTGTTTTTCAAAATTTGTAAATGAATTACTACTCTTGTTCGATGAACGATAGGCACAAACTTTTATTGAGGCGTTCGGATCTCCAGCGGCTCGTCCTCGACCCAAGCGCTCCCAGCGGCCTTCCTGATAACTCTCTTATCTCCTCTGTCTCCAAGGACTTATTATTCTACTAGAGTATCCTACTAGAGATCTCCATGTCTGTTTCTCATTTTTTCCTCAACTCCACTTCCACCCGATTTAGCATTATTTTTTTTTCGGATGGATTGCTTTTATGAAAAACATTGTTTTTGACAACAATATGAATCATTCCCGACCTAAAATTGAATTGCAAAGACGAAAAAGTCGAGAATGTTTTTTTCCCGAAAACGTCCCCCCGCCCTTCGAGTTTAGTTCAGCAATCGCAGTTTTAATTTTATATCTCCTGGACCACTTGCTCTCTCTCTCTCCTTAAGAACTTTGTGAAGATGTTGGGTATGTAGAGAGGAATGGATTCCTCATGTCAAAATTCCCTGGGCGGCCGGGAATTCAAAATGCCCTAATTCAATGCCGGGAATTCAAAATGCCCTAATTCAGGGGCGGAGGGGAGGGGAAAATGTGTTTCGCGATTATCAGGTTTCCGGGAAAAGTGGCAAAAATGGGCACCCCCATGGGGGGGGATGGGTTTTGCATCTATTTTTCCTAGATTCCTGGATAGTTTCTCTGGGGGATATCACAGCCAGATTTTGTCGGGCAGCCATCAGGGGATGGGGGGGATTTGATCCAGGAATCTAGGAATCTAAGGAATCTAAGGAATCTAGGAATCTAAACATTATTCATTAATTTTCATGAAACATTTGGGGGAATCATATGTGGTGAACTGTCATAATAATTAAACGACGCCGTCGCAACAGTAACAATAATAATCCATGGAGTACTCAACCTATTTGCTTTCTCATTTTCATCTGAACTTGTCTCGACATAGCTCTAGTGCGGGTTTCATCTTGCTGCGCTCCATCCCCAGTATTTGTCACTAGAACAGTACAGTCACGGCGTAAATGTCCGGTCTCGCCCAACTCCAACATTCGAAACGTCCCCACCTCCAGGGCTGTGTACGTCCGACCCTCCTCCGAAAGGGTACAATAATTCGCAATATGACCGGCACCATCACATATCCAGCATGACAATAGCCTTTTGTTTGTCACTTGGGCCTGAGTGCCCCAACACGCTGCCTGCTGACCACCAACATCTTTCTTTTTCGAGCTTACATCACGATGCAGAATCCTCTTATTATGCTCAACCTCCAGCTCCACGGCCAAGCTCAGGGCTTCAGCTAACGTACCCACCAGTGTGCGCTGGCTATTTCCAGCTTCCCTGGTCTTCTTTTGTCTCTCATCTGTCTGTAGATTTTCCTTCGTGTAGTCACTTATCAACATTGCACCAACTTTCAAATACTGATCAACGATATCCGTAACCAATTTTCCGATATGTCTCAAAGCATTTTCGACTATTCTCATTTGCATTCCGTCACATTTCTGCACTGATCATCCCACTTCTGACACCAGTGTTGTGATCTTCGGTGAGTCCCTGGAACTGTACCCTAGGCCCTAATAATAACTATTATTGGAAACAGAAACACGTCACATCAAGACCAGAACCGAACTCTCTCTTTTATTTAGCTAACAACTTACATTTCCTCAACACCTGATTAATAACGGTAACAATAATAATCCAAGGAGTACTCAACTCCCTACATACATCCGTTCGATTTCAGGGGAGCGAATACCTGTCAAGGAAGAGGCTGTGGTATCATTTGATATTGTGGATGTTATGTCTGCGTGTCGGAGCGTGAAGGCGATCGGCTTCACTTCGGCTTGTCGATTTGATTGGTCCCTACTCAACGAAGACGAAGGACGGGACAACACTCGATGCCCGGCGCGGGTTACCACAGACCGTGTGCAAGAGTGTTTAAGATCGCCAGCCCAGATACATACCTAGGCGCGATTGCTCGCCGACCCGGGGAATGCACCACATTTACCTATGCCTAGTTGGGGGCAGACAACTACTAGGGTAAATGGGAGCAGAAGCCGGCGCGATGAGCTTTTTCGCATACCGAGACCTTCTGAGGAACTGTGGGCTTCAGAGAGAAGGCGAGGTAGAGCGAGAAATAAACAAGTCGAGTTTACAAAGACGAGTGCATGAAAGGGAAGCCCTGAGTCCTCCTTTTATATTGGTTAAACAAAGTAAGGGGAGAGTGGAAAAGGTGACGTCAAGTGATGTCACTGTTCCCCGTACCTCACCTTACCTACCTGGCATGATGAGTCACTCAGGGTTTCCCTTGTCCTTTATTGGAGAACTAAAAATGGTTAAGAGTATGAGTCATTACAGTGGATAATGTGATAGCTCGGTATGGAGTACCACGTGAACTGCACACTGATCAAGGTCGATGCTTCGAGTCAGCAGTGTTTGGGGAAGTGATGAGCCTTCTAGGTATCCACAAAACCCGCACCACACCAATGCACCCTCGGAGTGATGGACAGGTTGAACGATTCAATCGCACCCTCATTGAAATGCTTTCGAAGGTGATTGATGCTGGACAGGATGACTGGGTCCTCCGCTTGCCATTTGCCCTGCTCGCATTTCGCGCATCTGAGCATTCCTCAACCATGTTCTCCCCAGCTCAGTTGACATTTGGAAGGGTACGAATAATGGCTATTTTGAGTACGAAAAACGAAGGTTTTCTTCGAGAAATCCACTTTCTAGCCGTCAGAATCATTCGGAAGTATCACTATTGAATTCAGCGTAAAAAATTACATAGAAAATGATACCAAACTCGCCAAGCCGTCTTGAGATCGAGGGGGACCATAAACCGCTTGAAACACTGGATTTGCATGTAAAACACACGTTTTTTGACATTCAAACTTGATTTACTCTTCCAATTTGAATGTTAAAAAGAAAAATTGATAGGCCGTTGGAAAGCTGACTATTTGAGCATGTTTTCTCCATATATATATTTATACATATAATGGAAACGTGCGTATACTTGTTGTACCCAGAAATGCAGTAGCCGTGTGGGTACTCTATGAGTTCGGAGAGACGAGTAGAACATGAATATGGACTCCTAACATATTTTAACGATTTCTCTTAATGTAGAAATTATAAGACCGCATTCGGCGAGAATCACACAACGAACGAACCTTTTATTTTCTCAATTTTTCTCCAAGTTTCCAAGCAACGAATCAACAATTAACCAGTATAGAACAACAGATGGATAACAAGTTCAATTTCAAATACTATTCAAATTGCAATCATCATTACAATCAATTTCATTGCCTGGGTGGTGTCTTCCGTTTCTAAAAATTGAACACCATCTTAAATTAACGAAAAAACGTTATGAAAATTAAGAATTAGGTGATTAATTAGACGAACGGTCGGCCCCCAAAGATCACGGTGGCATCAAAAACTTATTAGAAATTTCAAATCAGTGATGAAAACAATATCTGTGTATCAAACGTTTTTTTCCGTCCGTCCGCCGTACGCCTTAGCAACACTGGACCGATTTGGATCAAATTTATGTAGGCTCCATTGGGGGTCTAGTTGTGCCGCGAAGCTTTTGGTTGATGTCAGTCACTTCTAAGCGGTGAAAATTGAGGGTTGAAATTTTCAAGAGTGCCCAACTCGAAAACTCTCGAAATAAACGTATCGTTTTTTTACCAATTTTAAATAGTATTAAATTTAAAAAAATTTTTGAGACCACCCGGAGCTCTGCAAGACAAGCAGTTTACTCCCTACATGTACTTGAGAGTTTTCTTCGATACAACAGAATCAAGAGGGTGAAACACTAAAGAGGTCTAATCTCCGTTCAAATTTAATCTGACTAAAATGCGATCGCTATTCATTTTGACATTTTATGTCTTTACTATGGCACATAAATGAAAAATCGTCACGCGGGCATTGTAACGCGGGCATTGTAACGAGGGGAGCGTCACGCGGAAATTTTCTGATGATTTTCAAGTACAACCAATCGTTCCTAAAGAAAACTCACTTCCTCATTTTCCACCCCACAAAAATCGTTCACCACTCATTGGAAAGCTCTCAATTTATTAATCATGGTACACGGTCCCTAATATGAATGCACCTGTACGGAAAGCTGAATTATGCGCATGTTTACTAACATACGAGTATGATGTGAGCAACAAATGAGATGTCAACATGATCGTGAGAGGAAAATAGGTATCTTCATCCAACAGATCCCTTTAAAGCGTTACGGAGGCAGGGTCAATGGAGAATGCTGAAGGCGCCTGAGTGGTCACTGATCAGCTGAGTGAGCTCCAAGGCCATTTCCTCTCCTGTTGAACGCAGGGAGCTGACATTTGAGAGGCAGGGTCAATGGAGAATGCTGAAGGCGCCTGAGTGGTCACTGATCAGCTGAGTGAGCTCCAAGGCCATTTCCTCTCCTGTTGAACGCAAGAAGCTGACATTTGAGAGGCAGGGTCAATGGAGAATGCTGAAGGCGCCTGAGTGGTCACTGATCAGCTGAGTGAGTTCCAAGGCCATTTCCTCTCCTGTTGAACGCAGGGAGCTGACATTTGAGAGGCAGGGTCAATGGAGAATGCTGAAGGCGCCTGAGTGGTACTGATCAGCTGAGTGAGCACCAAGGCCATTTCCTCTCCTGTTGAACGTAGGAAGCTGACATTTGAGAGGCAGGGTCAATGGAGAATGCTGAAGGCGCCTGAGTGGTCATCAGCTGAGTGAGCTCCAAGGCCATTTCCTCTCCTGTTGAACGTAGGAAGCTGACATTTGAGAGGCAGGGTCAATGGAGAATGCTGAAGGCGCCTGAGTGGTCACTGATCACCTGAGTGAGCTCCAAAGCCATTTCCTCTCCTGTTGAACGCAGGAAGCTGACATTTGAGAGGCAGGGTCAATGGAGAATACTGAAGGCGCCTGAGTGGTCACTGATCAGCTGAGTGAGCTCCAAGGCCATTTCCTCTCCTGTTGAACGCAGGAAGCTGACATTTGAGAGGCAGGGTCAATGGAGAATGCTGAAGGCGCCTGAGTGGTCACTGATCAGCTGAGTGAGCTCCAAGGCCATTTCCTCTCCTGTTGAACGCAGGGAGCTGACATTTGAGAGGCAGGATCAATGGAGAATGCTGAAGGCGCCTGAGTGGTCACTGATCAGCTGAGTGAGCTCCAAGGCCATTTCCTCTCCTGTTGAACGCAGGGAGCTGACATTTGAGAGGCAGGATCAATGGAGAATGCTGAAGGCACCTGAGTGGTCACTGATCAGCTGAGTGAGCTCCAAGGCCATTTCCTCACCTGTTGAACGCAGGGAGCTTTTCCAAGGTTGTGTCCATTATGAAGGCCCAACTCAAACCTACCCTCAACCTTCAATAAAGTCCCTGTACGTTCCATCGAAGTCGGACAAAAACTTCGTAAAGTTATGCCCGTTCAAGGACTTCAAGACTGACAGACACCGAATCAAAATTGTTCAGGGAGGTCTGAAACGTAAAACGCGAGTGGAAATTTTGATTTTAGAGAATATTTTTTATTAACCTTGAAAAGTGAAAACAAAGCTTTAGCTACCTTGGTAGACTCAGAAGCGGTATGCAATTAGGGAGATTAGATTTTTTCTCGCTCGATGCCAAAGGTTCGTTATTGAAGATAATAAACCAAAGTCAGCCTCATGACTGACATGCCACTCTACCAGGCTGGCCAGAAACCGAAAAAGCTACACTCCAGCCTAGGGACTAGAAAACAGACGGGAGCATTGTAATGGAATTATGTAATTGTTTGCGGTTTATCCACTTATTCTGTTAAATTGTTGATGAGGTGTTTGAAGTTGAAACTGGAATGTTAAGACGCAGCTTTGTGAACAAATTTCATCGTCGCTTGCCGACATGGGTAATTTTCAAAATCTAGTGGTAATGAATAAACTGGTACACGAGGAAATTATTTATTAACCAGTAAATATGGGGAAACATGAAATTATACCTCCCATCGATGGTTGAAAAACATCATCCTTGAACCGTCGAGTAGTCAACAAACATCAAAGCTGAAGTTTCCGAAACTATTTCGACTGAAGATGTGTCCAAGCTACTGTTTTGATTTACCAAAATTTAGCACATAGATGTCATATGACATTCTCGTCAAGTTATAATGGCTCGCTATTAGTTTTTCATAAGCTACATTATTTTTCTTGATGTCGTAGTGCGAGAGCTCTTCTTCTGTAAAACAAGAGTGAATGTGGATAAATTAGGTACCTAGTCGTACATTTAAATAATTATTAAAAAGTCCATTCATGCAGCATGAGCGAATTTTCGAAGAAATCTATCAGTAGAAGGTTTGGTTAAGAAAAGGAACAATGGTGTTGCAATTTCTTTTAGAAAGTTTTAGCGAATTTTCAAAGAAAATGAAGGTATTGCAATGGCCTCAAAATGTTTAGGATCACTAGATCAATAGACTTTTCAAACATTTTTACACTGATTTACGTTTTGGAACATTCTGAAACGATCCCTGGAGTTTTTTCAAGAATCATAATATGATATAATATAATATAATGTAATATAACATATTATATATATTTAGAAATAACACAAATTACACGGTACAGAGCTATTTTGTAATATTTCGGAATAATTTCCGATTAGGATGTTACAGATTAGTATTTAGATGGTCCCCTATGAAAATCATCACCCCCGGACTGATAGTAGCCACTGCGCATGCGCAAACGTGAATTTCCTTGTAACGGCCATAACTTCCACATTTTCTACCTTATTTCGATGAAATTTTCAGGGATTATGCGGATTTGGTTGCAGACGGTCCCCAATGAAGATCATCATCCTCGGACTGATAGAAGCGACTGCGCATGCGCAAACGTGAAATCCTTGTAACGGCCATAACTTCTACATTTTCCATCCGATTTCAATGAAATTTTCAGGGATGTTACAGATTAGTGTTTAGATGGTCCCCTATGAAAATCATCACCTCCGGACTGATAGTAGCCGCTGCGTATGCGCAAATGTGAATTCTTCGTAACAGCCGTAATTTCCACATTTTCTACCTGATTTCGATGACATTTTCAGGGATTATGCGGATTAGGTTGTAGATGGTCCCCAACGAAAATCAAGGCCTTAAAATTTACAGAAGCCTCTGCGCATGCGCATACGTAAAATCCTTGTAACAGCCATAACATTTACATTTTTCATCCGAATTTGATGAAATTTTCTAGGATTGTCCCTATTAGCGTGTAGATAGTCCCCTATGAGGGTAGTGAAAGGTACTTAGAGATTGGTGTTTTGAGATCAACTACTATGCATCGGATCATCTATATAATCGGGTTATGGATACGAGGAAGCTATGTGCCACACCCACTTGGCAGACTTTTTTTTTTCATATTCAATTGATAAACTGGAATGGCGGTATTGGTGGTGGAAAATTCACGTAATGGGACTCCCAATAGGACCCCCCAGATTTAACACAGAAAGGATAGGCGAACGAGGATATTATAATATAATATCCTCGTTCGCCTATCCTTTCTGTGTATTATACAGGGTGTTTCACGAAAAGGTTACACCCCCTTCATTTCCGCAAAATACAGCATAAAAACTTCCGACCAACGCAATTCTTCATTAATTTTTGTGAGGATCTCAGAAAAATACTTTTGCGCAAAAACGTTGCGCGCAATCGTGCGCAATTGACACTAACTTCATTTTTTCAAATAGAACCCCCCGTTTTTTATTACAGATCCGGATTCTACGTCAAATTTCATGAAAAATTCATACCCGAATCGATTTGTTTTATTGCGTGCAACCTGACTTTTTGAACGCTCCAAGTTGCGCAACTCCACAATTGCTCAAAAATTAAGTTTTGGAGAACCCTTAGTGTGGCACATGTTTTTTCATCATATTTTGACGCTGAATCACAGGGTGTCATCCGTTTTGAGGAAGACCAAGATTTCAAGAGGAAAAATAACATTTCTTTCACGAAAACACAGTTTTGTGGTCGAAATCATGTTTATTTTTTTTTTTCTCACCTCCTTTTGAACCACGGGCTTGGGGCCGTCTACGGTGGAGTTAAAAATAAAAACTGGCAGCACTATCATGCTTGAACTGAATAAAATTGCCTAAAAACTCATAACGATTTAAAAAGAGCGATTTTTTCAATAATAACAACGGAATTTTCGGCCGCCATTTAGAAAAATTCCAGTCAAATTGAAAAACAAATGACACCATCTGATTTAGCGTAAAAAAATGATGAAAAAACATGTGCCACACTAAGGGTTCTCCAAAACCTAATTTTTGTGCAATTGTGGAGTTGCGCATCTTAGAGCGTTCAAAAAGCCAGGTTGCGCGCAATAAAACAAATCGATTTGGGTATGAATTTTTCATAAAATTTGACGTAGAATCCGAATTTGTAATAAAAAAGAGGGAGTTCCATTTGAAAAAATGAAGTTAGTGTCAATTGCGCACGATTGCGCGCAACTTTTTTGCGCAAAAGTATTTTTCCTGAGATTCTCACAAAAAATCATGAAGAATCGCGTTGGTTAGAATTTTTTACGCTGTATTTTACGGAAATGAAGGGGGATGTAACCTTTTCGTGAAACACCCTGTATAGGGTATAATATACAGGGTATATTATACAGGGTGTCCCATGTTAAGGACCGAAAAACTTCGGGAGTCGATTCTGCAACTAATTGTAATAGGAAAGTGTATATTAGCAATTTTTTGTTAGACGCTTAATTTCCGAGTTATTTTAATTTTAAGATTTTTTTCGTGTTTTCGATCTTAAGCCATAAAAATTACCAGAACTCGCTTAATTCACAAGCAATTCAAAATATGATTACTCCATTGGATAGGGCGTTAAATTTACCATCTTTCTAGTGGAAAAATACGTTTGAATGCTAAAAAAACGTGGTTGCGCTCATGGAAATCAGGGTTTTTGGTTCGTTGGGCCTCGGGCAGGTTCGACGAATAAGGGTTGAAATTCCACGATATTTTCAACGCTATTAGACTGATTCCATCACCGTTGGTATGTGAAAGCTCAGTATTGAATTTTGGTAGGTCCGAATCTTTTTTTTTAATTCACTTGGTATTTATGCACGAACTGAATGTTCGATTCTCGCAACTTTCTCGTTTGTATGAAAAAAAGAGATATCTCATATAGAATAGCTTGTAGATGTGGGATAAAAAATAAAGATAAATAATGATATTTTAGAGAAAGTAAAAATGATATTTATGAACAAAAATAATCTCTATCTTAATCGAAGTACGTTATTAACTAAACACAAATGAGATAATAAATTGTCCTCTACTCCGTCTTTGACTTCGTTTGTCAATCGTGTGGATACCTGTAAACACAAAGCAAAGTTTTTAACAGCCAAGTAGAAAATAATTGAGGAATGCCAAAATTTGAGGCAGTGGTCATCATATTACCGATTCAGAGTAAGTGTTCAATGTGACCTCCTCCTTCTTTAATACAATCGGTAATATGATGACCACTGCTTCAAATTTTGGCATTCCTCAATTATTTCCTACTTGGCTGTTAAAAACTTGCTTTGTGTTCACAGGTATCCGGACGAATGACAAACGAAGTCAAAGACGGAGTAGAGGATAATTTATTATCTCATTTAAGTTTAGTTAGTAACGTACTTCGATTAAGATAGAGATTATTTTTGTTCATAATATCATTTTTACATTCTCTAAAATATCATTATTTATCTTTATTTTTTATCCCACATCTACAAGCTATTCTTTATGAGATATCTCTTTTTTCATACAATCGAGAAAGTTGCGAGAATTGAACATTCAATACGTGCATAAATACCAAGTAAATTAAAAAAAAAAAATTCGGACCTACCAAAATTCAATACTGAGTTTTCACATACCAACGGTGATGGAATCAGTCTAATGGCGTTGAAAATGACGTAGAATTCCACCCCTAATTCGTCGAACCTGCCCGAGGCCCAACGAACCAAAAACCTTGATTTCCTTGAGCGCAACCACGTTTTTTAGCATTCAAACGTATTTTTCACCCCTAATTAGCGGAGTAAAACTGAACAAATTATACCATTGGAAAGCAGAGATCTTTGCGCAGTTTTTGATGTAGAGGTACGTGAAAAATCATGTGGAAATAAAACCTCAACAATCAGAAGAAAAAGTGGGACATTTTGACAAGTTTCCAAAAAATTTATTTTACGATTTTTCACCCCTCACAACCTTACAAATATTTTTGTATAACCACTAGAAAGATGGTAAATTTAACGCCCTATCCAACGGTGTAATTATATTTTGAAATGCTTGTGAATCAAGCGAGTTATGGTCATTTTTATAGCTTAAGGTCGAAAACGCGAAAAAAATCTTAAAATTAAAATAACAAGGAAATTAAGCGTCTAACAAAAAATTGCTATGAGATACTTTCCTACTAAAATCAGTTGTAGAATCGACTCCTGAAGTTTTTCGGTCCTTAACATGGGACACCCTGTATAAGGAGAACTTCAGGAATCGTTTCAGAATGTTCCAAAACGGATTTCAGAGAAAAAAATTATCTACGAAGTAAATTCTAAAAAATTTGAGGTCATTGCAGTAGCTTCATTTTTCTTGAAAATTCGCTAAAAGTAGGTATTATATTTTTGGTTTATTCAAAAATATGGTTTAGTCACAAAAAACGATAGAAAATGTTGCATAGCTAATTTGACTTCTCCCCATTCAAACCAACTCGTCTCCAGGAGGATAGACAGAACCTACCTTATTCCAATCCTCTCTGTATCGCAAACAGAAGAAATATCGTTCATTCCCCACACTGCTAATTTTTCAATGAAATTTATGAGCTGTTCTGGAACCAAGTAACAACTACTGAAATGAAATTTATATGGGACCACAAATTGAACAATTTTGTCGTATAAATTTGCATTAATCGGAGAATTTGACCTTTTTTCTGCTTTTCCTGACGTGGTCGCTTCTACTGATGCAAATTCAACGCTATTTACAGGAATTCGTCTTGGAGCTTAACTGGAAAACAATCTGAATTTAACCTATTTTGAATAATTTGGACCTGGAAATTTATTTTCGGATGGTTTTAAGCTAATTTTCGGAGTCAGTTAAGCTCTTAAATTATTGTATAGAAAGGAATTCATGTTTACGCATGCGCACACGCTACCGTTATTTTATCAGCTGCGTGACCTGTAGAGCACTATCTTGGTCAAAATCTTGTCTTGCATGAAATTGTTCAAACAGGTTCCCAAATGCGATAACAATATAATGAATTTACCAGTGAAATTACTTGAAAGTTGTAGGAACTTTGAAACATTTTCCTTCGGAGTTCCTCGGGGTCGGGTTGTCTCCCTACAACTATCATCCACTCAATGATTCAGTTTTCAATCAAACTTACTATGACTCCTGAGTAAGTTAGTATATTCTTGAGATTGAGCGTGCATTTTGTCCTCGAGATCACGTAGTTGTTTATCTAACATAAACTCTGAATTGGTAACCTTTGGAATTTGTTCATTCAAATATATTCTAACGCTTTGAATGTTCATTCCTATGTAGCTCAATAACTTCATGACATGGGTGTGGAAACCATTAAACATGTCCCGTGGTGGGGCTAGAAAACGAAAAACACACAGTTAAGTCATTACGTTGATGTACTCGGATACAATTGATGAATAGTATGGTTATTACGAAATACCGACAAACTAATAACTTAAATCTAAAGGGCTGTAACAACTTACACAGTAGCTACTTGAAATAAAAAACGCTGAAAATGATTACACAAAGGTTTATCATTTTTCTATAGAGATCACTCGTCTGCAAAGAACACGGCTTTACCATTGTCACTACCTACCAACACGAAGAAAAACATCGATCGCATTTTGGTCAGCTTTAATTTGAACGGAGATTAGGCCTCTTTTGCGATTCACACTCGTGTTTCTGATTTATCCTAAGTCCAACCCTCAAGTCCTCATAGGGAGCGCACGGTTTGTCCTACACAGCTCCGCTTGGTCTCTAATAATTTTCTAATTCTAAAAATGCAATACCATCTAAAATTGAAGGAAAAACACTTTTTATCGAAATTTTTTGAATTAGGGCGTTTTTAAAATTTTAAACCTTAGAAGTGACTGACATCAATCAAAAGCTTCGGGGCACAACTAGACCCCAGATGGAGCCCTCATACCATTAACAATTTATATTTGGAAAAAATACTTCACCGCTACAATTGATGGTATTGTACATAAATAATTACATCACAGTATTGTATCAGCACTTTCAGCACTCAGCAGTCATGTCCATCTGGCTGCTTGTTATCAGGGTCCGAGATCCGACCCCGGACATTGGGGTGAGGGACAAGGTTGAATCACCTTATCCCACAAATGATGGAGGGAGGATTGTGCCTCTTCTGGCTATGCCATCAGTCGACGCTTCTCCTCCCCATGGGTTTCGAGTTCAGCTCCAAGTCCCACGGGGCCCACTTGCTCGAGCTGTGGCACGCCGTCGTGTGGCCGTAGCCCTGAATTTAGACCAGATGAATGATCCTCCTGTTAGGACTCGGGTGGTCATCCACTCCAGGATAAACAGTGGATAACCAGCCCGAATCAGATCCTTGGCTGACTTGCCATGCCTTATCCCTCTCCAGGTGATCGTTGCTCCAATCACCTTCAGTTGGTTTCGCTGAATGTTTGCAAGTGCTGCTGCAGCATCAACTTCATATTTTTGAATTTTGGAAGCATTGATGTCTGCGAGTGATCTCTGGCCGGAGCCAGATACCACTGAGACATCAATAATGAAGGCTCCTTTTGGTGTTGCCACCAAGAGGTCTGGACGATAACCTCGCTGTTCCAGGTTAAAGTGTGGCTCTAGCCATACTGGCCATCCTTTACGGCGAGCGTAGGCTTCCAGTAGGTTGAGGGCAGAATTGTGACGGGCACACCTGGGTCTTACCACAGCTGGGCAAATCTGGAGCACATGCGAGGCTGTTTCGGGTGTTTGACATCCCATTCGGCATAGATGGCTGATGCCGGTACGCCTGCCTCTTGTCCTCCTCACTCCTGTTGGCAGAGAACCAAAATGGACTTTCACCATACCCAACGACCTCCATCCCCATAGTTTTGCTGAAGGGTTCCTGATCCATGCCGTGCTAGCTCTGTTATCGCGTGATTTTACCAGTTCAGCCCCATCTGTAGTTTGATGGAGACGTTGTGCCCTGAGTTGTGTGTTTGCCGCCCCTACCCTATTAGCTCTTATGGCTGGTATTTGGCTGAGCAATTCCATGACTCCAAGACCACCATCACCCACGGATCCATGGATGTATGCATTAGCAGAGTCAAATGGCAGGCGCAACCATTTTCTCACATATCTCCTCACAGATATATCCTGTTTTAGAGTTAAGAGCGTGGTACTTCCCAGCACTAATTGGTGAGTTAGTAAGGGTATGCCGTGGTCTCGTAACATTACTAATTTCTGCAGAGGCTTCAGTGGTGCCTTATCAATTTTCTCAAGGATTGCAGTCATTTTCATTGGCATGTTACGACATATACCCTGGGTACCAAAGGATACTCCCAGGTATATCCATCGAACATTGTGTGGCGCTGCCCTCAGGCACTGGCCATCAACATCAATGGAAGGCCTTTCAGCTGGGACCACGAGTCGACGCCCTCTTGGCATCAAAGGCAGATAGATGGATTTTCTGAGGTTGAGATTTAACCCCACCGACCTCAAGGCATTATTGAATGCTACAATCTGAGCCACTATCCCAGCTCTTGATGTGGCAATCAGTACAACATCATCCGCAAAAGCCAGGGAAGACCACCGCTGCCCTGCATGGATGTACCCAACCCTATTAGGGAGTGCTAACAGGACGTGATCCATAACTGCATTGAAGAGGGTTGAGGACAGAGGGTCACCCTGTCTAATGCCCCTTGCATTATACATCCATGGGCCTGCCCCAATTCGTGTAGACCCACTTTGGTAGATTGATTCGATATACTGTACCAGCTGTTTAGGCCACTGTCTTCCCCTCATGATGTTCATTATAGCAAAATGAGATACTATATCAAATGCTTTCTCAACATCAAGAACTGCAATGTGAAGCTCTCTTTTTTTCTATTAGCTTCAACCAACAGTTTATTGAGTGCCAATACATTCAGTGCTGGTCCATCAACGCCTCTGCGGAGACCTTTTTGTTGCTCAACATGAATAACTGAGGATTCCAAACGCTTTCCAATGATCTTGTGAAATTGGCGTACTACTACTGATGGGACTGTGATTGGGCGGTAGTCTGCCTCTGTTTCTGGCATGTTTTTCTTTGGAATCATAGTAGTTCGAGCTTGTAAGAGGGTAGACGGCATAGACCCCCGGCGCATAATCGTGTTGAAAAACAACTTCCTAAGGCTGTGGGGAACCATCCTCCAAACCTCTGCCAGTAGTCCATCAGGACCACAGGCAGTCTCGGTTGGTTCCGATACCCGGATTTCATCCTCCGTTATTGGCATCCATATATGGTCCATTGGCACGGCTTCGGGGCACAACTAGACCCCAGATGGAGCCCTCATACCAAATTTCATCAAAATAGGTCAATGCTAAGTGAGGAAAGTGCTGCGTACGACGGACGGCCAAATCTTGGTTTATTATTTTCAATAATGAACCTTTGGAATCGACCAAGAAAAAAAAAATTTTAACACCCCCTCAAAATTTTACGTTTCAAGGTACGTAGAATCCAAAAATCGAATAAAAATGTGGCCGTCCGTCCGCCGTACGCCGTACGCCGTCCGCCGTACGCCGTACGCCGTCCGCCGTACGCGGCACTTTTGCCACTTAGCATTGACCGATTTTGATGAAATTTGGTATGTAGGCTCCATTTGGGGTCTAGTTGTGCCCCGAAGCTTTTGGTTGATGTAGATCACTTCTAAGGGTTCCAAAATCAATTTTGAAAACGCCCTAACTCAAAAAATTTCGATATAAAGGTATTGTTTTTCCTTCAATTTAAGATTCTATGGAATTTTTAGAATTTTTTGAGACCACGCGGAGCTCTGTAGGACAAACCGTTCGCTCCCTACGAAAATTTAAGGGTTTATATTGAAATATATATATATAAATCAAAACACGAGTGTGAATCGCAAAAGAGGCCTAATCTCCGTTCAAATTTTAGCTGACAAAAATGCGATCGATGGTTGGTGATTGTGATTTTTTTTTATTAACAAAAAATTTTTTTTGATTTTTTTTTTTCTTTTTTCTTCATATTGGATGGTTGGTGATTTTGTAGACGAATGATCTATATAAAAATAATAAACCGTTGTGTAATAATTTGCAGCGTTTTATTCGATTTTTGGATTCTACGTACCTTGAAACGTAAACCAACAAATTTTGAGGGGGGGATAAAATTTTTTTTTCTTGGTCGATTCCAAAGGTTCATTATTGAAAATAACAAACAAAAATGTCAAGTTTATTCGAATTGAATTGATGGACGATGTCAACTTACGGATTTTAAAAAATTCCAACGACGGAAAATCTTTCTCCCTCAAATTTTCGAAGTTAAGTTGTGTTTTCACCATTTCAAATCCGGATAGAGCAGCACTTCTCCAGAGGTTCACGTCTCTCTCCCTGATCGTATTTTTGTCAACGTTTCTCGACTCATCTGTAAGAAATCGTGTAGAGACATAATTATTAGTCATGTAACCGCAAAACAGGATGGATTTTGGTTTATTATTTTCAATAATGAACCTTTGGAATCGACCAAGAAAAAAAAATGTAAACACCCCCTCAAAATTTGATGGTTTACGTTTCAAGGTACGTAGAATCCAAAAATCGAATAAAAATTTGGCCGTCCGTCCGCCGTACGCGGCACTTTTGCCACTTAGAATTGACCGATTTTGATGAAATTTGGTATGTAGGCTCCATTTGGGGTCTAGTTGTGCCCCGAAGCTTTTGGTTGATGTAGGTCACTCCTAAGGGTTCCAAAATCAATTTTGAAATTTTGAAAACGCCCTAACTCAAAAAATTTTGATATAAAGGTATTGTTTTTCCTTCGATTTAAGATTCTATGGAATTTTTAGAATTTTTTGAGACCACGCGGAGCTCTGTAGGACAAACCGTTCGCTCACTACGAAAATTTGAAGGTTTATATTGAAATATATATATATATATATAAATCAAAACACGAGTGTGAATCGCAAAAGAGGCCTAATCTCCGTTCAAATTTTAGCTGACCAAAATGCAATCGATGGTTAGTGATTTTGATTTTTTTTTGATTTTTAAAAAAAAATTTTTGATTTTTTTCGATTTTTTTTTTCCTCATATTGTATGGTTGGTGATTTTGTAAACGAGTGATCTATATAAAAATAATAAACCGTTGTGTAATAATTTGCAGCTTTTTTAGATATTGAATAAGACAAATGTATTAAAACAGTTTTTTTTTTGTTGTTGCCAAAAGCACTCTTACAAATTCTCAACATTTATTCAGATAGAGAATGTCACATTGATTACTTACATTATGGAAACATTCCAGGGGACGTCCCGTTGGATAAGCATTGGGTCAATTTAAACCTGTTAGTAAGCGATAAATGTAATTTATTTAGTATTTCATGGAGTTCGTAGTAGTTCACATCCGTATTCAAGGTGAAACACAGAAAACCCACGTTTATGGTGTCCTGGCACCACCATTAGTTCCCATGGTGGTACAGAGAATAATTCATGAAAATCCGGAGGTATAATGAGAATTTTTCCTCAATTTCAAAGCTTGGGTATAATTAGCAGGCTATTAAGGAACCAAAATATTGAAAAATCGGATATTTTTCAAACATTATTTCCCCGCTTGCACATTTACTCCACCTTTTACCCCACAATCTCGCGCCTAAGAACAGGACGCCTCGTAAGCAACCAATACCTCTTCAGAATTGACTTGTTAGACAATGACGATTGTGCAAATAGCCCTGAAGTACAGGAAACAGTGGAACACATAGTGCTCGTATGTCCACGGTATGCTAAACCTCGCATAAGGCTCTTAGAAGACATCAACTCGTAGTACAGAGAAGCCCTTCAACCGTTTACTAGCTACGAAAGAACCAACACTGTATGAAGTGTTATTCAAATTCTTCAAAGACAGTGACCGATTTATTTAGATAGTGACTTTATTAGAAAACTTTAATTTATAATATGGGAATATTTTGTAATCATTTCAATGTACATTCAAATTGACGATTGACGACTTTACGAGGCCAGTAAAACTTTCAAAAAAATCATTTTCATCATGTCTTAGCAATCTAGTAGAGCCATAATCATGACATATTATCTACTAGAGTGGGCCATTTCCCCATATGATTCATGTACATAAATTATGAGTAATAACTTACACGCGGTGTCTTTTAGGTATTTAAGAAATGGTTTCAACTTAGAATCCAATAATTTTCCAACAGTCAACAATGGTTTCCTCATGTAAGCTAAGGATTCTGGTATAGCCGCACTCCAATCAGCTAACATGAACAATATGATCTTCATATATTCCGTAGTCCCTTTTTCCATAAAACGGAGTAGTGTAGGGAGATTTCGGTCTTTTTCGAAATTCTCTAGCTCAATTTCAGACAAAAACTCAGCTTTGCCAGGAACCGTGAACCCAACGCTCGAGCTGACGAGGTAAACGACTACCGCAACAGCAGCCCATAGTAGTTTCATTGTCCCGTCTAGATCCTGTAAACACGTAAGAGCTGTTAACTCGGTGAACTTCTAAAAAGCGTCTGCGAAGACAAATGTGCGGTACTGATTAATGTGATGTTCAGATGAAAACGATTCCGAAATGGCCATGTCAACAGTATTCCGAAATGACAAAACGCTGCAAATTATTACACAAAGGTGAATATAAAACAAAGGTAGCAGTTAGCATGGTGCGACCAAGCAACACCATCTTCTCCAAACCCAGTTCGTCTGCTGAGTTCGCTGCTGCCCTGCATGAGTAAGTGGATGGTAAATTACTCCGACAGTGCTCTGAAAGCCTTATCTCATCCCAATGGGTGGATTGGGCTTCGGAGGGCATTGGGGCCCGCGACTACCGGAACTTCCACGCTGTCCTTGGACAACACTGCCAACAGCAGTACGGTGTTCAAGGGGTAATCGTGGGATGACAAGTACCCTTTGCGTTGCCTGTTAGAGTGGAAATGAACACCTGTATCATGTAGAGAAGCAGTGTCCATGAACTCATTGGGGCCGCAGCCTACGTCATGATGCGGTCGACAAGCAGATAGCAGGTGCCTTGTCATCCAGTGGCTGGGATGTTGAAAGGGAGAGATTATACCACATGCCAAGTGACCAGGACAAGAATCATGACATCGTTGCCGTAAAGCCTGACAGGTCTTGCATTATCCTGGATGTCCAAGTTGTTAATGGCAGCACGGACATGGAGCAGACCTGGCGGGCTAAGATAAGAAAGTATTTTAGAGGTGATTTACGGCAAGCAGTGTCAGAGCTAAAAAGAGAGGCCACCATTACTGGGAACCCAAAAACATCAGGGTGATGGCTGCGACCTTGTCATGACGCGGAGTGTGGTGCGGGAAAAGTGCCACGGAGTTGCGTGAGTTGGACATCTCAGTAGGTGTACTCCGATGTGTCACCAGACGCGTACTGCTCGGCTCATATGTAAACTGGTGGTCATTTTATAGAGGCACTTCCCTTCATCCCTCTCTCCCACCCCCACCTGCCACATTATCCCTTATCCCTAGGGCCGGCGTCGGGAGAGTCCTGGGCGTTCTCCTCATCATATATATATTTTTTTGTTTTTTGTTTTATGGCGTGCCCCCTCCGTCAGATTGACCTTCAATCTTTGTAGAGAGATTAAAAAAAAAAGCATGATAAATTCTACATTTTCCATCCGATTTCGAAGAAATTTTCATGGAGTTGACGTGTAGGAAATACGGTAGTGCCATTGATATTTCGAGATAAACTACTATGCATCGGATCATCAATACAATCGGGTTATGGAAGCCATGTGCCACTCCCACTTGGCATTTTTGTTTAGCTCTCTTTTTAACGTATTTTCTGCACAAACTTTTCAGGATGTTTTAGAGAAGACACTTCTAGAATAAATGCCTTCCAAAGGTGAACTTATGTAAAATTTAACGCAGATTCCGAATATTACCTCACTATTTCGATTGACTGAGCAGAATGTGTCACAAAACGAAGGTTTGACTAATAGTAGATTACTGAGTGGGATATATTGGAAGGCAACTCTCCAAGCTCTGAAGTGCTTCATGCAAGACAAACTTTTGAATTGCAGCAAGAACACAGCAGTGGGCAAGAAAAATACGTTGGTAACTCAACTAACCTCAACCTTCACTTGTTTGACATCTAAATACAGTTCACTTTCAGCAAAGTCCAAAAATTTTACAATTTTAAAAGAAATTGGATTGCAATTATGAAGAAATTAACATTTCATGCTTCTTACCTTACAGCTCTGTTCCTATGGAATGATTATGAACCGAATTTCACTCGTTTAAATGGGTTTCGAGGTGATATCGATGACCACCAGTTTGGAATTTCATGGTTTACAATTTTCATGCTGCAACTCGACACCTGTGAATAATCTCAAATGAATTATCGTAAATTTTATTACCTATGTAATGTGTTATTCAATAAACGTCGTCGTGATTCAGTATGGTTGTGATCATTAGGTTGAATTATACCAAAAATCTCTTATATTCCATTTTTACGCGCTTTAAAGGCATCACAGATCTGAGATTGTAACAATGGGACTCGAAATTTTTATCTCCATCAATAATATTTAGGAATGGGCGTCAATGATCAAAACATCGATGTTTGCACATCGATTTTTTTCTACATTTATCAGCAGCCAATGTTCTTTAAAAATTCGCTTTGAAAAAAGTAGTTTTCTTAAAACTTTAAAAAATAGCATTGTAATTATCGTAGAAAAGTAGAAAAAATTTTAATGAAACTATGAAACATTGAAAAATTTAAAAGAAGTGTAGTGTAAACATTGAAAGTAAACAAGTATAAACTCGTGGAAACCCAAAAATTATAAGAGGACCAGGAACATGAACCAGGGTGGTGTCAAAAAGTTCTTGGAAATTGTCGCTATTGTCGTCTGTGTATCAAACTTGTTTTGAGCTAGGGCGTTTTGAAAATGTTTCCTCCCACTTTTTACACTTTAGGAATGACTGGCAATAACCAAAACCTTCGGGGTACAGCTGAACCCTAAATGGTTCATCCAGGCAAAGTGCCTTGTAAGGCGTACGATGGGCCGACGGGAAAATTTGTATTCGATTTTTGGATTCTACTTACCTTGAAGATATTAAACCAAAATCAGCCTCATGACTGACATGCCACTCTACCAGGCTGGCCAGAAACTGAGAAAGCTACACTCCAGTCTAGGGTCTAGAAAATAGAAGGGAGCATTGTAATGGAATTATGTTATTTATACACTTATTCTATTAAATTGTTGATGAGGTGTTTGGAGTTGAAACTGGAATGTTTAGATGCAGCTTTATAAACTAACTACATCGTCCCTTGCCGGCATGGGTAATTTTCAAAATCTAGTGGTAACGAATAAACTGGTACACGAGGAAATTATTTAATAACCAGTAAATATGGAAAAACATTAATTTATACCTCCCATCGATGGTTGAAAAACATCAACCTTGGACCGTCGAGTAGTCAACAAACATCAAAGCTAAAGTTTCCGAAACCACCTCGACTGAAGATGTGTCCAAGCTACTCTTTTCATTTTTCGATTACATGAGCGATGAAGTATGTCAGCTTCTTGAATAAGAACAGGTTCCTACTCATTTTTTATAAGCTGTATTATTTTTCTTGACTACGTAGTGCGAGAGCTCTTCTTCTGTAAAACAAGAGTGAATGTGGATAAATTAGTTACCTATTCGTGAATTTTAATAATCATTAATAAAGTATTATACATCGAAAATGTTGAATAATTTGACTTTTCCCCAATCAAATCGACTGGTCTCCAAAAAAAAATTGACGGAACCTACCTTATTCCAATCCCCTCTGTATCGCAAACAGAAGAAATATTATTCATTCCTCACAAGGCTACTTTTACTATGAAATTTATGAGCTATTCTGGAACCAACTATCAACTACCTACTTTATTAATTGGAGTGAAATCGGGCAATCGCATTAGGAGAATTTCTTTTTCATGTCGCCTGAAATTAAATTTGTGTGAGACCAGCGACGAGCTGGTACAATTACCTAATGCCTGAATCGAAATTGAATAATTTTTAAGACGTCCCACAGTAAGACTTGGGTGTCCTTATGCGATTGATCTGGGGTAAAGTTGGGCAACACTCAACAGAATCAAACTAACCACACACGAATCCGTTTTAGACCTTTCTGAATCCAAATCAGAGAAAAAAGAACATCGTTGTATGTTTGTTTGTGTGTGTGTAGGTGTACACATCAAAGCCCTGGTGTGGGGCTTAACCACAGTGTAATTTAATTTGACTAATGAAGAAACTTGTGAATTGTATGTGAGTGTGACAAAATCTACCGATTTTCGTGGTTCTTTTTGTTTAACGCAGAAACCTATCTAGTTGTGCACTACATCGGTGGAATTTCAAAATTTGAAAATTTGCAAATTTTTGGGGAAAGTGGGGGTTAATGCTTAAAAAACGTGTGTTTCCGTCCGCCGTACGCGGCACTTTCCCCACTTAGCACTGACCGATTTTGATGAAATTTGGTAAGTAGGCTTCATTTGGGGTCTAGTTGTGCCCCGAAGATTTTGGTTGATGTAGGTCACTCCTAAGGGTCAAAAAATGAATTTTGAAAACGCACTAACTCAAAAATTTTTTATTTGAAGGTATTGCTTTTTCATCAATTTAAGATAGTATTGAATTTTAAGAATTTTTTGAGACCACGCGGAGCTCTGTAGGACAAACCGTTCGCTCTCTTTTAAGGGTTGGACATACGATAAATCAGAAACACGAGTGTGAATCGCAAAAGAGGCCTAATCTCCGTTCAAATTTTAGCTGACTAAAATGTGATTGATGTTTTTCTTCATGTTGGATGGCTGGTGGCTTTGCAGACGAGTGATCTTTAATAGACAAATAAATAATAATAAACCATTGTGTAATAATGTGCAGCGTTTTTTGTTCGACTCAGATAACCTCCGAATCGCACATTATTTCACCAGAGTATCGAAATCAGCATGAAGAGGGGGTGAGTAGGGGGGTAATATTCACAAAATATAAAACTGTTCAATATTTTGATTCCTTTATAGCTTGTTAATTGTACCCTAGCTTTGAAATTGAAGGGCCATTAATAATATAACTCTGAATTTTCATGAATTATTCTCTGTACCACCATGGAACTAATAGTGGTGCCACCATGGTGCCAGGACACCAGAAATCCCATATTTTGTGGGTTTTTGTGAGTTTCACCTTGAATACGGATGTGAACTTTTGCAGACTGCCTGCCAAAACTAACAAATGAAAGTTTAACGTTCGACGTATGACCACTTTGGTGCCAGACTGGCGTTGTTGGTGGTGGTGGCGGCGGGGGGGGGGACTCGAATTCGCATGTATGGTACTGTCAAACGGGGTCATTTTGCTCCCTTTGAGGTAACTTTGCTCCAAAATTCGAAAATCTTTGAGAGTGACGTCACTCTTTTGTCTTTATTCGACCGTAGAGCTCCAGTGATGTTTTTGTTGGGCAAAGATGCAAAAAACTTCCATGTGAAGAATAATCTTCCACGACTTTTCATACTCGTGGCATTGCCGTTTTGGTTCACTATTTTCAATAATGAACCTTTGGAATCGACCAAGAAAAAAAATTTTCAACACCCCCTCAAAATTTGATGGTTTACGTTTCAAGGTACGTAGAATCCAAAAATCGAATAAAAATTTGGCCGTCCGTCCGCCGTACGCGGCACTTTTGCCACTTAGCACTAACCGATTTTGATGAAATTTGGTATGTAGGCTCCATTTGGGGTCTAGTTGTGCCCCGAAGATTTTGGTTGATGTAGGTCACTTCTAAGGGTTCCAAAATCAATTTTGAAATTTTGAAAACGCCCTAACTCAAAAAATTTTGATATAAAGGTATTGTTTTTCCTTCAATTTAAGATTCTATAGAATTTTTAGAATTTTTTGAGACCACCCGGAGCTCTGTAGGACAAACCGTTCGCTCACTACGAGAATTTAAAGTTTGGACGTACGATAAATCAGAAACACGAGTGTGAATAGCAAAAGAGGCCTAATATCCGTTCAAATTAAAGCTGACCGAAATGCGATCGATGTTTTTCTTCATGTTGGATGGTTGTTGGCTTTGCAGACGAGTGATCTATATAGAAAAATAAGAAATAATAAACCATTGTGTAATAATTTGCAGCGTTTTTTAGTACAGATGAAATCTTGTTCTAAGTCGGTCCCGAAAATTTCTTAGCTGCACGCCCACGTATTTATCATAGCAGGTTAGTAACACTATTCTCTTGTTATAATTTTATGCTGATTCAGAATTTCAGTAAGTTTTTCCTTTTCGACCGATTTCTGTGGTAGCAATCAACAAAAAAGTCGGACGGGGTAACTTTGCTCCGAATAGTGGGGTGACTTGGCACCAATGTCACGAAAGTTATTATTTTTTTGTAACCCTGTACTGAATCCCGGTTTTGTTTGTTCGTTGTTGACAAGATGCCTTAGGTCGAGGACACCAGGTGCTAGACCCTACAAGGATTACATGGATGAGACATTGCACGAGATTTTACGATTTGAAGTTTTTTTTATGGTTCACCAAAGTGCCTGAGATATTGAGTTACCACTTGCCTGCCACATTCCAAGTGTTTCTTTCTACCAAGGAACATAAATATGTTATCTTTTTTCACGGAAGCATCATTTAAATGATACAGTGTAGATAAGTACGATTTAACTAGTTGAAATGTTCCTTCCTTTTATCTCATTTACAATTTAATAGGTATTTTGTTCACTTGAGCTTCACATTAAACTATGAAAGTTATACATTCTAGGAGGTTCCACAGTAAGACTTAGGCGTCCTTATGCGATCGATGTGGGGTGAAGGAGGACAACACTCAACAGAAAAAGAAAAAAATAACCACACAGTAATCAGTTTTAGATAATTCTGAATCCAAATCCGCGAAAAAACCATAGGTGTATGTCTGTGTGTGTGACAAAATCTCGTGTCGTCTGCCCAGGCCTCAGTTCTCAGCCGATTTTCCTGGTTCTTTTTTTGTTCGACGCGGAAAACCATCTAGTTGTGCACTACGTCGCCAGAATTTTGAATTTTGCCTTTTAAGGGGGAAAAGGGGGGTTAATGCTTTGAAAACGTGCGTTTGCGGGCATAATCTTGCAAACTCTGGCCTGGCCTCATATTCCAACCGGTTTGCGTGTTTCTTTTTTTTCACTCAAATAACTCCCGAGTTGTACATGATTTCACCCGAGTATCAAAATTCGCAAGGGGAGGGAGCGAGCGAGGGGATAATATTTACAAAATATCACTCGTCTGCAAAGCCACCAACCATTCAATATGAGGAAAAACATCGATCGTATTTCGGTCAGCTATAATTTGAACGGAGATTAGGCCTCTTTTGCGATTCACACTCGTGTTTCTGATTTATCGTACGTCCAACCCAACGTTAATTCCTGGCGACGTAGTGCACAACTAGATAGTTTTCCGCGCCGAACCAACAAAGAACCAGGAAAATCGGTTGAGATTTAAGGCCTGGGCAGACGACACAAGATAATGCCCAAAAACGCACGTTCTTAGCACTAACCCCCCCCCCCCCCCTTAACCCCCCTTAAAAGGCAAAATTCGAAATTCTGGCGACGTAGTGCACAACTAGATGGTTTTCCGAGTCGAACAAAAAAAGAACCAGGAAAATCGGTTGAGAACTAAGGCCTGTGCAGACGACACGAGATTTTGTCACACACACAGACACACAGACATACACCTATGGTTTTTTCGCGGATTTGGATTCAGAATGGTCTAAAACTGATTACTGTGTGGTTATTTTTTTCTTTTTCTGTTGAGTGTTGTCCTCCTTCACCCCAGATCGATCGCATAAGGACGCCCAAGTCTTACTGTGGGACGTCCTAAAAAATTTGATATAAAGGTATTGTTTTTTCTTCAATTTAAGATACTATCGAATTTTCAGAATTTCTTGTGTCCACCCGGAGCTCAGTAGGACAAACCGTTCGCTCACTACTAGAATTTAAAGTTTGGACGTACGATAAATCAGAAACACGAGTGTGAATCGCAAAAGAGGCCTAATCTCCGTTCAAATTAAAGCTGACCGAAATGCGATCGATGTTTTTCTTCATGTTGGATGGTTGTTGGCTTTGCAGACGAGTGATCTACATAGAAAAATAAAAAATAATAAACCATTGTGAAATAATTTGCAGCGTTTTTGGATTCTACGTAGGTACCTTGAAACGTAAACCATCAAATTTTGAGGGGGTGTTAGAAATATTTTTTTCTTGGTCGATTCCAAAGGTTCATTATTGAAAATAATAAACCAAAAAGAAAAACGCTGCGAATCATTGCCCAAAGGATTTTTATATTTTCTGTATAAATCCCTCCCTACCAACAATAGGTACCTAGGTACAATTCAACTTAATGATCACAATCATACTGAATCACGACGATATTTATTGAATATCACATTACATAGGTAATAAAATTTACGATAATTCATTTGAGATTATTCACTGGTGTCGAGTTACAGCATGAAAATTGGAAACCATGAAATTCCAAACTGGTGGTCATCGATATCACCTCTAAACCCATTTAAACGAGATAAATTCGGTTCATAATCATTCCATAGGAACATAGCTGTAAGGTGAGAAGTAAGAAACGTAAATTTCCTCATAATTTCAATCCAATTTCTTTCAAAATTGTAAAATTTTTGTACTTTGCTGAAAGTAAACTGTATTTAGATGTCAAACAAGTGAAGGTTGAGGTTAGTTGAGTTATCAACGTATTTTTCTTGCCCACTGCTGTGTTCTTGCTGCAATTCAAAAGTTTGTCTTGCATGAAGCATTTCAGAGCTTGGAGAGTTGCCTTCCAATATATCCCACTCAGTAATCTACTATTAGTCAAACCTTCGTTTTGTGACACATTCTGCTCAGTCAATCGAAATAGTGAGGGAATATTCGGAATCTGCGTTAAATTTTACATAAGTTCACCTTTGGAAGGCATTTATTCTAGAAGTGTGTTCTCTGAAACATCCTGAAAAGTTTGTGCAGAAAATACGTTAAAAACAGAGCTAAACAAAAATACCAAGTGGGTGTGGCACATGGCTTCCGTAACCCGATTGTATTGATGATCCGATGCATAGTAGTTTATCTCAAAATATCACACCACTACCGTATTAGGGGACCTCGAAAGAGAAAGTCAAGTCTTGATGTGCACCAGTTTTGTTTGTTATCCTTCTAATTCTTACTTGAAGTAACTTCAGTCGTGTTATTTCTTTTGTGCTCATTAACAAAAGTTGCGGGCCTAGCAAGTCCCCTATCTCAGACAAGTATTTGGTACTACATTTAGGGCTTGTGTATTTTTTGTAATTTCCCTAATAATGGTGAAAAGGTTTAATTTGACTTTGAAAAGGTTGTATAAGTTTTGGAAAAGGTTTGTATTTGTTTTGGAAAAGGTTGGATTTGACTTATAAAAGGTTGGATTTGAATTGGAGAAGGTTGAATTTGTTTTGGAAAAGGTTAAATTTGACTTGAAAAAGGTTGAATTTGACTTGGAAAAGGTAGGATTTGACTTGGAGAAGGCTGGATTTAACTTGGAAAAGGTTGGCTTTGACTTGGAAAAGGTTGAATTTGACATGGAAATAGTTGGATCTAACTTGGAGAAGGTTGGACTTGACTTGGAGAAGGTTGGATTTAACTTGGAAAAGGTTGAATTTGACTTGGAAATGGTTGAATTCGACTTGGAAAAGGTTGGGTTTGACTTGGAGAAGGTTGGATTTAACTTGGAAAAGGTTGAATTTGACTTGGAAATGGTTGGATTCGACTTGGAAAAGGTTGGATTTGACTTGGAGAAGGTTGGATTTAACTTGGAAAAGGTTGAATTTGACTTGGAAAAGGTTGAATTCGATTCGGAAAAGGTTGGATTTGACTTGGAGAAGGTTGGATTTAACTTGGAACAGGTTGGCTTTGACTTGGAAATGCTTCATATATAAAAATAATAAACCTTTGTGCAACGTATTGTCATTTCGGAATACTGTTGACATGGCCATTTCGGAATAGTTTTCATCTGAACATCACATCAATCAGCACCGCACATTTGTCTTTGCAGACGTTTTTTAGAAGTTCATCGAGGTAAAAGCTCTTACTTGTTTACAGGATCTTGACGGGACAATGAAACTACTATGGGCTGCTGTTGTGGTAGTCCTTTACCTCGTCAGCTCGAGCGTTGGGTCCACGGTTTCTGAGGAAGATGATTTTTTCTCTAGAATTGGGCTAAAGGATTTCCAAAAAGACCGAAATCTCCCTACACTACTCCGTTTCATGGAAAAAGGGAGTTAAGTTAAGTTAATATAAGAAGATCTCATTCCTCATGTTAGTTGATTGGAGTGCGGCTATACCAAAAGCCTTAGCTTACTTGAAGAAACCACTGTTCTCCGTTGGAAAATTAGTGGATATTAAGTTCCATCCATATTCAGTATTTCTTTCAGCCCTAAATTCATATCGTCAAAACCTAAGAAACACCGAGTGTAAGTTATTACTCATAATTTAAGTACATGAATCATATGGGGAAATGGCCCACTCTAGGAGATAATCTGTCATGGTTATGGCTCTACTAAATTGCTAAGACATGATAAAAATGATTTTTTTGAAATTTTTACTGGCCTCGTAAAGTATTACATTCAGCCCTAAATCCATATCGTCAATTTGAATGTAGGTACATTGAAATGATTACAAAATATTCCAGTATTATAAATTAAAGTTTTCTAATAAAGTCACTATCTAAATGAATCGGTCACTGTCTTTGAAGAATTTGAATAACACTTCATACAGTGTTGGTTCTTTCATAGCTAGTAAACTGTTCAGGTTGAAGGGCTTCTCTGTACTACAAGTTGCTGTCTTCTAAGAGCCTTATGCGAGGTTTAGCATAGCGTGGACATACGAGCACTATGTGTTCCACTGTTTCCTGTACTTCAGGGCTATTTGCACAATCGTCATTGTCTAACAAGTCAATTCTGAAGAGGTATTGGTTGCTTACGAGGCGTCCTGTTCTTAGGCGCGAGATTGTGGAGTAAAAGGTGGAGTAAATGTGCAAGTCGAAGTGGTGCGCGGGGGAATAATATTTAAAAAATATCCGATTTTCAATATTTTGGTTCCTTTATAGCCTACTAATTATACCCAAGCTTTGAAATTGAAGAAAAATTCTCATTATACCTCCAGATTTTCATGAATTATTTCAGTACCACCATGGGAACTAATGGTGGTGCCAGGACACCATAAACGTGGGTTTTCTGTGTTTCACCTTGAATACGGATGTGAACTACTACGAACTGCCTGAAATACTAAATAAATTTCATTTATCGCTTACCAACTGGTTTAAATTGACCTAATGCTTATCCAACGGGACGTCGCCTGGAATGTTTCCATAATGTAACTAATCAATGTGACATTCTCTATCTAAATAAATGTTGAGCATTTGTAAAAGTGCTTTTGGCAAACAAAGAAAAACTGTTTTAAAATATTTTTCTTATCCAATAGTCAAAAATCGAGCCTGTTTTGGCAGTTACATGACTAATAATTATGACTCTACACGATTTCTTACAGATGAGACGAGATACGTTGAAAAAAATACAATCAGCGAGGGAGACGTGAATCTCTGGAGAACAGCTGCTCTATCCGGATTTAAAATATTGAAAACCGAATTTAGCTTGGAAAATTTGCTTGCGGATTTGTTTCCGTCGTTGGAATTTGTTAAAACCCGTAAGTTGACATCGTCCATCAATTCAATTCGAAAGAACTTGACATTTTTGTTTATTATTTTCAATAATGAACCTTTGGAATCGACCAAGGAAAAAAATGTTTAACCCCCCTCAAACTTTGTTTGGTTTGCGTTTCAAGGTACGTAGAATCCAAAAATCGAATAAAAATTTGGCCGTCCGCAGTAGGCGGCACTTTCCTCACTTAGCATTGACCTATTTTGATGAAATTTTGTATGAGGGCTCCATCTGGGGTCTAGTTGTTCCCCGAAGCTTTTGATTGATGTAGGTCACATCTAAGGTTTAAAATTTTGAAAATCGCCCTAGCTCACAACATTTTGATGTATAGGTATTGTTTTTCCTTCAATTTTAGATTGTATTGCATTTTTAGAATTTTTTGAGACCACGCCAAGCTCTGTAGGACAAACCGTTCGCTCCCTATGAGGACTTAAGGGTTGGACTTAGGATAAATCAGAAACACGAGTGTGAATCGCATAAGAGGCCTAATCTCCGTTCAAATTAAAGCTGACCAAAATGCGATCGATGTTTTTCTTCATGTTGGTAGGTAGTGACAATGAAAAATCCGTGTTCTTTGCAGACGAGTGATCTATATAGAAAAATGATAAACATTTGTGTAATAATTTGCAGCGTTTTTGCTTTGGGGACTGCTGTGACAAGTACTGCCATTGTGTGATGATCTAAGATTAGATCATCTAATCTTTAGATTTAAGTTGTTAGTTCGTCGGTATTTCGTAATAACAATACTTTTCATCAATTGTATCCGAGTACTACAACGCAATGACGTAACTGTGTGTTTTTCGTTTTCTAGCCCCATCAGAGGAGAGGTTTGATGAATTCCACATCCATGTCATGGACTTATTGGACTCCATAGCAACGACCGTTGAAAACGTTGAATTATATCTGAATGTTCAATTTCAAAAAGTTATCAATTCAAATTTTATGTTAGATAAACAACTATTTGAGCTCGCGGGCGAAATTCGCGCTCAACGTCAAGAATATAAAAACTTGCTCAACAGTCATAGTAAGTTAGATTGAAAACTGAATCATTGAGCGGATGTTAGTTGTAGGGAGACAATCCAACCCCGAGGAACTCCGAAGGAAAAAATTTCAAAGTTCCTACAACTTTCAAGTAATTTCACTGGTAAATTCATTATATTGTTATCGCATTTGGGAACCTGTTTGAACAATTTCGTCTATGTATTTCTCAGCAAGACAAGGTTTTGACCAAAATAGTCCTCTACAGGTCGCGCAGGTGATAAAATAACGGTAGCGTGTGCGCATGCGTAAACATGAATTCCTTTCTCTACAATAATTTAAGAGCTTAACTGAAAAGCCATCCGAAAATAAATTTCCAGGTCCGAATTATTCAAAATTGGTTAAATTCGGATTGTTTAGCAGTTAAGCTCCAAAACGAATTCCTGTAAATGGCGTTGAATTTGCATCAGTAGAAGCGACCTCGTCAGGAAAAGCAGAAAAAAGGTCAAATTCTTCGATTAAGGCAAATTTATAAGACAAAATTGTTTAATTTCTGGTCCCATATAAATTTTATTCCAGTAGTTGTTACTTGGTTCCAGAACAGCTCATTAATTTCATTGTAAAATTAGCAGTGTGAGGAATGAATAATATTTCTTCTGTTTGCGATACAGAGGGGATTGGAATAAGGTAGGTTCTGTCTATCCTCTTGAAGACGAGTCGGTTTGATTGGGGAAAAGTCAAATTATTCAACATTTTCTATCGTATTTTTGTGATTAAACCATGTTTTTGAATAAACCAAAAATATAATACCTACTTTTGTGTGTGTGTGTGTGTGTATGTGTCACTCCGCACGATAACTTGAGTAATTGTCTAGCAACAATTTTTTAGTTTTCTCCAAAATATTCGTAACAACATACAAAAGGACGAGTTCGTTAGCAAGAAATTTTGGGCAACCCTAAATGGTCCAAATTTCAAAAAGTGTGCAAAAAACTGGGGTTTCCTGGTTTTTGTGGTTATTACTTTCATAATCATAGTAATATATGGTATATTCGGACTCAGCACAAAATTTCCGATACCGACGCACTTTCCGAAAATAAAAGTTGTCCAAAAATTAAAAAGTACCTACATATTTATTTATAATATAATGGAAACATGCGTATATTTCAGAAATGCAGTAGCCGTGTGGGTATTCTAAGAGTTCGAAGAGACGAGTAGAACATGAATATGGACTCCTAACATATTCATAGCATACCCAGTGCATACAGAATATTCGAATGGTATACTAAAAATCGAAAAAAACCAAGAATCGTGTAAAAAAAACTTTCTAAAAGAAATTGCAACACCATTGTTTATTTTCTTAACCAAACCTTCTACTGAAAGATTTCTTTGAAAATTTGCTCATGCTGCATTAATGGACTTTTTGATGATTATTTACATTTACGACTAGGTACCTAATTTATCCACATTCACTCTTGTTTTTCAGGAGCAGAGCTCTCGCACTACGTAGTCAAGAAAAATAGTAAAGGTTATGAAAATCTAATGAAGAGGCTGATTCAATTCAAGAAAATGTCAATTCCGTTCTCTCTTTTAAACTGGAATAAATCATAAGAGTAGCTTGGACACATCTTTAGTCGAGGTCGAACTTTAGCTTTGATGTTTGTTGACTACTCGACGGTCCAAGGTTGATGTTTTTCAACCATCGATGGGAGATATAAATTCATGTTTCCCCATATTTACTGGTTATTAAATAATTTTCTCGTGTACCAGTTTATTCATTACCACTAGCTTTTGAAAATTACCCATGCCGGCAAGCGACGTTGTAATTAGTTCACAAAGCTGCGTCTTAGCATTCCAGTTTCAACTTCAAACACCTCATCAACAATTTAACAGAATAAGCGGATAAACCGCAAACAATTACATAATTCCATTACAATGCTCCCTTCTGTTTTCTAGTCCTCAGGCTGGAGTGTAGCTTTCTCGGTTTCTGGCCAGCCTGGTAGAGTGGCATGTCAGTCATGAGGCTGACTTTGGTTTATTATCTTCAATAACGAACCTTTGGCATCGAGCAAGAAAAAATCAAATTCCGTCAAAATTGCTTATCGCTTCTGAGTCTACCAAGGTAGCTCAAGCTTTGTTTTCACTTTTCAAGGTTGATAATTAATGTTCTTCAAAATCAAAATTTCCACCCGCGTTTTACGTTTCAGACCTCCCTGAACAATTTTGATTCCGTGTCTGTCTTCTGTCTTGAAGTCCTTGAACGGGCATAACTATACGAAGTTTTTGTCCGACTTCGATGAAACGTACAGGGATTGTGCGAGTTGGCGTGTAGACGGTCCCCTATGAAAATCATCACCCCCGGACTGATAATAGGTGCTGCGTATGCGCAAACATGAATTGCTTGTAACAGCCATAACTTCCACATTTTCCATCCGATTTCGACGAAATTTCCAGGTACCATACTGATTGGAGTGTAGATGGTCCCCTATGAGGGTAGTGCAAGGTACTTTGAGACTGATGAGCATCTGGTCGTCCCGACACTTTTGGTTTATTATTTCCAATAATAAACCATTGGATTCGAGCAAGAAATAAAAACAATTTTAACCCTCTCTCAAAACTTAATGTTTTACGTTTCAAGGTACGTAAAATCCGAAAATCGGATAGAAAATTTTCCGTCCGTCCGCCGTACGCGGCACTTTTCTTAGCAACACTGGACAGATTTGGTTCAAATTTGGCATATGGGCTCCATTTGGGGTTTAGTTGTTCGGCAAAGCTTTTGTTTGATGTCAGTCACTTCTAAGGGGTGAAAATTAAGGGTTGAAATTTTCAAAAGTGCCCTAGCTCGAAAACTCTCGAAATAAAGGTAATGTTTTTTCACCTATTTTAAATAGTATTGAATTTTTAAAAAAATTTGAGACCACCCGGAGTTCTGCAGGACAAAACATTCGCTCCCTACGGGTACTTAAGGGTTTTCCTTCGATAAAACAGAATCAAGAGGGTGAATCACCAAAGATGTCTAATATCCTGATAACCAAAACTCGATCGCGGTTCGTTTTTTCGAGTTGTATTCAGTTTTGCTTTCTGAGCAACCAGTAATCAAATCTCCATATGAAGCTCCCTATTTTTGAATCGAGAGTGAAGCGTTTAGTTCTCTCTAATAAACTTCATTGTGTAGGTGTGAAGGCAGCATGGTGTGGTAGGTAGTACCTACCAATGGTTGGTAGGTAAAAAAAGTTTGTAGGTAAAAACTCGGGGCTCCGCCCCCTGGGTCCCCGGTTACCTCTATTTACATACTTCGGACGAAATTATTGAAACACAGAATGGGTTTTAGCTCACGCGTTTCACGTAATTTCGATAGTTCCCTCCCACTAAATCAGAATCTTATATAATCACCGCGTCATAACAATATATCTCATAGGTTACACGAACCTTAGGTCCGTATCATCGGTATCCGTGTTGTCTTCCCAGATTTCGTTATGAAATTTTGTTAGCTTTTTTGGCGAGTTAGTCCATGGCTAAACACATTCTGTGTTTTTAAAAAAACGCTACAAGTCATTGCCGAAAAGTTTATTATTTTCTCTACAGGGTGTCTACCATTTGGATGGACCAAACTTCAAGGATCGATTCTACAACTCATTTGCAACAAAAAATGTCTCGTAGCAATTTTTTCTTAACCCACTCAAAATTAATTTTTTTCCACTTTAAAGTTTTTATTCGTATTTTCGACCTTGCAGCACTAAAATGGTCATAACTCCCTTAATTCTCATGCTACTTCAAATCTGATTACACCGTTGGAAGGAGCGTTAAATTTCCTATCCATTTAGTGGGAAACCCAGTTTCTTAAAGCCATTTGTAAAGGGAAAAAAATAAATCAAAGTCAACATTTATAATTTTTTTTGAAAATCGACATTTTTCAGGCTAACGATTCCCCCGTAAAGAATACCGCTATCGTGGTGCACTCAACGGGAAAAACTACCCCAAGATCTCACCTTTCCAACGGTATTTCAGTTTCAAGGTGTAGAAGGAAAGTTTCCTTGAAAAAATTGAGTTTTATGCGAAAAAACGTGCTTCTTTAGGCATATTCCGCTGGAGAGTCCACCAGGTATTATTGCCTTCACTTTTCAAGGATTGCATTAAAAAGTCCACTAAATTAAATTTCCACTCGTATTTTACGTTTTGGCCCTTCTTGAACAATTTTGGTACCGTGTCTGTCCATCTGACAGTCGGTCTGTCTGTCTGAAAGTCCTTGTAGATGGCAAAAGCAATACGAAGCTACTGTCCGATTTCGATGTAAGTATCGGCGATGTTCTCCATAAAAATCAAAGTCAAAGCATTAAACTTTCAAAATCAAATTCAAAAATTTTATTTTTTTAGAAATTACCATTTTTTAGGTTTATTGTTAACCTGGTATAAGTTGTGCTATCGTGGGCCACTCAACGGAAAAACCGTTCATTCTAATTTTAAAACGCTGCAAATCATTGCTCAAAGGTTTATTATTTTATGTATAGATCATCCTTCTGTATAGATCACTGGTTCTCCATCAATAGCACCTACCACCATCTGTATTCTCCCTTGATCTTCCCTCTCAAATTTCAGCTCCTGCGTTCAATAGGATTGAAAATGGCTTCGGAGCTCACTCAGCTGGTCAGTGATCAGAAGAGTGAAGAAGATCTCCTCGAATGCTGGAGACGCCTGGAAGAGCACTTCCATTCAATAGGATTGAAAATGGCTTTCGAGCTCACTCAGCTGATCAGTGATGTGAGGAGTGAAGAAGATCTCCTCGAATGCTGGAGACGCCTGGAAGAGCACCTCCATTCAATAGGATTGAAAATGGCTTCGGAGCTCACTCAGCTGATCAGTGATGTGAGGAGTGAAGAAGATCTCCTCGAATGCTGGAGACGCCTGGAAGAGCACTTCCATTCAATAGCATTGAAAATGGCTTCGGAGCTCACTCAGCTGATCAGTGATCTGATCAGTGAGCAATGATTTGCAGCGTTTTTTACCTACAAACATTGTTTTACCTACCAATTTTTTTTTTACCTACCAACTATTGGTAGGTACTACCTACCACACTATAATGGCTTCACACCTTCACAATCAAGTTTATTCGAAAGAACTAAACGCTTCACACTCGATTCGAAAAATAGAAAGCTTGATATGGAAATTTGATTACTTGTTACGCAGAAGGCAAAACTGAATACAACTCGAAGAAATGAACAGCGATCGCATTTTAGTCAGATAAAATTTGAACGGCGATTAGACCTCTTTTGCGATTCACACTCATGATTCTGTTTTATCGAAGGAAAATCTTCAAATACTCGTAGGGACCGAACGGTTTGTCCTACAGAGCTCCGGGTGGTCTCAAAAATTTTTAAAAATTCTGTACTATTTAAAATTGGTGAAAAAACGATACCTTTATTTCGAGAGTTTTCGAGCTAGGGCACTCTTGAAAATTTCAACCCTTAATTTTCACCCCTTAGAAGTGACCTACATCAACCAAAAGCTTCGCGGCACAACTAGACCCCAAATGGAGCCCATATACCAAATTTGAACCAAATCGGTCCAGTGTTGCTAAGAAAAGTGCCGCGTACGGCGTACGGCGGACGGACGGAAATTTTTTTATTCGATTTTCGGATTCTACGTACCTTGAAACGTAAAACATCAAATTTTGAGGGGGGGTTAAAATTTTTTTTTTCTTGCTCGATTCCAAAGGCTTATTATTGAAAATAATAAACCAAAATGGAACTAAAATAAAATTAAAGAACAATTAGCAGAAAAAAATTGTCATTGTAACGTTGGTAGAAAGTGTTGGTAGGTACGATGAAGGACAATCATTATCGGAGTGGAAAGTCAATAATTGTAAAAAAAAGAAGTATTATTGTCAATGAAACTCTTCCATTTATTCTTCTGCTACAAAAAGTCAATTTCATGATATTTATTCTAATTAAACGTTAAACTGATTCTTAACGTAGAAAAGATGTGATCTCGGGGTAGTTCTGGCCGTTGACTGGCCCAGCGATAGCGCTACTTATTACGGGCAAACAATAAAACAATTTTGAGAGGGGGTTAACTTTTTTTCTTGCTCGATCCCAAAGGCTTGTTAATGAAAATGATATACCAAAAAATGGTAATTTCTAAAGAAAAAAAATAAAATTTTTGAATTTGATTTTGAAAATTTAATGTCTTCACTGATTTTTATGGAGAACATCGCCGAAAATTACATCGAAATCGGACAGTAGCTTCGTATTGCTTTTGCCATCTACAAGGACTTTCAGACAGACAGACCGACTGTCAGATGGACAGACACGGTACCGAAATTGTTCAGGAAGGTCCAAAACGTAAAATACGAGTGGATATTTAATTTAGTGGACTTTTTATTGTAATCCTTATAAAGTGAAGGCAATGATACTTGGTCGACTCTCCAGCGGAATATGCCTAAAGAAGCACGTTTTTTCGCATGAAACTCAATTTTTTCAAGGAAACTTTCCTTCTACACCTTAAAACTGACATACCGTTGGAAAGGTGAGATCTTGGGGTAGTTTTTCCCGTCAAATGCACCACGATAGCGGTATTCTTTACGGGGGAATCGTTAGCCTGAAAAATGTCGATTTTCGAAAAAAATTATAAATGTTGACTTTGATTTATTTTTTTACTTTTACAAATAGCTTTAAGAAACTGGTTTTCCCACTAACTGGATAGAAAATTTAACGCTCTGTCCAAGGGTGTACTCAGATTTGAAGTAGCATGAGAAATAAGGGAGTTACGACCATTTTAGTGCTGCAAGGTCGAAAATACGAATAAAAACTTTAAAGTGGAAAAAAAAAGAATTTTGAGTGGGTTATGAAAAAATTGCTAGGAGACATTTTTTGTTGCAAATGAGTTGTAGAATTGATCCTTGAAGTTTGGTCCATCCAAATGGTAGACACCTGTATATCAATCCTTCCAACCATAGGTACCTACTGCCTACTAGGGAATTTTTGAAAATTTCAACCCTTCATTTCCATTTGGTGGTGGTTGAAGTTGAGCATGAGGCCCATCATGTCATATGACCACACCTGTCAGAGACGAAACTCTTCCGCACTGAGTATTAAATTGTTGACGACGTGTTTGAAGTTGAAACTGGAATGTTAAGATGCAGCTTTGTGAACTAATTACATCGTCGCTTGCCGGCATGGGTAATTTTCAAAATCTAATGGTAATGAATAAACTGGTACACAAGAAAATCCTTTAATAACCAGTAAATATGGAAAAACGTGAATTTATACCTCCCATCGATGGTTGAAAAACATCAACCTTGGACCGTCGAGTAGTCAACAAACATCAAAGCTAAAATTTCCGAAACCACCTCGACTGAAGATGTGTCCAAGCTACTCTTTTGATTTTTCGATCACATGAGCGATGAAATATGTCAGCTCCTTGAATAAGGACAGGTTCCTACTCATTTGTTTATAAGCTGTATTATTTTTCTTGACTACGTAGTGCGAGAGCTCTTCTTCTGTAAAACAAGATTGAATGTGGATAAATTAGGTACCTAATCGTAAATTCTAATAATAATGAAAAAAGTATTATACATCGAAAATACATCTGAATAATCCTAGAAAATCTCATCAAATTCGGATGAAAAATGTAAGTGTTATGGTTGTTACAATTCACGTTTCCGCATGCGCAGTGGCTACCATCAGTCCTGGGTGATCATTTTCATAGGAAACCATCTAAACGCCAACCCGCACAATCCCTGAAAATTTCATCGAAATCGGACAATAACTTCGTATAGTCATGCCGGTTACAAAGATTTCATGACAGACAGACAGACACGAAACCAAAATTGTTCATAAAGGTCTGAAACGTAAAATGCGATTGGAAATTTTGATTTTGGAGAACTTTTTTTTTCAACCTTGAAAAGTGAAAACAAAGCTTCCGCTACCTTGGTAAACTTGGAAGCAACCCAAGTTTTATCGCTTACCTACTGGTTCAAATTGTTTAAATTCCAAGGAATGTTGTCTTTTACAAATAAACTAACAACAATCAGCGGTGTCCGAAGTATCAGGAATCGACTACGCCGGGCCCCTATACCTAAAGGGAGAAGGGAGAGCTTGGACAGTGCTTTTCAGTAGTGCGGTGTACCGTTCAGTGCACTTGGAGGCAGTTACCTATTTGTCAACTCAGGGATTTTTCGAGGCACTAAGGCTATTTATCGCAAGTCGTAAGCGTCCATCTGTCATCTACACTGACAATGGTGCGTCGGTGGTCTAGTGGGCAGTGTACCCGACTGCGGTGATAAGATAAGAACTGTCTTGCGGGGACGCGCGTTCGAATCTGGTCGCTAGCAGAAAGTTTTCTGTCTATTAGACGATCGGCAATCTCTCGTTCCAACCCAGGGCGGTGATGTTTGGGAAGCCATGAGCGAAATCATCAGAACAAATTCTGATCTCCCCTTAGGGAGACAGCTGATGACGTCCGTGACGCCAAGAATGGCAGTTGGACGAAAATTCAACCTGAAATGGTTGCTTACTTTACTACTTTTACTACTGACAATGGAACGCAGTGTACAGGTTCGAGTAATGCGTTGAAAGAAATTGAATGGGAAGAAGTGGTGACAGCAGCCAATGTGAGAGCCATCAAATGGATTTTCAGTCCCCCAGCCGCGCCATGGTGGGGTGGTTTCTGGAAAAGGATTATTGGGATTGTTAAACAGCTGCTAAAACGAAATTTAGGTCGAGCGACAGTAGCTTATGAAGAGATTGTCACCATTCTTTGTGATGCGGAAGAAACAATAAATGCGAGACCGTTAACCTGTATAGCAGAAGACCTGTATAAGCCAAGGTCACTAACGCCAGCATTATTCCTACAGCAGGGTCTTCATGCTTCTGGAGTTCAGGATTTAGACGAGGTCGTGAAGAAGAGCCTGAATAGCCACTTACAGTACCTCTTGAGACTGAGAGAGAGTCTACGAGAACGCTTCAGGAACAAGTACAGAGGAGGCGGGGAGCCGATGCGAAAAATCGGCAGGACTGGCCGATGAGGCTGGTTCTTGACGTGAAACCTGGAGCAGACGGACATGGCCGAGTTGCAAAACTGCAATTGGCGGGAAGACGGGAAATTGTCCAACCTCTTCATGGCTTGATCCCTATGGAAGTAGCTGCTGAAGATGAACTATTGGGAGGAAGAACTGAGGATGCGTGAAGAAAACCGTCCATCAAAACTAGGGGGAAGACGACGCTCAGCGGATGGATTGTTAAGAAGCCCGATCGATTCCAGCCTTGAAATTTTTGGGGGGGATTGTTGTGGAAAACCACATTACTAATTCAACTCCCCATAATATGGTTTTTATGGTTTTTATTCAAACCATATTATGGTTTTTAAAAATATCATTTGAAGTTAATAAAACTTGTCATTCCTTCACCAGAACTTCAACCGAATTTTCTTTGAAGAAAATAATTTGAAAACAGTACAAAAATGAGTACGGAAAACAGGTAGTTTTCCCTCGCAAATCGGGTCACAGCGGCCAAACACCCAACGGTCAGCGAGTCCTTCCCCCCGGGAGGAATAGAATCCGAGAAGTAGGGGTATTGTACATACCTATATCGGGCCGATTCCCGAGGATACCTACTAAAAAAGCTCTGGGTGGTCTCAATGGATTCTAAAAACTCAATACTGTTTTAAATTTATGAGAAAACAATACGTTTACATCAAAAATTTTTGAGCTAGGGCGTTTTCAAAATTTCAACCCTCATTTTTCACTCCTTAGAAGTGATTGAAATCAACCAAAAGCTTCGGGGCACAACTAGACCTCAGATGTGGAGCCCATATACCAAATTTCATCAAAATCGGTCCAGGTAAGTGCCGCTTACAAACGGTCACTAAAATTATTATTCTATTTTTGAATTCTACGTTCCTTTACACGTAAACAAATTTTGAGAATCTTTAAATTTTTTTTGGTCGATTCCAAAGGTTCAGTACATATTGAAAATAATAAACCAAAAGTGTTCAAATTAGCCCTTGACCTTTAAACTAGGTACCAATTTTTGGTATATTATTTTCAATAATGAACTTTAGGAATCGACCAGGAAAAAAATTTAACACCTCTCAAAATTAATCGAATAAAAATTGTGCCTAAAAATATAGGCCAAAAACGGTGTAATACGAGATATTTCGAGTTGTCGAGAAGAGTTATTTTATTACGTACTTACGGCAGGTCACTATTCTTTCTCGAGTTCGAGAATTTTCTCTTTCGAGAGTTCGTATTGTATTTTTCTTGTCCAGATATCATTGGCCAAGAGGGAGGCACGACTCCAATATAAGAAGGGGTTAACGAGGGGAAAGGAAGAACGTATGACTCACGACAGGTTCAGGGGTATTGGATAGGTCAGTTATCGAACGAGTATCATTCGATACTTCCTACTAAGTAGAAAAGGGGGGTAGGGGTAGGGTTTTCCATACAAAAATAAATAGAATGAAAATACTCGTATTTTTCAATGAAGTTGTCCCAAGTTGGGACTCCCAACCTAATACTAAGCACAGGTAGGTACTCAAGGAAAGCACAAAGAATCAGTTAGATAGGTTCAAAAAATGACGAATAAATTATTAGTGACGAATTTAAACGACTGATAAAATGATAATGATAGCACGATAGATAGTATGACATCGATTGGATGTCACTGATTGATATCGATGTTGACATTTTGTAATCATACCTTTTATTTTTATTCCTTTTATTCTTTCCTTTTGTAACCATACCTTTTATTCAATTTTTATAAACTCAGAGAGCTGCTCAGAGAATAAATTAGCAGGCAGGTTGCGTACTAAAGGTAGTTTGTTATCGATATTCATACCTCAATATTTTTACTGATATTAGTAAAATCGATCCCTCGGTATTCGATACAAATATCGAAAGTATTTTATGCTAGGTATCGATACCAGTGAATATCGTAAGTATCGAAACAACACTGCACATACCATGCTACAAACCAACAAGCGTCCTTCTCCTCAAAACCTCAAAAATATCTTAGTACAAATCCTAAGCAGTAAGCCGGTTTCGAGCGGGGCTGCATAAGTAAAGCAAATTCACCAAGGTAAGCTGGTTTCTTTGCAGACCAGAAGCCTTTCCCCTCAATAATTTGGTAAGCCGGGTTTTCACGGACTTAGGGTTATTCAACAATTCCCTTACAAATCATTCCGGCACATCATTTATCAAAATTTTGAGTAATAACTTCCCGTATTTCAATTCCTTCAATTTCGAGTCAGTAAAGTTTCACAGTCAAAATTAGAAAAACATATCAAATATAATGAATTTACCAGTGAAATTAATTGACAACAACTAAGATCCACTCTATGATTCAGTTTTCAATCAAACTTACTATGACTTATGAATAACTTTCCATATTTTTTAAGTAGAGATCGAATTCTATCCGCGAGAAGAAGTAGTGGTTTATCAAACATAAACGGTACACTGAACTGCCGCATTGTTGAATTTAAATATGATCTCATGGTTTCAATGTTCTTTGCCATGCCTGCAAATAACTCCAAGATCTGGTAGTGGAAACCATCGGAACTCTCCTCTGATGTGGCTAGAAAACGAAAAACACACAGTTACGTCATTACGTTGTTGTACTCGGATACAATTGTTGAAAAGTATGGTTATTACGAAATACCGACGAACTGATAACTTAAATCTGAAAGGCTGAGTGTGAAGACACGTAGACCAGCTCCAGTAAGGAACAACTCAGAGGAAATGTTGGGAACACAGTAATTACTTGAAATACAACCGAGGTAAGATCTAAAATTTCAGGTCATGAGGAGGAGTGCGGAAGAGGTCACCGGAACGTTGCGTCGACAGACAGTCATACATGAGATGATTAAGAACAAGTCGAGCTGGGACGCAATGGCAGTAGTTGTCACAGCAGTCTGTCAGCAGTCAAAGAGCTTGAAGGATGGAACCCCACCAGTTTAAGCTGAATCAGGCAATACGCAGCGTGATGGAGTTGATAGAAGCGCACACACTGTCATTGGCAATCCAAAAAACAGAAATTGTGCTGCTAACCACAGCGAGAATTTAGAGATCTGTACCTATGAATGTGGATGGACAGGAAATCATCACCTCTCCAGCCATTCGCTACCTTGGTGTGATGCGGGATGGGAAACTAAGCTTCTGGAGGCACATCAGTGGAGCAGCAGATAAGGCTGCAGATATTGTAAACAAGTTGAGCCGACAGATGGCAAATGTAGGGGGTCCCGTCACCCGCTAAGGGGAAACTCCTTATGAGAACTGCAGAGGCAATTATGCTGTTGGGAGCAGAAGTGTGGGCAGACTCCCTAAGGTACCAGAAGTACAGGTCACGTATGGAAGCTGTACAGAGGAGAGGAGCTCTGAAAATCTGCTGCGCATTTAGAACTGTCAAAGGTCCAGCATCACAAGTGATAGCAGGAACTATCCCAATGTACCACCAGGCACTGGAAATTAAAAGGATAAGAATGAAGAAGGCAGAGGCAATATCCATAGTAAGGAAGGAAGAGCGGGAGGAGACCAACCGTGGGTGGTAAGCAGACCTTGTCTGTGAAACCCGTGGAAGGTGGACAGCCCTCATAGTTGACGATCTAAAGGCTTGAGTGGAGAGAAAAAACGGTGAGGTGAACTATTGCCTGACTCAATTCCTATCGGGGCATGGTTACATCCGCTCCTTCTTGGTGAAGAACGGGAAAGCCACTGACCCAGAGTGCAGATACTGTGGGATAGAGGAGGATGATGTCTGCCACACCTTCTTCACATGTCCTCAATGGGAGGGTATGAGGAGTAGTGCTGAGGAGGTCATCGGAACATTGCGTCTACAGACAATCATACATGAGATGATTAAGAACAAGTCGAGCTGGCAGCATTTGTCACAGCAGTCCTCAAAGCAAAAACGCTGCAAATTATTACACAATGGTTTATTATTTTTCTATATAGATCACTCATCTACAAAGCCACCAACCATCCAACATGGAAAAAAACATCGATCGCACTTTGATCAGCTTTAATTTGAACGGAGATTAGGCCTCTTTTGCGATTCACACCCGTGTTTCTGATTTATCGTACGTCCAACCCTTAAATTCTCGTAGGGAGCGAACGGTTTGTCCTACAGGGCTCCGCGTGGTCTCAAACAATTCTAAAAATTCTATAGAATCTTAAATTGAAGAAAAAACAATACCTATATATCAAAATTTTTTGAGTTAGGGCGTTTTCAAAATTTCAAAATTCATTTTGGAACCCCTAGAACTGACCTACATCAACCAAAATCTTCGGGGCACAACTAGACCCCAAATGGAGCCTACATACCAAATTTCATCAAAATCGGTCAATGCTAAGTGGCAAAAGTGCTGCGTACGGCGGACGGACGGCCAAATTTTTATTCGATTTTCGGATTCTACGTACCTTAAAACATAAACCATCAAATTTTGAGGGGGTGTTAAAAACATTTTTTTCTTGGTCGATTCCAAAGGTTCATTATTGAAAATAATAAATCAAAAAGCTGGATGGAAAATGGGAGGAAGAAGATGAGGAATAGAATTGAAGGAGAGACCAGAAGTAGGAGCAGCCTTTTGGCACAAAAAAGGGCTCACCCTGAAGTAATACTGTACAAGTGGTTCCGGGGTGAGTCCTAAGCAGAGGGAGTGGGGTTTTAGTTGGTAGGCTCAATGCATGGGGAGTCCAACACTGTTGGGGTGAACTACCCCTTCGCTCTTAAAGAGTTTCCCCACTCCCGTAACCAAAAAAAAAAAAAAGATCTAAAATTACACATCAGAACATAGTTACTGAAATAACAGTAAAAAATGGCTACTTGAAAAATGTAATAACATTCTTATGACAAAAATGTCAGGTTCTTTCGAATTGAATTGATGGACATATCAACTTACGGGTTTCAACAAATTCCAGCGACGGAAAATCTTTCTCCTTCAAATTTTCGAACTCAAGTTGGGCTTTCACCATTTTAAATCCGGATAGAGCAGCCCTTCCCCACGAGCTCGTTTCTCCCTCACTGATCTCATTTTTGTCACCGAGTTTCGTCGAATCTAGAAGAAATTGGGTAGAGTCATAATTATTGGTCATGTTGGTGCCGGAACGGGCTCGCTTTTTGAATATTGAACAAGAAAAATATTTTAATAGTTTTTATTGCCAAAAGCACTCTTGCATAATAATATATTATACTCAATTTACTCCTAGATAGAGCAAGGCAATGTCACATAAAACAAAAACGTCTGCCGATTGGGTGTGGCACATAGCTTCCTCGTATCCATGACCCGATTGTATAGATCAATATCAAAACATCAATCCCTAAGTGCCTTCTACTACCCTCATAGGGAACTGTGTACACGCCAATCCAAACAATCCTAGAAAATGACATCAAATTCGGATGAAAAATGTTAGTGTCATGGCTGTTACAAAGTTCACGTTTGCGCATGCGCAGATACTAGTGTCAATTTTAAGGCCTTGATTTTTATTGGAGACCATTTACAATCTAATCCGCATAATCCCTGAAAATTTCATCGAAATCTGATGAAAAATGTGGAAGCTATGGTTGTTACAAGGAATTCACGTTTGCGCATGCGCAGTCGCTTCCATTAGTCCGGGGATGATGATTTTCATAGGGAACCGTCTAAACCCCAACCCGCACAATCCCTGAAAGTTTCATCGAAATCGGACAATAACTTCGTTTAGTTATGCCGGTTACAAAGATTTCATGACAGACAAACAGACAGACAGACACGGAACCAAAATTGTTCAGAAAGGTCGGAAACGTAAAACGCGAGTGGAAATTTCGATATTTGAGAACTTTTTTTTCAACCTTGAAAAATGAAAACAAAGCTTCCGCTACTTTGGTAGGCTCGGAATCAAAAATGTTACACTAAAACCCAAATTTCATCAAAATCTGTCCTTGGGAACTAGGAAAATTGCCGCATACGGCGGACGGACGGCCAACTTTTTATTCGATTTTCGAATTCTACTTACCTTGAAACGTAAGCCAACTAATTTTGAGGGGGGGGGGGGGTTAAACTTTTTTAGTAAAAAACCAAAACTGGTGCCCTTCATTGAGCTCAATCCTAATCCCTTTACTTTTTTTGAACCATCTATCATTTTCATCAAGTCTTAGCAATCTAGTAGAGCCATAATCATGCCAGGTTATCTACTAGAGTGGGCCATTTCACAATATGATTCATGTACTTAAATTATGAGTAATAACATACCCGCTAAGTTGTTTAGATCTCCAATATATGATTTCTCCTTAGCATTCACTAATTTTCCAACAGACACGAGTGGTTTCCTCAAGTAAGCTATGGGTTCTGGTATAGCCGCACTCCAATCAGCTAACATGAGTAATATGATCTTCACATATTCCGAACTCGCCTTTTCCAGAAAATAGAATAGTGTATGGAAATTTCGGTCTTTTTGGAAATCCTTCAGCCCAATTGAATTAAAAAAATCATCTTTCTCAGGAACCGTGGAACCAACGCTCGAGCTGACGAGGTGAACGACCACAGCAGCAGCCCATAGTAGTTTCATTGTCCCGTCAAGATCCTGTAAACAAGTAAGAACTTGTAACTGATGAACTTCCATGTATAATTCGTGAGTCCATCGTAATCAGCTGACCGAGTGTAGGAGGCGAGTCTTGATGTAAGGATACCATCATTGGGTTAGTCCAATAAGGTATAAACTATGATATAACGAGCTCAGTAAGTGCCTGCTCATGTTTTAGGCTATCTTAGTGACAATTTCCTTCAACAGAACCCTTCTTTAGGATCTTGATCAAGCAACCATGTGGGCATGGGTATCCAGGATGGTCATAGTTCTTGTTATAGTAGATAAATATTAACTATGATATTATTTTACACCCACCTATGCGATGAATTTGTCTTGTACCGTGGACTGGGGTGATACTGATATGCTGGGGTGATACTGATCAAAATGCCTTTTTAGGACGTCCCACAGTAAGACTTGGGCGTCCTTATGCGATCGATCTGGGGTGAAGCTGGACAACACTCAACAGAAAAAAAAAATAACCACACAGTAATCCGTTTTAGACCATTCTGAATCCAAATCCGCGAAAAAAACCATAGGTGTATGTCTGTGTGTGTGTGTGTGTGTGTGTATGTGTGTGTGTGTGTGTGTAACAAAATCTTGTGTACTCTGCACAGGCCTTAGTTCTCAACCGATTTTCCTGGTTCTTTTTTTGTTCGTCGCGGAAAACTATCTAGTTGTGCACTACGTCGCCGGAATTTCGAATTTTGCCTTTTAAGGGGAGGAAAGGGGGGGTTAATGCTCAAAAAACGTGCGTTTTTGGGCATAATCTTGTGTACTCTGCCCAGGCCTTAGTTCTCAAACGATTTTCGTGGTTCTTTTTTCGTTTGACGCGAAATACTATCTAGTTGTGCACTACGGCGCCGGAATTTTGGATTTTGCTTTTTAAGAGGGGGAAAGGGGGGGTTAATGCTTAAAAAACGTGCGTTTGCGTGCATAATCTTGTAAACTCTGCCCAGGCCTCAGTTTCCAACCGATTTGCGTGTTTCTTTTTTTGTTTGACTCAAATAACTTCCGAGTTGTACATGATTTTACCAGAGTACCAAAATTCGCAGGGGTAGGGGGTGAGTGGGGGGATAATATTCACAAAATATCCGATTTTTCAATATTCCGGTTCCTTTACTGCTTACTAATTGTACCCAAGCTTTGAAATTGAGGAAAAACTCTCATTATACCTCCGGATTTTCATGAATTATTCTCTGTACCACCATGGAACTAATAGTGGTGCCACCATGGTGCCATGATGCCATAAACCGCTTATTTCGTGTTTTTTTTTTTGTGGTTCACCTTGAATACGGATGTGAACTCCGACGGACTGCCTACCAAAACCAACAGATGAAAGTTCAATGTTACGACGCATTTCCGCTTTGGTGCCAGACTGGCACCATTGTTGGCGTTGGGGTGGTGGCGGTGGGGGGGGGGGGGGTTGAACTCGAATTCGCATGTTGGGTATCGTAGATCATGGATTTTAAAATGCTCTTCAGATTCGAGGCTCCCATGCCGCTAGAAATGTTAAGGTGGATAATGGTGGGGAGGGGGGGGTGTCAGTATTTCTTGCCTAAAGTAATAAATGAATTACATCGAGTGAAACAGTTTTATCACTTAACAACTGGTTAAAATGATCTAATGCTTATCCAATGGGACGTCCCCTGGAATGCATGCATTACTAAACAATATGTTTTTATTTGCATGCGATTGCAGCGCTCCACACAGTCCTAAATGGAAAGTTAGGTCGTGTTATGTCACATAACACGACCTAACTTTCCATTTAGGACACATAACTTATGTGTTCGTAGCAATGTTTTCTCTAGGGGGATATCGTTCCCGCCCGATAGTCTAGGTTACCATGGTAGCTGATAAGGAAATAAACAAATCTCAAAATCGAGCCCAGCTGACATTGTGATTGTAACTTCTGTTGTGCCGGTGTCGGGTGTTGTTTGATGAAGTTCTAGCGAAAATATTTTGTTTCTACTAGAGGTAAGCATGAAATATCTGCAATTAGTTTGTTTTTTTCCGTGTTACTATTGTTGGTTATCTGTTAAAAACAAAAACAACTCATTTCCAGGGGGTGATAGCGATCACGGTCGAAATGCTCCGAAACTATCAAAAAGTGATTGGTCCATCATTATTTTTGGCAACAAGTGCTTTAAAATAAGTTGTTTCTTGTCAGTTACCAAACATGTGCCACGAATGGTCTCATTATAATAATAAATACTGGAGAGGATATTACGAGTCTTGAATTTTGGCATTATTCTGATTTTTATAAGTTAAGAGTTGGTTTTCATTAATTTTTCAATAAAAATTGTTCTGAAATTAGTTGTTAGAGGGTTTTTTTTACCTCAGGGTACTAAAAAACAATTTTTAATTGTTTAAGTTCGATTTTTAATTGTTTTTAATATGTTTAAGTTCGATTTTAAATTAGTGATCACTATCACCCCCTATGTGGGGGGTGATACTGATCAATTTAATTATTTTTTAAATGAGCTTAATTCAACAAAATTTCAAAGTTTGATATAGGATACTGTTCGTAAGATGTGGGAGAATATAAACTATTTTTATCAGATTTTTTTGAATTATTACACTGGTAGTTTTCAGGGAAAAACTGTAGAAATTGATCACTATCACCCCAGTCTACGGAATGAACTTTTCACTTTCAAAAATACCAGCAATCAATTGAATTGGGGAAAAACGAACGGAAAAAATACCAATGGTTCGAGCTCACCGTTGTGAAGCTCTTCATTACTTTCCCCGGCCGGGGAGATGAGGCGCACGGAAGTCGGATGATTCCAATCCGCAGAAATCAGGTGAAAATTCACGCTTGCGGAAAAGGGACACCTAAAGTTTTCCGTGGAGGGGAAGTTGCACTGGGGGTCTCAGTCGGTCGACGTTACTTCATCGTTCCGGGTCAGTATTTCGCCAAATCAAAGGGCCAAAAACTTAAAAAGTTGTACTTGAATTGGAAATTTTAAAGGATTTTAAAAAGTCATTAGTGTACGGCCCTAGGGATTCGAAAAACTGAAATATTGCCGCTGAAATCATAAAATCGAACAATAATTGCCAGAGAAAAACGCTGCAAATTATTACACAATGGTTTATTATTTTTCTATATGGATCACTCGTCTACAATATCACCAACCATCCAATATGAAGAGAAGAAAAAAAAAATCGAAAAAAAATCAAAATCACCAACCATCGATCGCATTTCGGTCAGCTCTAATTTGAACGGAGATTAGGCCTCTTTTGCGATTCACACTCGTGTTTTGATTTATATATATATTTCAATATAAACCCTTAAATTTTCGTAGGGAGCAAACGGTTTGTCCTACAGAGCTCCGCGTGGTCTCAAAAAATCCTAAAAATTCTATAGAATCTTAAATTGAAGGATACCTCAAAATACCTTTATATTGAAATTTTTTGAGTTAGGGCGTTTTCAAAATTTCAAAATTGATTTTGGAACCCTTAGAAGTGACCTACATCAACCAAAAGCTTCGGGGCACAACTAGACCCCAAATGGAGCCTACATACCAAATTTCATCAAAATCGGTCAATGCTAAGTGGCAAGTGCCGCGTACGGCGTACGGCGGACGGACGGCCAAATTTTTATTCGATTTTTGGATTCTACGTACCTTGAAACGTAAACCAACAATTTTGAGGGGGTGTTAAATTTTTTTTTCTTGGTCGATTCCAAAGGTTCATTATTGAAAATAATAAACCAAAATGGGAAAACAGACGTTAGACTAAAGACGTCAGTTATGTTTTCCCCTAAAATGTAGCTAAATTTGAAATTTTCAAGGCTTTTAGAAATTCATCAGTGTATGGGGCTTTGAAATTGAAAAAATTATGAGATTGCCGCTGGAATCATCAAAATTGAACAGTAATTGCCAGATAATTATGGGGAAAAACATGGAAATAACCGTTTATTCAGTAGTTTTCCCCATTTTTCTCTGGCAATTATTGTTTGATTTTGATGATTCCAGCGGCAATTTTTCAGTTTTTTAATTCCCTAGGGCCGTGCACTAATGTATTTCTAAAATCCTTTATAATTCCCAATTTAAGAACGATTTTTAAGTTTTTGCCCCTTCGATTCGGCTAAATACTGACCCGGAACGAGGAATGAACGTCGACCGACTGAGATCTTTTTACAAACTTTGAAAGCGAGGAAATACTGGAGGGTTTTAGACGAGAAAGAAGGGCTCGCCATGAGCAGCTACTGAACCTGGTTGATCGCTGAAGGCGAGTTCACCTGAGGGGACTTGGAGGTGACGACGTAAACATCAGATAAGGATGTCTACTTAGGCCGATACACAATCTTATCAAAAAATCAAAAGTAGCTATTTAATATGCGATCGTTGATGCCTGTAACACTTGCAGAATGTGATACAAAACGAAGGTGTGACCAATAGTAGATTACTGAGTGGGATATATTGGAATGCAACTCTCCAAGCTCCGAAGTGCTTCATTCAAGACAAACTTTTGAATTGCAGCAAGAACACAGCAATGGGCAGGAAAAATACGTTGGTAACTCAACTAACCTCAACCTTCACTTGTTTGACATCTAAATACAGTTCATTTTCAGCAAAGTATAGAAATTTTCCAATTTTGAATTTCGAACAAGATTTAGACATAGATACTTAGTTACCTGAAAGAAGCTGTATTGAAATTTATGAATAAATTAACATTTCCTACTTCTTACCTTACAGTTCTGTTCCTATAGAATGATTAAGAACCGAATTTCTCCCGTTTAAATGGGTTTCGAGATGATATCAATGATCACTAAATTAGAATTTCATAGTTCCCTGCTGCAACTCGACACCTGTGAATAATCTCCATTGAATTATCATAAATTTTATTACATGTGATATTCAATAAACATCATGGTTATAATAAATCACCGGACATTCAGGATGTGATCATTAAATTTAATCGTACCAAAAATCTCTTATATTTCATTTCTACGCGCTTTAAAAAGCATCACAAATTTGAGATTGAAACATCCGAACTTGAAATTGTTTATCTTCAAGAATAATATTCAGGAATGGGTGTTGATGAACAAAACATGGATGTTTGCTCATCGATTTTTCAGCATCGACATTGCGAAACATACAACAGCGATGTTTTAAAGGAAGGGGAAGAAAAATAGCTAATTTAATTTAAAATTCTCTTTCGATAAGTATTTTTCAAAGATTTTAAGAAAACTATCTCTATTGTAATTATCGTAGGGGAAGTAAAAAAAATGTCATTGAAACTCGAAACATTGAAACTTGAAAAGAAATGTAGTATAATTTTGGTTTATTATTTTCAATAATGAAACTGTGGAATCGACCAAGATAAAAATTGTTTAACCCCCCTTCAAAATTTGATGTTTTACGTTTCAAGATACGTAGAATCCGAAAATCGAATAAAACTTTTCCGTCCTGCCGCCGTCCGCGGCTCTTTCCTTAGATCCCATGGACCGATTTTGATGAAATTTGGTGTATGGGCGTTCATTGGGGTCTAGTTGTGCCCCGGAGCTTTTGGTTGATGTCAGTCTCTTCTAAGGGGTGAAAAATAAGTGATGAAATTTTCAATAGTGCCCCAGCTCGAAAACTGTCGAAATAAAGGTACCTATTGTTTTATTCTCTAAATATTATTGAATTTTTAGAGACCACCCGGAGCTCTGTAGGACAACCGTTCGCTCTCTACGAGAAATTGGGGGTCGGACTTACGATAAATCAGAAACACGAATGTGAATTGCAAAAGAGGCCTAATTTCCGTTCTAATTTCCGCTGACCAAAATGCGATCGCTTTTCATTACTTCGAGTTGTACTCAGTTTGAGTCCTTAGCAACCAGTAATCAAATTTCCGAATAATTAGGGCAACCTCAACTCCCTGTTTCTTCGAACTGAGTGTGAAGCGTTTATTTCTTCCATATAAACTTTATTGTGAAGTAAGTATGTAGTAGGTAGGTAGTACCTATGGTTGGTAGATGGTGACAATGGCAAAGCCGTGTTCTTTGCAGACGATTGATCTATATAGAAAAATAATAAACCTTTGTGTAATGATTTGCAGCGTTTTTATAGAAGAATAATAAACAGACGAGTAAGCATTTTAATAAACAAAAATGATTATTGTTCACGTATGAAAGTATTTGATGTTTTTACTCAAACGACCAAACAAAAAAGCTTAAAAAAACATCGATGTCTGGGAAAAAACATCTGAGTAAACATCAATGTTTTGGAAAAAACGAGGATGTTTTTGAAATATCGTTACATCGATACCCATCCCTAATATTGTAATAATATTACAATCGAAGTGATGCAGCATCAGCATTATTGAGCCTATTTTCTTTAAGAACCTAAGATAAGTTTTATCTGATGTTATCTTCAACAACAATGGTGGCACGGGTAACCCTGCTTGGGTGGGAATTGTAGAACGGGAAAATATAAAGAAAGAGAACTGTGATACGGGTAACTGTGAGATATCAAACGTGCATGGGAACTGTGGCTTTGGTGCCTGGGGAAGATGGAAAGTGTTAATGTGGATCCGTAGGAACTTAGCTAGGTAGCTAAAGATGCGTGTTAACTTTGACAAGAGAAACGGATCTTGTGTAACAACTGTGACGTAGATTACTGTGGGTGCTTGGGAACCGTAGCTTGGAACTGTGACAAGAGCAACTGGTAATGCAACATGGGTTACTGTGGGTGCCTGGAAGGAAACTGTGGCAAGGTTGATCGTGGATCTGTCGGAAATTTGGCATGGGAAACTAATGGATGCATAATAACTGTGACACTGGAAACTATGGATGCATGGGAGCTGTAGCAAGAGTTACCATGGTGATCAATCGATAGGTGTATGTATGTGTGTGTTTATGTGACAACTTTTGAGCACTCTGCCCAGGCCTTAGTTCTCCGCCGATTCACGTGTTCCTATTTTTATTCGACTCAGATAACCTTCGAGTTGCATATTATTTCGTAGTATCGAAATTAGCTAGGGGAGGGGGCGAGTGGGGGGGTAATATTCACAAAATATACTATGTTTCTATAATTCGCTACCTTTATTGCTTACTAATTGTACCCAAGCTTTGAACTTGAGGAAACATAATCAATATACCTCCAGGTTTTCATGAATTATTCTTTGTGTCACCGAAAAAAAAAAATCAGTGGAGCCTCCATGGTGCCAGGACTCAAGAAACCACTTAGTTCTTGTTTTTTTTTTTTTTTTTTTTTTTTTTTTTTTTTTTTTTTTGGGTGTTTCACCTTGAATACGGAACTAATTTTCTACGAATCGCCTACCAAAACTAACAAATGAAAGTTCAACGTTACTACGTATTCCTACCACTTTGGTGCAGGTCTGGCACCGTTGGTGGAAGGGGTGGCGTGGAGGGGGTTGCGAAGGGGTTTTATTCCCGGGTTTTGTGGTTATTACCTTCACAATCATAGTAATGTATGGAATATCCGGATTTAGCATAAAATTTCAGATACCGATGCACTTTCCAAAAATGAAAATTGTCCAAAAATTTAAAAACTAGAGATATTTTTATATACATAATGAAAACGTGCGTTTATTTGTTGTAACCAGAAATGCAGTAGCTGTGCGGGTATAAAAATAAAAATAATCTTAAAGCTTCGTTGGGTTCTGTTAAAGATAAAATTAGCGTACAAGATAAAAGTGGGGTTTGTAAGCTGAAATGTTCTTGTGGGCTTGAGTATTGTGGTCAAACTGGCAGGAAATTTAGGGAAAGAATAAAAGAGCATGAGAATGATTTTACGGATAACAAAGGTGATTCTGCTTTTGCGAATCACCTAAGAGAATCCAATCATAACTTTAGTTTTGATCTAACAAACGGACAGTGCATAGAATTTCTTCATTTTTGCCCGAAGGGAGGTAGGTATGTTGGATGTACTTGAGTTCATTCAAGTTCGAGATTCTTAAAAGTGATAGGTCTGGTAAATGTCTCAAAGGGTGTTCCCTCAACATGTTTCGCCGTTGATGGGTTCATTCCTGCAATAGCTTCACAATGTTACCCTCACCAATGTTTGAGCTCCCTTTCACTTTGTCTGCCTTGATTGGCATTTTGATGATCCTCCCAGGTCCCTTCACTTCTCTGAGCCAGTAGGATTCTCATTTCACTTATCTGCTTCAATCTGATTGGGTATGACTTCCACTTTCTCAACCAATAGGATTCAAGCTCCCTTTCACTAAAAAAGGAGTTGAGTAGAACGTTGTCTATTTCCACGAAAATAATGAGTTACAAGTTAAATCAATTTCGACGGTTAGGTCATCATCAGTAACAAACAATAACTTATTAATATAACAATAAGTTATTGTTTGTTACTGATGATGACCTAACCGTCGAAATCGATTTAACTTGTAACTCATTATTTTCGTGGAAATAGACAACGTTCTACTCAACTCCGTTTTTATTAAAATGGTTTTCCACAATCTCATCGCGAGTGATTTTATTCGTCTCCCTTTCACTTGTGACTATATAAGCTATGCTCTCTGTGATGTACCTTCAGTTATTGTTTGTTACTGATGTTGACCTAACCTAAGCGATTTAACTTGTAACTGATTATTTTCGTGGAAATATACATCGTTCTACTCAACTCCGTTTTTATTAAAACGGTTTCCCACAATCTCATCGCGATTGATTTTATTCGTACTTATTCATAACTCTGTAGTCACAACCCTATAGTCATGACTATCACAATCATCACTCATATCACAAAAATGTCCTGAAGTGCCTTTAGGTACTTAAAATGACACAAAAATGATGAATATGGACTCCTTTCATCTTCAAAATATAGCCCGTGTAATGTTAGCATTCAGCCTTATTAGAGAATTTCAAGGATAATGAAGTCGGTCAATGAAGCTATTGCGCTGGCCTCAAAATGTTTAGAAATGATTTTTTCGAAACATTTCTTCACTGAAATCCGTTCTGGAACATTCTGAAACGATCCCTGAAGAGTGTAAAAAAAAAAGAATATTTCTTACAAAATTTGCTCATTTATTCATGCTGCATGAATAGACTTTTTTTTATTGCTCACCTATTGGTTTAAATTTAACTAATCCTTACTCCAAAAAACTATACTCATGGACTCGAGGATTACCTACCCGGATGTGATTAATATTTTACATTTTTGGGCACAATGAGTATACTCGGTGCCTGTACCATAAACGATGCCTGTACCCCAAATTTCATCAAAATTGGTCCAGGGGAGCTGGGCAAAGTGCGGCGTAAGTACATACATACCTTGAAACACAAACCAACAAATTTTGAGCGGTGGGGTATTTTGTCTCGCACAATTCCAAAGGTTCATTATTGAAAATTAGAAACCCAAATGGCCAACATTTATGTTGCTATTCTGTTCAACTTAAGTTCTCGGAGATGTTAGACTATTCTTCGAAGCGTGCGGAATGTTCTTATTAAAATTAAAATTCATGAAAATGTTCAATTAAGTACAATTTTGTTAAGTATGCACAATATTTGTTTATTATTTTCACTTTTATTATTTTGCACTTTTCTCACTATGGACCAATTTTTATTAAATTCGGAATAACTGCTACGTTTGGGGTTTAATCAATCTAAGGGGGTTGCAAATAGGGATTGCAATTCGCTAAGCTCAAATACGTTTTCATCAATTTTAAGTAGTATTGAATTTTGCTTCCGAGTCTACCAAGGTAGCGGAAGCTTTGTTTTCACTTTTCAAGGTTGAAAAAAAAAATTCTCCAAAATCAAAATTTCCACTCGCGTTTAACGTTTCAGACCTTTCTGAACAATTTGGGTTCCGTGTCTGTCTGTGTGTCTGTCATGAAATCCTTGCCACAGCCATAACTTCTACAATTCTCATCCAATTTCGATGAAATTTTCAGAGATTGTTGGCGGGTTGGCGAGTAGATGGTCCCTTATGAAAATCAACATCCCACGACTGGTAGTAGCCACTGCGCATGCGCAAAAGTATATTTCCTTGTTACAGCTATAACTTCTACATTTTCCAACTATATTCAGAGATTATATCCTCTATGAGGGTAATGCGAGGTATTTAGAGATTGATGTTTTGAGATCAACTACTATGCATCGGATTCATCTATACAATCGGGTTATGGATACGAGGAAGCTATGTGCCACATCCACTTGGCGGACGTTTTAATATCGAATGAAACCACCCAGAGCTCTGTAGGACCAACCGTTCGCATCCTGAGGCTCACTGATACAAATGGGGCGAATCGCCGTTCAAATTTCAGCTGATCAATTATGATCGTTGTTGTCTTCTCTGTCTGAATGGAGTTTCGCTTTCTGCTCAGTTGTGCTTCGTCACAAATTAAAAACCAATTTTCGCACCCACACCACAATTTCCAGATAGCGATGTTATTGCCAGTAGGAAGTATTGTATAAATCCGTGACGTGAAATTATAAACAATTGTAAATTTGTAGCGTTTGGCAGAATTTTATACCGAAAGAAGCTCTTTAATAGGGTTGTTTGCCAGTCCTATTTTACCGATTTATTTTCCTGAGTGAACAATGGATTTTTACGAACTCAGAAAAACTACTCAAGTTTAGAATAATAAATTGAATACTTAAATATTTATCAATTTTCATCCAGATAATAACAGACAAATTTGGTCTTGATGGTGTAGGTGAATCCTGATATGCAAATTGTTTGTGCACATTCTTTGAATACCCGATTCGGTGGTAAATATGTACAAGCATACACCCGACAATATCACTTTTTATGTATTAGGAAGTTTCACGTAATAAATTTCTCAGTTTTTCCAGCCAGTTATTCGAGGCTGAAAACTGATGCATAAGTAATATCATGCAATTCTACAATTTCATAGTTCCTAACTTATGTAAATAGATATGTATTTAGTATTTTCTAAACATATTTTACAGCATTTTTATTGATTCCTGATTTTTGGTTGGCTACCCATCTTCGTAACAAGGTCTTCTTTACTTAGTTGGAGCAAGGACTGTCCTAAAATTTATCTTGAAAAAGGCAGGGTTGTGCGAATTTACCAAGTTACTCAGAAAATTCCACATTAGGTGCATATGACCTGGACTATTGGTACTACTACCTTTTTCTAAACCAGTTGGTACGATAGTGAAATTAGAGGTGGCCTTCTTATGGGTAAATAAAAGAAGTGGACTGTTCTAGTCCACGCCTATCGTATGTAAGCCCCTTTTCGAACAACTTACCGTCGCTTAGGCAGTTGAGGAAACTTCTTGAAGTTGCAAGGGGGACCCAACAGTTTACAACTTGTGTTTTATTGACTTGAAAGACAATTAAGGCGACCGAAATTAGAATACTCCATAACTCGTTGGCTTTGATAACAACATACGATTTATTTAACGTACAATAAAAAAAATCTCCCAAGTGGGTGTGGCACATAGCTTCCTCGTACCCATAACCCGATCGTATAGATGATATGATGCATTGTAAATAATATCACAACAGCAATCTCTTACCTTGCACAATCATCATAGGGGACCATCTACACGCCAACCCGCACAATCCTTGAAAATGTCTACGAATTCAGATCGAAAATGTAGAAGTTATGGCTTTTACAAGGAATACACGTGTGCGCATGCGCAGTGGCTACTTTTAGGCTGAAGGCAATGATTTTCATAGGGGACCATCTACTTACACTCCAATCCCCATGATCCCTGAAAATTCCGTCGAAATCGGATAAGAAGTGAAGAAATTGCTGTTACAAGGAAATTCAGGTTTGCGCATGCGCACTGACTACGTTCATTCCGTAGGGGATGATTTTCATTCACACGCCAACCCGCACAATCCGTGAAAATTTCATCGAAATCGGACAATAACTTCGTATAGTTATGCACGTTACAAGGATTTCATGATAGACAGACAGACACGGAACCAAAATGTTCAGGAACAGTACTTATTCAGAATTCTTAAATTTTGGAGAACTTTTTTTCAACCTTGAAAAGTGAAATTAATGCATTCTCTACCTTGGTTGAATCGGAGGCAATAAATATGCTTCGGGATAATATTGATCTCAACCAAAACTGCAAAACGTAACGCAATATTGGGTTTTCATACAGTCAGAATGGATGACGATAAACCGAAGGAAAATTATGTGAGTTTTAGAGGCGTTGCCAAATGTTATGAATTTAAACAATACATGAGAAAAAGATTTATTTTAAGATATTTATTTGTCTTCCAATCACGAACTATGCAGTAGTAAAAGAATGTTAAATTGCGAATGGTCTCACCACCATGAACGTATCAAATTACGAAAATAGAATAAAAAGGCCAAAACAGGGTTGACTATGAACGACGTTACTGACGACTCGACCGATCTACTTTCAGATAAAATATAATTTTATCTGAATATATTATGAGATCATAATTTACATCAAGATGCGTTTGGGTGGCGCTGTGGCCGAGCGAGACATGAGTCTCTGGAGACGAGACTCGGACCGGTTGCAGGGGCCGTGAGTTCGGGACTCGCCTCGGGAGCATATTTTCGGGCAAGTCGGTCGCAGTTCCCCCTCGTCCCAACCCAGGGCGGTGAGGCAGTGGGAAGCCATGAGCAAAATCATCAGAACAAATTCTGATCTTCCCTTAAGAAGACAACTGATGACGTCCGCGACGCCAGGAATGGCAGTCGGACGAAAATCCAACCTGAAATGGTTGTTTACTTTACTTACTTACTACCATGAACATATCAAATTACAAAAATATAATAAAAAGGCCAAAACAGGGTTGACTATGAACTACGGTACTGACGACTCGACCGATCTACTTTCAGATAAAATATAATTTTATCTAAATATATTATAATTTACATCAAGATGCGATTAACAATATGAATTCTACTTACGTTACTGTGAGTTCGTCCTGTTCGTTCTTCTTTGGCGTCCTTCGACATTACTAGTGAATTAGATCTGTTACTGGCATTACTCCGGTGTTACAGTCTTCACTCCCTGAGGCCCTCAAAGGGTGGTCTCCGCAACTGTTGAGCATTTCATTGGGGTTTTTTCACCATCAGGCGTTACTTTGGCGCTGCGTCTTCCACAATTACAGCCCTCGATGGGTGGTATTCATTTCTGTCATTACAATGAGATAGTTACTTCCAAGTTGCATTCTACCACACTTACATCCCTTGTTAAGAGTGGTATAAAAGGTATGATAACTACATTTCAACCTTTTATTAAACATTAGCGTAAGTTTTAAGAAAAACTAAAAAAAAACTGAGGCACTAAATTACTTGGTAGGTACAACATCGACAGGGTTCAATTAACGAGAGAATGAACAGCCCTGAATGGTTGGTTTGTGTAACTGCCTGGCATGAATGTTACGATGTTTTCCTCCAACTTACAGCCCTCGGCGGGTGGTTTTCCTAATTTGTTTGATGTGTTACTTTCCATTCTCAAGACGTTCCTAGCATAATCTTTACTAGTTTATAACTACATCACAAATTTGTTACACCTCTGTTACTATTAACACGTTTTATTTTAAGTTGTTTGAGCTTCTGATTCTGACCAACTAATAAAGAGACATGAGAGAAGAAACCACGAGGGGTCCTAGTAGAGCTTACCGACATGCAGCATCCTCCACATAGCAAATAGCCAACAATTTGGAACGCTTTGCGGCAGGTAGTCACCCTTCCCGAACTCCAGCACCACCATCTCCAGTCAGCCAGAAGTCCTCATTCAGTCTTTCTTGACGCAAGAACTGCTGCACATAATCCTCACATTTGTACGGCCATGGGAAGTTGCCATCACCCAGTAAAACTGTGCCTCCAAAACGAGCCGCAGCAGACGCCTTCCCCACTGTTGTTGCCTTCCCCTCTACTAGGCTAGTTGAGGTAGCGCTACATAAGGTTGACGTGTTTTAGTTCAGGACTCACCCCTACAACAAACTTTAGTTGGAAATTATGTGGCACGCGGAGCGTTTTCCCTGACAACACGTAAGGTTTACGTGCCGTACCACTGCAGGGTTAACTTCCAGTGATGGAGGAAAGAAACTCAAAACGTGTCGCCAGTGCTTTGTTGTAGTCTCCAGCCAAGCAGACGACGCCTTCCCCAGTGGTAACTTCCAATCTTGGAGGAAACAGACCCAAAACTTGTTGGCCGTTCTTTGTTGCTGTCTCCAACCTAGCAGATGACCCCTTCCCCACTGTTAACTTCCAGTCATGGAGGAAACAGACCCAAACGTGTTTTCCGTGCTTTGTTTCAGTCTACAACCTAGCACAAACATCGACAGGGTTCAATTAACGAGAGAATGAACAGCCCTGAATGGTTGGTTTGTGTAACTGCCTGGCATGAATGTTACGATGTTTTCCTCCAACTTACAGCCCTCGGCGGGTGGTTTTCCTAATTTGCTTGATGTGTTACTTTCCATTCTCAAGACGTTCCTAGCATAATCTTTACTAGTTTATAACTACATCACAAATTTGTTACACCTCTGTTACTATTAACACGTTTTATTTTAAGTTGTTTGAGCTTCTGATTCTGACCAACTAATAAAGAGACATGAGAGAAGAAACCACGAGGGGTCCTAGTAGAGCTTACCGACATGCAGCATCCTCCACATAGCAAATAGCCAACAATTTGGAACGCTTTGCGGCAGGTAGTCACCCTTCCCGAACTCCAGCACCACCATCTCCAGTCAGCCAGAAGTCCTCATTCAGTCTTTCTTGACGCAAGAACTGCTGCACATAATCCTCACATTTGTACGGCCATGGGAAGTTGCCATCACCCAGTAAAACTGTGCCTCCAAAACGAGCCGCAGCAGACGCCTTCCCCACTGTTGTTGCCTTCCCCTCTACTAGGCTAGTTGAGGTAGCGCTACATAAGGTTGACGTGTTTTAGTTCAGGACTCACCCCTACAACAAACTTTAGTTGGAAATTATGTGGCACGCGGAGCGTTTTCCCTGACAACACGTAAGGTTTACGTGCCGTACCACTGCAGGGTTAACTTCCAGTGATGGAGGAAAGAAACTCAAAACGTGTCGCCAGTGCTTTGTTGTAGTCTCCAGCCAAGCAGACGACGCCTTCCCCAGTGGTAACTTCCAATCTTGGAGGAAACAGACCCAAAACTTGTTGGCCGTTCTTTGTTGCTGTCTCCAACCTAGCAGATGACCCCTTCCCCACTGTTAACTTCCAGTCATGGAGGAAACAGACCCAAACGTGTTTTCCGTGCTTTGTTTCAGTCTACAACCTAGCACAGACAATGCCTTCCCCAGTGGTAATTTCCAATCTTGGAGGAAACAGACCCAAAACTTGTTGGCCGTGCTTTGTTTCAGTCTACAACCTAGCACAGACAATGCCTTCCCCAGTGGTAACTTCCAATCTTGGAGGAAACAGACCCAAAACTTGTTGGCCGTGCTTTGTTTCAGTCTACAACCTAGCACAGACAATGCCTTCCCCAGTGGTAACTTCCAATCTTGGAGGAAACAGACCCAAACGTGTTTCCCGTGCTTTGTTTCAGTCTACAACCTAGCACAGACAATGCCTTCCCCAGTGGTAACTTCCAATCTTGGAGGAAACAGACCCAAAACTTGTTGGCCGTGCTTTGTTTCAGTCTACAACCTAGCACAGACAATGCCTTCCCCAGTGGTAACTTCCAATCTTGGAGGAAACAGACCCAAAACTTGTTGGCCGTGCTTTGTTTCAGTCTACAACCTAGCACAGACAATGCCTTCCCCAGTGGTAACTTCCAATCTTGGAGGAAACAGACCCAAAACTTGTTGGCCGTGCTTTGTTTCAGTCTACAACCTAGCACAGACAATGCCTTCCCCAGTGGTAACTTCCAATCTTGGAGGAAACAGACCCAAAACTTGTTGGCCGTGCTTTGTTTCAGTCTACAACCTAGCACAGACAATGCCTTCCCCAGTGGTAACTTCCAATCTTGGAGGAAACAGACCCAAAACTTGTTGGCCGTGCTTTGTTTCAGTCTACAACCTAGCACAGACAATGCCTTCCCCAGTGGTAACTTCCAATCTTGGAGGAAACAGACCCAAAACTTGTTGGCCGTGCTTTGTTTCAGTCTACAACCTAGCACAGACAATGCCTTCCCCAGTGGTAACTTCCAATCTTGGAGGAAACAGACCCAAAACTTGTTGGCCGTGCTTTGTTTCAGTCTACAACCTAGCACAGACAATGCCTTCCCCAGTGGTAACTTCCAATCTTGGAGGAAACAGACCCAAAACTTGTTGGTCGTTCTTTGTTGCTGTCTCCAACCTAGCAGATGACCCCTTCCCCACTGTTAACTTCCAGTCATGGAGGAAACAGACCCAAACGTGTTTCCCGTGCTTTGTTTCAGTCTACAACCTAGCACAGACATTGCCTTCCCCAGAGGTAACTTCCAATCTTGGAGGAAACAGACCCAAACGTGTTTCCCGTGCTTTGTTTCAGTCTCCAACCTAGCACAGACAATGCCTTCCCCAGTGATAACTTCCAGTCATGGAGGAAACAGACCCAAACGTCTCACCAGTGCTTTGTTTCAGTCTCCAACCTAGCGCAGACAGTGCCTTCCCCAGTGGTAACTTCGTCATGGAAGAAACTGACTCAAAACGTGTGCTGTGTTGTGCTACCATATCCCATAAACTTCCTGCCAAACTATTGACGTTGATTTACTCCAAGCCCCGTCACACGAGCCAAGTATTGTTGGCCAATGTTATTAGATGCAAGATTGGTATATATGCAATTAAAATCTGCTACAACGTATGCCTAGGGAACATGTATTATTGCTTCCGAGTCTACCAAAAAATATTCTCCAAAATCAAAACGTTCACTCTCTTTTACTTTTTATATCTTCCTGAACAGTTATTTTGTTTCGTGTCTATCATGGAATCCTTGTAACGGGTAAAACTATACGAAGTTATAGTCCGATTTTCTGGGGTTATATGGATTAGGGTGGAGGTGGTCCCCTATGAAAATCATGGCCACTAAATTGATAGTTGCCTCTTCGCACCCGCAAACGTGAAATCCTTGTAGCAGTCTTAACCAACATTTTTCATCCGAATTTGATGAAATTCTATAGGATTATTCAGATTGACTGTAGATGCGATGATGGTAGTGCAAGGACGTTTTGATTGAAGTTTGAGATAAGCAACCATGCATTGGATCTTCCGAATAATAAGATTATGAATATGAGAAGAAGCCAAGTGCCACAAGTACTTGTTTTTTGAAATTTCCAAGTTTGAAATAAATTTTGCTAATATACTTAGCTCCATGTAGTACCTCAGATAAATGTCGAAATATGAGAAGTTTTCCAAACGTGCTGCTGGTTTTTAGGACGTCGCTCAGTAAGCCTGGGCGACCTTAAATGCTATTGATCTGCGGTTGAGAATGGGGGATACCTATACAAGGAGAAAGGTAGGTACCTATACAAAATTACCACGTACAAGTCAGTTTCAATCCCTTTTGAATGCCAATCCGCAAGAAAAACAGTAGGTGAGGTTTGGAGGGGGTGTTATTGAGGGAGGTTTGACATAAATCACTTTAATTTTCGTTCACTATAATTTATTTCAAATAGGTTCCAACTCGATAATTAATTTTATACATCCTATCTTTTGCACAGTTATATCGCAGCCAACTTACACTAGTTTGGTGCCTCAACGCCTTCACAGTGTTATTTTATTCTTGTCGCAGTCAATCACTTTCTGGATTTCACCCTTGAAAAAAAAAGTTTCAATTAAAATATTTATCTGTTATATTTGCTTGTATCTTATTATAGTATTATTATTGATAACTATTTTTATCCATGGTTAATACCTAATATTTGAAGTGATGCAATATAATAGTATCGAAGTGATGCAAAACAGTTATTCCCAATTTTCATTAACTAATTTTGGCCAATTCCGATGCGATTTGTGAAATTTTAAAAAATTGTACCTATTGTTGTTATGATAGACAAAAAATTATTGTTGAATTTATACCTGTTGAACTAGTATCGCAAATTAAAATTGGCCAAAATTTACAAAGAACAGTGAATGGGCATTACGAAATTGGGATACGAGAGTAATGGAGATCGTAAGCGTACAAAGCACTACGGTTTTTAATTTTTTGAATATTTTCGTCCATATTTTAATGTGCTGGATTCGGTGCTACTTTTAGACACTTACCAATATTACCAAAACAATGTAAAACCAGCTTAACTCCATTGTTTTAATGGAAATTACGGAAGTTATGGTATTGTGGTTTGGATTAACAATTGGATTCAGCACCCCCACATCCAAATTTTGAATAGATGACTAGAAATGAGCGGGAATGAAAACAAATGTAAATTCCTCGGCACGAGATCTTTGAAAGAGGATGTTGACCTCTCACATCAAAGTTCTTGGACACTTTTATCTGCTCACTACTTCAACATGGAACATGCTTTAGTCATCACCTAACTGGGCAAAAACGTGACGAAACCGTGGAACGAAAGTAGCGTGGGATTTTGTAACGATTTTCACTCACAACCGACCCGTTTCTAGGGAAATGTATCGCCGTTAGTTTTCATCCCACGAAAATCGTTCGCCACTCGTTGAAAAGCCCTTCTTATGCGTAAATTATATACTGTGTGACGGAGCACCAGTTACTCTGTCACCTGATTCGTGATTCGATGAAGCGATTCTTCCGCTCTATCGAATCACTACTCAGGGATAGCCTGCCAGTCTAATTCCAGACACCGATCTGTAAGTACATTACTTTCATACTAGATCACTTCCCTTACCCTCGTGGTTCAAATCCGAAGATATAATAGGTAAACTCTATTGATACTTCTTTCCCCCCTCACATATAGATACAAGCCTCATTGATTATAGGATAATATATCTATTTATCTTTCCGAATTCAATTTGTATCTTTCATTCATCGTCCCTAGTCCTAGGTTGATCTCTAACAAGGAATAGGTATTCAAACGAAACGTATAGTTCTCTAGGGGTAAAATAAAGCAACGATTAAATTATTCTCATTAATTAATCAGATTCTCCAGATCCCCCAGAACAATACTGTTTCAACTGCCAAAACAGCTGTAAATATGGGCGAAGTTGAGATATACCTCTGATTTAAAAGAACTGTAAAAACGTTCGCGGTAAAAACCAACTGTGGATTATGTTGATTATGTTGACGTTGTTGGTTGGCTTGGTTTTTACGAATGTAATTCTTGAAACCTAGGCGAGATTTTGTTATGAACGCTTTAGATTTTTTCGATTTTGGTTTATTATTTTCAATAATAAGCCTTTGGAATCGAGCATGAAAAAAAAAAAATTTTTAACCCCCCCTCAAAATTTGATGTTTTACGTTTCAAGGTACGTAGAATACGAAAATCGAATAAAAAAATTTCCGTCCGTACGCCGTACGCCGCACGCGGCACTTTTCTTAGCCACACTGGACCGATTTGGTTCAAATTTAGTATATGGGCTCCATTTGGGGTCTAGTTGTGCCGCGAAGCTTTTGGTTGATGTAGGTCACTTCTAAGGGGTGAAAATTAAGGGTTGAAATTTTCAAGAGTGCCCTAGCTCAAAAACTCTCGAAATAAAGGTATCGTTTTTTCACCAATTTTAAATACGAGTAGTATTGAATTTTTAAAAATTTTTGAGACCACCCGGAGCTCTGTAGGACAAACCGTTCGGGCCCTACGAGTACTTGAAGGTTTTCCTTCGATAAAACAGAATCATGAGTGTGAATCGCAAAAGAGGTCTAATCTCCATTCAAATTTTATCGGACTAAAATGCGATCGCTGTTCATTTCTTCGATTTGTATACAGTTTTGCCTTCTGCGTAACCAGTAATCAAATTTCCATATGAAGCTTTTATTTTTCGAATCGAGTGTGAAGCATTTAGTTCTTTCTAATAAACTTGATTGTGAAGGTGTGAAGCCAGTATGGTGTGGTAGGTAGTACCTAGCTGGTAGGTAAAAAAAAGTTGGTAGGTAAAAAAATGTCGGTGGGTAAAAAACGCTGCAAATCATTGCTCAAAGGCTTCTTCACTCTTCAGATCACTGATCAGCTGAGTGAGCTCCGAAGCCATTTTCAATCCTATTGAATGGAAGTGCTCTTCCAGGCGTCTCCAACATTCGAGAAGATCTTCTTCACTCCTCAGATCACTGATCAGCTGAGTGAGCTCCAAAGCCATTTTCAATCCTATTGAATGGAAGTGCTCTTCCAGGCGTCTCCAGCATTCGAGGAGATCTTCTTCACTCCTCAGATCACTGATCAGCTGAGTGAGCTCCGAAGCCATTGCTCAAAGCAAACCAAAAATTTTATGTTTCGCGTTTCAAGGTACATACAATTTGAAAAATAGAGGGAAGGTCAAGGGAGAATACAGATGGTGGTAGGTGCTATTGATGGAGAACCAGTGATCTATACAGAAGGGTGATCTATACAGAAAATAATAAACCTTTGAGCAATGATTTGCAGGGTTTTTAATAATAATAATACCTTTGGGACAGCATGAGGTGAATGAAATGACGAGGAATTTGAAAATCAGGCCCATAATGAGCTTAATTAAAACAACTGACAACAAATTCCTAGTAAAAGGAAACAGCAAACAAACAAAACTCGGTTAAAGCATGTTCCATGTTTCTTGAATTTAAGCGAAGGCTCTAAGCAGTAACCATCCGGGGGTCCAAGGGTTTGCCCCGAAGGGCCGAGTTTTTGCTATGATTTTATAATTACCTCTAAATATTTGTACAGGTGTACGAATGTTTCCACGTTGGGTTGGCAACGTTCCTGGGAGTGACTCCTCTTGCCCCAGCCGGTGGAGAAAGTGAGTTGAGAGTAGACACAACTCGTCATAACATGCAGCGACGAGGACGATCATCAATGTGCGCATCATTTTGTCAAGCCTGCCGATAAGTCAGAAACGAAAATTTCAAGTCATTGTTGACATAGATAATGGGAACGTCCTGCTAGCTGGGGGATTGTGCCATAAGTCAACCTGATGTAAATTCCGGACAGTAAAACCTGCCTATTCATATCAGTCAGGTGAGCGGGAGTTCAATGCCCGCTGAATAAGCATTTTTCTTCTGAATTTTGTCTACTTTCTGTTCTCCAAATTCTTGAATGTACCACCCTCCCGGACCAATTGAAGAAATGGTAGAACTCTTATTTATTTGTCCCTGTCAGTTTCAGTCTGGTACTTGAGAGTGATCAGAAGGAAGTCAGAGTAGATTTTTTATTTAAACGACAAGCATTGAAGACTATCTGCGCATCTCAGCCACTCTTCTAAGGTAGCGGAACCTTTTTTGACATTTTCATGTCTTTGCTTTGGCACATAAACTGAAAAATCGTCACGAAAACTGAGAAAGTCTTGCTCACGCGACCAATAAATAAAATAGACTCACTGTGTTGCGTAGAGAACAATCAACTGTTTTCTTATTTTGATGCTTGGGTACATGAACTAACAACCTTACTTCACTACCTTGTTGTGTAGTGGTTGACATGAAAATGTCCCAATGTGTTGCAGACTCGTATGCAAGCATTTCGATTTTATACAGGGTGTAAGCCTAACTGGTCTGCCATACGGTACCAGTCGATTCTACAACTAATTTGCAACAAAAAATGTCTTATAGCGATTTTTGTTTAAAACCCTTCGTTTTCGAGTTATTTTAACTTTAAACTTTTTTTTCGTGATTTTGACCTTATGTCATTAAATCGGTCATAACTCCGTTAATTAGCTGTGTAAATTACAATTTGAGGATACTGTTGGAAAGAGCATTAAATTTCCTATCGGATAGATGCCCTAACTTTTTTTTTGAGTCAAGGTTTGAGACATGAAACAGTCCTCTAAAAAGAGAATTTTACGTCATTTTGGAAACCTTGCATTTTTTCAATCGCAAATTGAATTACAAGGATCAACATTTTTTCAAGATGCAAGAACAGTGAAAACTGCGCCAGAATCTCAGCTTTGCAATGGTATAATTAAAACATATTCTACAACCGAATTAAGGGGAGAATTGTGTGTTTGAACGCGGTAAAACGTGCATTTGTTCAACGAAATCGGCGCTCCGTCTAGTCGATCTGAGGGGTCGGACGATAGAAGTGGGTGGGTCGGCGCCGCAGTAGACCGCGAGGCCTCCGGAAACAGGAGGCCAGAACGCTGATTTCGTTGAAAAAATGCACGTTTTTCCGCGTTCAAACACGAATTTCTCCCCTAAATTTGGTTGTAGAATATGTTTTGATTATACCATTGGAAAGCTGAGATTTTGGCGCACTTTTCACTGCTCTTGCATCTTGAAAAAGTATGAGTTCTCGGAGTTCAATTTGAGATTGAAAAAATGCGCGGTTTCCAAAATTACGTAAAATTCTCTTTTTAGAGGACGTTTCCATAACTCAAACCTTGACTCAAAAAAAGTTAAGGAATGTATCCGGTAGGAAATTTAATGCTCTTTCCAATGGTATCCTCAAATTGTAATTTACACAGCTAAATAACGGAGTTATGACCGATTTAATGACGTAAGGTCAAAATCACGAAAAAAAGTTTAAAGTTAAGATAACTCGAAAACGAAGGGTTTAAAAAAAATCGCTACGAGACATTTTTTGTTGCAAATTATTTGTAGAATCGACTGGTACCGTATGGCAGACCAGTTAGGCTTACACCCTGTATAGATCACTCGTCTGCAAAGCCACGGCACCACACTTTTGATATAAAGGTTTTTTTAAACTTTATTGTACATAGTACATTACAGTTGAGCTAAGTGAATAGGTATACCATTTAACGTGAAACTTGAAAAGTGGATTCCACCCAGTGGTGGTCCACAACATAAGTTAAATTATATAATATAAATTAAATTGCAAACAACACAGGTAACGCTTAGATTATTTAAGAATATTCATATAAATAAACTAGTATTAGGGTTCAAGTGACAGGTACCACAGGGTGGCTTTCTATGGTTAAGGCTGGGTAGGCACTCACCTAGGAACGGAGGGATGCTGAGTACCTACTGGCTCGAAGACCCTTCAGTCGAATGATACCACTCGGAATCCGTTCACCATTTTATTCAGAACCTCCCCCTACAAAACCTTACAATTTGCCTCATCCAAAGCACTTACGAGGATTCTTCAGTCTGATTAATAGGAAAAAAAAACAAGGTTCCATTCAATCAAAGTTGCCAAGTTTCTTTTGTCGTCATTCATCTCAGAGAGACCGACTGAATGATTCCAGTTATTTCGAGAAAAGAGAGACCCAGACAAGTAGAATTTGGGTCATCGAAATAGATTATACTCGTAGGAGTGTGTTGCAACCTCCTTCTAAATGTTCAAATTTTACGAATAAACCTCAGGTGTGAGGGAACCTCGAGTAGACCCATGTTTTGCAAGTAACAGTCGAGACTGGAGGCTTCATCTCTCGCCTATCTCAGAAATATACAGTATGTTTGGTGCTAAGATGTCTAAACTCTAGAAGGTCAGATTCTCAAGTGTAAGGGAAAAATTGCAGAATTTGTGTTTTTTTTTTTTTGGAAAAACGCTTCAAATTATTACAAAAAGGTTTATTATTTTTCTGTATAGATCACTCTTCTGCAAAGATCACGCCATTGTCACTATTTTTTTTTACCTACCAGCCATAGGTACTACCTACCTACTACGTGTTTGATGATTGACACTCGCGATTCTGATTTTTCATAAGTCCGACCCTTAAGTGCTCGTAGGGAGCAAACGGTTTGTCCTACAGAGCTCCGGGAGGTCTCTAAAATGTTTACAAATTCGATACTACTTCAAATTGGTGAAAAAACAATACCTCTATTTCGAGAGTTTTTCTAGCTAGGGCACTCTAGAAAATTTCAACCCTAAAATTTCACCCCATAGAAGTGACCAACATCCAGCGGAACAACTAGACCACAATTGGAGCCCACATACCAAATTTCAACCAAATCGGTCCATGGTTACTTAAAAAAAAGTGCCGCGGACGGCGGACAGGCAAAAAATTTTTTATTCTATTTTTGGATTCTCAAATCAAATCTTCAATCAAATTTTGATGGGAGGGGGGTTAACATTTGTTTCTTGCTCGATTCCAATGGTTCATTTTTGAAAATAATAAACCATAACGTGATGTATCGCCTAAAACTAACCACATCTATTGGACTACACTGGTCCTAAAGAAATTTTTTTAAAAACATTGAAAAGCTCATGAAATTTTCTCAAGGTAACCTAACTTTCCTTGATCCCCATTCAGTTCTTGTAAACGATTCTAAACTTTGAAAACATCTAAATTTTTAATTTTAGAAAATTTGTGTTTAAGCAAAAAAAATATTTGTTTACTCTAAACTGTACGAATTTCACAAAAACTCCAATTTTGGTTTATTATTTTTCATATAAACCTTTAAATCGAGCAAGGAAAACAATCTGTAGGACCAACAGATCGCTTAATGAGGACAATTCTACTCATTAATGAATGTTTTATGAATTTTCTTCATCAATTTAAGATAATGTTCAATTTTTTAAAACGAATGAAACCTGAAAATGAAACTGAAACTGCTGGGTAGCCGATCGACAATAATTATTGGTTGCACATTTATAGTGATTATATTAATCAGTACACGAGGGTCGCCCGAATCCAGCCCCTATGTTTATGTCGCATGTTCATTCCGAGGGATGGACGTGGAGTCAGAAACACGAGTGTGAATCGCACATGAAGGTTCGCTGTCGGAAGTTTAAAATTTCAGCTGACCAAATGCGATATTTTCTCGTTTCTTCAAAACAATAAAACTCCATGTCAACCAGTTTTGATTTCCTAACAACCAAGAATCAAATTTCATAAAGAACGCTCCCACAACTTTGGGATAACGATGCTGGATTTTGCTGGTAGAAACTTCCTGACAATATAATCTGGATTGTTAAACATGCGCGATTATAATATGATATTATCGTTATTATTATCGTTTGTTAACCATATTATCGTTGCTAGGTACCCACCTACTATCAATGGAAAATTTGTGTTCTTCGATCAGTAAAGAAAAATAATAAATCATTGCGTAATAATTTGTAGCGTTTTGGTTCATTATTTTCAATAATGAACTTTTAGAATCGACCAAGGAGGAAACATTTTTTAACCCCCATCAAAATTTGTTGGTTTACGTTTCAAGGTACGTATAATCCAAAAATCGAATACAAATATTTCTTAGTAAATTTTCTTAGTTACCATGGACCGACTTTGATGAAATTTGGTATATGGGCTCCTTTTGGGGTCTGGTTGTGCCGCGAAGCTTTTGGTTCAAGTCAGTCACTTCTAAGGGGTGAAAATTAAGGGCTGACATTTTCAAAAGTGCCCTAGCTCGAAAACTCTCGAAATAAAGGTATGGTTTTATCACCAATTTGAAATATTATTAAATGTTTAGAATCGATTGAGGCCACCCAGAGCTCTGTAGGACAAACCGTTCAATCCCTATGAGAACTGAAGTGTCGGACTTACGATAAATCAGAAATACGACCGTGAATTGCAAAAGAGGCCTAATCTCGTTCAAATTTTATTTGACCAAAATGGGATCATTGTTCGTTTCTTCGGGTTGTACTCAGTTTTGCGTCCTTAGCAACCAGTATTCAAATTTCCCATATTAAACTCCCTATTTCTTCGAGTCGAGTGTGAAGCTTTTATTCCTTCCAAATAAACTTGATTGAAAAGTAAGAAGGTAGTAGGTAGGTAGTAACTACGGTTTAAAAACGAATGAAACCACCCAGCCGATCAACTATTGTTAAATGAGCAATTATTGTGAAATATATTATCAGACACACGTGTTAGTAGGTAATGTCCTTTAGCTAGAGACACCGCGTCCCCCTACCCCCTCCCATCCATAGTACTTCTGACCTACCTAAACTAGCCTCTTCGGGCCGTTATACAGAGGTTCTTGTCTACCTTCTGATCTATATAGAAAAAAATAAACCTTTGTGTAATAATTTGCAGCGTTTTTCATAGGTACTCCAACGGCATAACCACAACATTTTTCAGTATTGAATTTAGAGGAGAAATTTGTGTTTTAACGCGGAAAAACGTGAATCTATTTCCCGACAGCAAAACCGCGAAGAAGGAGGGAACTCAATTCAGTGTGTCACTGGAGGACAATTTTTTTTTTTTTTTTTTTTTGTAGCTCTAAAATGGAAAAGTATGAAATTGTTTACCTGTAACGTGCACGAAATTGGTCCTCTGACCAACATTGGAATTTATATTCGCCTTCTTTTCTACTTTTATGCACATTTTTGCACGTCTCCTTCCCGTAGATATCGCAAATACTCCACGAAGTCGTCTTCCATTTGAATGCGAACGAAAAAAATTTGTAGAACGACTGTCGACGCTGCCGAGATAGACGAACTTCTTTTCAAAAGCTGCCCTAAGGACCAATCAAGTGTGGGAGAAGCCAAACTCGCCCGGAGAGCCGAACTTGGCGAAAGTTCTGCATTTGTAAAGTGCTGCTCAAGTGACAGTTCATCTTAAGGTTGGTTGGTGACTATGGTTTCCTCTGAAGTACAGCTCTAAATGGAGCTTTCCCACTCAGTACAGTTTGTTAATAAGGTGATACTGCAAGACTGCTCATCTCAGTCGTGCATTATGAATTTTCGCCTCTAAAAAAAAAAAGTCTGCCAAGTGGGTGAGGCACATAGTTTCCTTGTATCCATAACCCGATTATATAGATGATCCGATGCATAGTAGTTAATCTCAAAACACCAATCTCTAAGTACCTTTCACTACCCTCATAGGGGACCATCTACACGCTAATCTGGACAATCCTAGAAAATTTCATCAAATTCGGATAAAAAATGTATGTATTATGGCTGTTAAAAGGATTTTACGTTTGCACCTGTTCAGAGGCTTCTGTGAATTTTAAGGCCTTGATTTTCATCGGGGACCATCTACAACCTAATCCGCGTAATCCCTGAAAATATCATCGAAATCGAGTAGAAAATGTGGAAGTTATGGCCGTTACAAGGAAATTCACGTTTGCGCATGCGCAGCGGCTGCTATCAGTCCGGGGGTGATGATCTTCATTGGGGACCATCTACAACCTAATCCGCATAATCCCTGAAAGTTTCATCGAAATCGGGTAGAAAATGTGGAAGTTATGGCCGTTAGAAGGAAATTCACGTTTGCGCATGCGCAGCGGCTACTATCAGTCCGGGGGCGATGATCTTCATTGGGGACCATCTACAACCTAATCCGCATAATCCCTGAAAGTTTCATCGAAATCGGGTAGAAAATGTGGAAGTTATGGCTGTTACAAGGAATTCACGTTTGCGCATGCGTAGTCGCTTCTATCAGTCCGGGGATGATGATTTTCATAGGGGACCGTCTACACACCAACCCGCACAATCCCTGAAAATGTCATCGAAATCGGACAATAACTTCGTATAGTTATGCGCGTTACAAGGAATTCATGACAGACAGACAGACACGGAACCAAAATTGTTCAGAAAGGTCTAAAACTCAAAACGCGAGTGAAAATTTTAATTTTGGAGAACTTTTTTTTTCATTGAAAAGTGAAAACAAAGCTTCCGCTACCTTGGTAGACTCGGAAGCAAAATGGTGGAACTCGTAAAAATTGACCCCATTAGAGTAGTTACCCTAGCCTAAATTATGGCACCTATCTTAGACCATAAAACTAGACGATAGTAGCAGAAACTACGGGGGGTCCCAAGTCATTTGAGTGCTTAGCAGAGTCTCGAGAGGTCATTCGGAGGATCTTGAAACTCCCAGCTACTTGGGAGAGGAAGCGAAAGTTCGATTTATTAAACGATTTATGTTGTAGCGTAAAACCAAGGTCCATTTAGGCGCTAGGTGTTCCCTGACATAATTTTTTCCCTCATAAACTACACATAAAATTCTACGTTCCACGGTTCATTTCGTTTAGTTCTTCTTCAGATTAAGGTTTAATAAACCAAAAAAACCTCTGCCAAGTGGGTGTGGCACATAGCTTCCTCGTATCCATAACCCGATTATATAGATGATCCGATGCATAGTAGTTAATCTCAAAACACCAATCTCTAAGTACCTTTCACCACTCTCATAGGGGACCATCTACACGTTAATCTGGACAATCCTAGAATATGTCATCTAATTCGGAAGAAAAATATAAGTGTTATAGCTGTTACAAGGATTTTACGTTTGCGCATGCGCAGAGGCTACTGTAAATTCTAAGGCCTTGATTTTAATTGGGGGCCATCTACAACCTAATCCGTGAAAATGTCATCGAAATAGGGTAGAAAATGAGGAAGTTATGGCTGTTACAAGGAATTCACGTTTGCGCATGCGCAGTGAATGCTATCAGTCCGATGGTGGTGATTGTCATAGGAAACCATCTACAACCTAATCCGCAGAATCCCAAAAAAATGTCATCGAAATCGGGTGGAAAATGTGGAAGTTATGGCCGTTACAAGGAAATTAACGTTTGCGCATGCGCAGTGGCTACTATCAGTCCGAAGGTGATGATTTTCATAGGGGACCATCTACAACCTAATCCGCATAATCCCTGAAAATGTCATCGAAATCGGGTGGAAAATGTGGAAGTTATTGCCGTTACAAGGAAATTCACGTTTGCGCATGCGCAGTGGCTACTATCAGTCCGAAGGTGATGATTTTCATAGGGGACCATCTACAACCTAATCCGCACAATCCCTGAAAATTTCATAGAAATCGGACAATAACTTCGTATAGTTATGCGTGTTACAAGGAATTCATGACAGACAGACAGACAGACAGACACACAGACACACAGACAGACAGACACACAGACACACAGACACGGAACCAAAATTGTTCAGAAAGCTCTAAAACGCAAAACGCGAGTGAAAATTTTGATTTTGGAGAACTTTTTTTTTTCATCCTTGAAAAGTGAAAACAAAGCTTCCGCTACCTTGGTAGACTCGGAAGCAAAAATGCATGTTTTGAAATTTGAGCAACAGGAGTTGCCTTAATTTCACTAATCTTGACATTAATGCTACACGATTTATAAAGGTAGTCGAGTTTCTTTATGCCTTCGACCTAATCATACGCATATTACAATCTTATACTGCCTACCATCAAGCAAAATAGGAAGTGAAACTCGACCGGCTCTCGTCTGTAAGAGTATAAAAAGATTTAGAACCGAACAATATAAATTGACTATAAAGGAGAAACTTGAATGCGAAATATGAATAGATTGGTGATGTTGAAATAAAAGCGTCGAAAGTGTTTACCAGTTCGAAAGGAAAATGTTTTCTAAAATTAAAATTTATATTCGCGTTTTACGTTTTAGGATTTCCTGATCAATTTTGGTTCTGTGTTTGTCTGTCTACGCATTTGTCTTGAAATCCTCATAACTGGCGAAACTTCACGAAGTTATTGTCCGATTTCGATGGAATTTTCAAGGATTGTGCGGGTTGGCGTGTTAATTCTCCGTATGAAGACATCACCCTCGGACCGAAAGTAGCCTCTGCGCATGTGCAAACCAGATAGAAAGATAGATAGATAGAAAAAATGCTTTATTAATTAATCATACTCAGGTTACTACGTAGACCAGTTGTACAATAATGCCATTAACTATACAGGGTGTCACCCTTACGGGCGCACCACCGGACAGGGTTCAATTCTGCTACTAATTTGCAACAAAAAATGTCTCTTAGCAATTTTTGTTTAGAGGCTTCGTTTTCGAGTTATTTCACATTTAAGATTTTGCTTCCGAGTCTACCAAGGTAGCGGAAGCTTTGTTTTCACTTTTCAAGGACGAAAAAAAAAGTTCTCCAAAATCAAAATTTCCACTCGCGTTTTGCGTTTTAGACCTTTCTGAACAATTTTGGTTCCGTGTCTGTGTGTCTGTCTGTCTGTGTGTCTGTCCGTCTGTCATGAATTCCTTGTAACGCGCATAACTATACGAAGTTATTGTCCGATTTCTATGAAATTTTCAGGGATTGTGCGGGTTGGTGTGTAGACGGTCCCCTATGAAAATCATCATCCCCGGACTGATAGAAGCGACTGCGCATGCGCAAACGTGAATTTCCATAACGTGAACAGCCATAACTTCAACTGTCCCCCAGGGGTCGCGGGTTCGAATCCCAGCCGAGGCTAAGTATTTTTTTGATCCAATTGGATTGTCCAATCTGGATTGTCCAGATTAGCGTGTAGATGGTCCCCTTTGAGGGTAGTGGGAGGATCTTAGAGATTGGTGTTTTGAGATTAACTACTATGCATCGGATCATCTATATAATCGGGTTATGGATACGAGGAAGCTATGTGCCACACCCACTTGTTTTTTGTGTTTCCGACCTTACATCACTAAAATGGCTATAACTCCCTTAATTGATGGAGTAAATTCAAATTTTATTATATCATTGGAAAGAGCGTCAAATTTTCTATCTCCCTGATGGGGTTTTAGAAAATTTCAAATAAAACGAACGGATGTAAAATATACCAAAAGTAAAAAAATTGGTAAAGTTTCGAAAATTTTCACTTTTTTCAAAGTTTGTTTCTCGAAACGTCGTGAACGGAAATTTCCATGCTGTAAGCCTAAAAGTTGCATGTGAATCCCAGCTTTCTAACGGTGTAGTCATTTTTTTTAAACACCACTTATTAAGTTAGAAAATGACGTCTTTAGGGCAGAAAACGTTCATTTTCGGTTGTAAATCGGCGTTTTTCACCAGAAATGCTTTCCAACTTAAAAAATCATTTGACATGCAATTTAACGCAATTTTTGTCGCTGAATCACTTTCCGATCTCCTCGACAAACAAATGGTACTTTTCAAGCCCTTTTCGTTGGGCGAAGGGCTCAATCTCGTTGTTCGTTTTATCCAAAATTCTCATTAAGGGAGGTCTGGGTTATAAATGACTCGCACTCCTTCCACTTTGTTGACTTATCTAATTTTTGCCCTCTGTCTTGAAAATGTCGTCCCGATCATTTGAGGAAAGATCGGATGTTTTCGATAGATAACAAATTGGGAGTCGAGGACTAATTTGTTGTACCCTGTTTAACCCAGAAAAGGCTTGAAAAGTACTATTTGTTTGTCGAGGAGATCGGAAAGTGAATCAGCGACAAAAATTGCGTTAAATTGCATGTCAAATGATTTATTAAGTTGGAAAGCATTTATGGTGAAAAACGCCGATTTACAACCGAAAATGAACGTTTTCTGCCCTAAAAACGTCATTTTCTAACTGAATAAGTGGTGTTTAAAAAAAATGACTACACCGTTAGAAAGCTGGGATTCACATGCAACTTTTAGGCTTACAGCATGGAAATTTCCGTTCACGACGTTTCGAGAAACAAACTTTGAAAAAAGTGAAAATTTTCGAAACTTTACCAATGTTTTTACTTTTGGTTTATTTTACATCCGTTCGTTTTATTTGAAATTGTCTAAAACCCCATCAGGGAGATAGAAAATTTGACGCTCTTTCCAATGATATAATAAAACTTGAATTTACTCCATTAATTAAGGGAGTTATCGCCATTTTAGTGAGATAAGGTCGAAAACACGAAAAAAATCTTAAATGTGAAATAACTCGAAAACAAAGCCTCTAAACAAAAATTGCTATGAGGCATTTTTTGTTGCAAATTAGTAATAGAAACGAACCCTGCCCGGTGGTGCGCCCGTAAGGGTGACACCCTGTATTTTATACTATCATGACTACCTACTTAATTTATTATAACAATTAACAATTGACAAATTAGTGCATATTAACACCTTTCTGGTTATACCCAATACCGCTCAACGTACAACAACAATAAAAAAAAACACAATAAATAATACGATTTCCTGATGTGAACAACCACCTCCTCCAACAGTACTACAACTATGGATATAATCCGTCAGTTGGAAGTAGGCGAATGGTTTCTTATTTTATGTTGTTTAATTTACCAATTAAACTCAGCCACGAGTCCGCAACGATATCTCTAAGCTGCTTTGCAGTATCGAGCTAGTGCTTCCCAGCCTCTTCCAGTCAAGATGTGAATAACCTCGTCTCGCCCCAATCGACCAGCTCCGAGGTAAGGGAACCTGAACTCGCTCAATATAGGTAATATAGGCATTCCCTATGGAATGGTATACGTCCTCCGTCACCCCCATATTGCACATAGAACACTCCTCCTGTCTTTGGTAGTTTGGCAGAAAAGGTCGATGATTGAGAGCCAGCAGCGAGCCCTCATCTTCACAGCCCATCTAAGCACTCGCATGTGCAAACCATAAAACATGTAAAATCCATAAAACAGCCATAATTTCATAATTTTTCATCCATGACATTTTTTAGGGATTGTGCTGGATGACGTGTGGATGGTTTTTAGGAGGATAGTGCAAGGATTGATGTTTTGAGATAAGCTACAATGCATCGGATCGTCAGTACAATCTTATATTGATATGAGGAAGCTATGTGCCACACTCACTTGGCAGACGTTTTATTCTGTAATGGTAATCATTAGTCGCTCTGACGGATACTTTCTTAGTTTACAACGCTACTCGTTCTTCTCACTGACGAAGTGACTTTTAAACTATTGAGAAAAAAAGTGGGTGAGGCACATAGCTTCCTCGTAGCCATAATCCGATTGTATAGATGATCCGATGCATAGTCGTTAATCTCAAAACATCAATCTCTAAGATCCTTCCACTACCCTCAAAGGGGACCATCTACACGCTAATCTGAACAATCCTGAGAAATTTCGTCGAAATCGGATGGAAAATGTGGAAGTTATGGCTGTTACAAGGAATTCACGTTTGCGCATGCGCAGTGGCTGCTATCAGTCCGGGGGTGATGATTTTCATAGGGGACTGTCTACAACCTGAACCTTATAATCCATGAAAATTTAATCGAAATCGGATGAAAAATGTAGACGTTACGGCTGTTACAAGGATTGTACGTTTGCGCGCATGCGCAGCAACTACTATTAGTCTGGGGACAATGATTTTCATAGAAGATCATCTACATGCCAATCTGAACAATCCTAGAAAAATTTCATCTAAATCGGATGAAAAATGTGGAAGTTATGGCAGTTACAAGGAATTCACGTTTGCGCATGCGCAGCGGCTGCTATCCGTTCGGGGGTAATTATTTTCATAGGGGACCATTTACAACGTAATCCGCATAATTCCTGAAAATGCCATTGAAATCGGATTAAAAATGTGAAAGGTATGGCTGTTACAAGGGAGTACATGTTTCCGCATGCGCAGCAGCTACTATCAGTTTGGGTGCAATGATTTTCATAGGGGACCGTCTACAACCGCACGATCCCTAAAAATTTAATCGTAATCAGATGGAAAATGTAGAAGTGGCTGCTACAAAGGAAATACACGTTTGTGCATGCGCAGCAGCTACTATCAATTTGGGGGCAATGATTTTCATAGGGGACCATCCACACCCCAATCCGTCTGATCCCTGAGAATTTCATCGAAATCAAATGGGAAATCTGGAAGTTATGGCTGTTGTTCAAGGAATTCACGTTTGCGCATGCGCAGTGGCTACTATCAGTCCGGGGGTGATGATTTTCATAGGGGACCGACAACACGCCAACCCGCACAATCATTACCTGCTGTAATGGCAACCTGCTGGCGATCGACCATCATTTTGTCGAAAACACAGACTTGAGAAACCTTCGAGTATCCCTTCGCTACAGAAAACTTATTCCCATATATGAAATTTCTAAAATATTAGATAAACTGCAGTATAAATAGTTACTATAAATCTGTAAATAGTGAATATTGAATAAGTTAGGTACCTACGAACGTACCTTAAGTTCACGTGAGAAGTCCTCAGTCCTTTCTTCATCAAATTCCCACGAAAATGCTTCTTACTATAAAATGAATGGTAGTGAATAAGTTAGTGTGTAAATATCGTAGGTTTACATGAGATCTAATCGAGTCCTTTCTTTAACTTGGCAAATACTCGAATTCATTCACTTTTCGTTTCCCCGCGTAGTTTCTCTACTTTCTATTGCAACAATACCTAATATATTGGAACAAAACTGAAGAATAGAACACATAAAACCGGTGCCGGAAACGAAAGGCTGTTGAGAGGGCTGCGGGCAGAACACGAGACCTCCCAGCTGTTTCTTTCGCATCTCTCCCCTGTGTTTTTCTTCTTCTTCTTCTGCATATTTCCCTCCTGTTACTAGGAGCTGACTGTTCTAAACAGATACTTTAAGCTACAAACCAATGCATAATCAAAATTTGATTATGTCCTCCTATGTGATTATTTAATGTCCTCCGCGGTGAGTAGAAAAACTGATCTCTGTCTGATAACACCTTGTTTTAAAAATGGCCCTTAGAAATTTATCAAAGTTACGGAAATGTTGACTAATTTAATCGATGGCTTATCAATTCACTAGCAAGAACGAATTGTTCATTCATATCTTATCTCCATCAGGAAAATAGCTCAAACTAGTCGAATTTCAGCTAGGTATTTCTTTTGTATCTCTTCTGTGTGTTCCTCTACTTATTACACAAGGAGACGAAGCCGGAAACAGTAATTTGAGTAAAACTAATTTAATTTTTAAATCACTCCAAGGTGAGCGGGTAAATGAATCTAGAGAGATCTAATCGACCCCCCCCTCCTTTCTTTAACATGGTAAATAATCGAATTCATTCACTTTTCGTTTCTCCGCGTAGTTTCTCTACTTTCTATTGCAACAATAACCTGAATATTGGAACAAAACTGAAGAATAAAACACATAAAACCGGTGCCCGAAACGAAAGGCTGTTGAGAGGGCTGCGGACTGAAGTCCAGTGTTCTGCCGCAGGACACGCGACCTCCCAGCTGTTTCTTTCGCATCTCTCCCCTGTGTATTTCTTCTTCTTCTTCTGCATATTTCCCTCCTGTTACTACGAGGGAGCCGACTGTTCTAAACAGATACTTTAATTAAAGCTACAAACCAATGCATAATCAAATAATGTCCTCCGCGGTGAGTAGAAAAACGGATCTCTGTCTGAAAACACCTTCTTTTAAAAAATGCCCTTTGAAATTTATCGAAGTTGCGGAAACGTTGACTAATTTAGTCGACCACTAATTATCAATTCACTTGCAAGAACGAATTATTTATTCATATCTTATCTCCATCAGGAAAATAGTTAAATTTGTCTAATTTCAGCTGTTTCTTTTTTATCTCTTCTATTACACAAGGAGACGAGATCGGTAACAGTAATTTGAGTAAAACATTAACTAATTTTTAAATCACTCAGGGTAAATTAATCTCAGCTACTTCAAAACCCCGTATTCTAAAACTGAGCTTGTTAGAAACTTGCGGAAATTTTGACTCGACCCCCTTAGTTGTTGCCTGCTATCACTTTAATTTCAAGAACTAATGATTTAATTATACTTCCATCAGCGGAAATGACTCAAATTAGGCGGAATTTGGTCCAAGAATGGGCCTAATAGTTGATCGAAGAAAATTGCTAAAGTTTTCATTGAATGTGATATTAATGCCGTCGTATTAGGTTCGTAACAAAGTCGAGAACCTACCTATTCATTTCTTCCTACCGATTGAGTGTTTGAGTCGAATAGTTGGAGTTCGGATTGTTAAAAAAGTTCTCTCGCGTTGAACAATCAGGTATTTCAGTAGATTGATAAGTATTCGTGCTTATGTGCAACGCACGGGTAACCGAGTGGTGGTAATAGGATTCTGAATAAATCATACAATAGCGTAAATCTTAAAAAGAAGAGGCGGAATCGGTTCTGCGAGATTGATTCGAGGGAGCTCCGATTAGGGACGGCACGATACCACCGATATATCGGAGTATCGATACTTTTTTGGTATCGATACCGATATTTGTATCGATACTTTTGATAAAAAACTCATACCGATATTTTGGTATCGATACTTTTGCCTGAAATATCGGAGGTATCGATACTTTCTTGACGATATTATCGATATTTTTGCCATAGTGGAATAGTAAAAAAAAAATACCAAATATCAAGTACTTAGATACCATACTATATCTGCCACTGAATAATACTCAGAATAGTATCAATCGAAATGATATATCGCTCCTAATATCCTTCATTGATATTCAAAAACTTTCCACAGTAAGTATCTTTCCAAGTAAGTATTTCCACAGTATCTTTCCACTTAACCCTGTAAAATCGCATTTTTTGCGGTATTCACATTCCTAGGATACTAAGTCCATGGGTTTTCATTTCTCTGGGTTTCTTGGACAGTTCGAGTTCCTTGTGACCATTGTTTTACTTTCCGATTCACAACAATTTTTTTTATTTTCTTTTTTAAAAATTCAAGTCAAAACTTACTTCACGCCAAATTTTTGTTTTTTATGATTCGACAATAAATATTATTAATTTGTAATGTAACTGATTTATTACTTCATCCTTTCCATTTGTAGTGGATGATGAATCATTTCATTGAACGGAGAATTCTTGGGAATAAGAATTGGAATAAATATAAAATGAAATGATCATTCACTTTTATTAAATTTTAAATTATTGACTTTCATAACATTTTAAATTACCACTGACTTTAACAACATTTTAAATTATTGACTTTTATTAATACAAAATATAATTCACGAACAACGTTTCGATTTTTTTTAAAAACGATTTATTACACAATGTACAAAGACGCGTACAGGAGGAGCGACGAACAGTCAAAGAGCCTTGATTCATGGGGAAGAGGGTTTTATAAGGTCGGGAAGAGTGTGAGGAATAAAGCGGGCCCCACACGATCAAACATGCTTGACAAGCATGGTTTGCCAACCTCGCTTGTCAAGCAGATTTGATCGTGTGGGGGGTCATGTTTGAAGGTTTGACAGCACGCTTGATGGTTTTCAGTCACTGTCAGAAAATTTGCTGTCAAACATGAGGTTTGACAACCAAGTTTGATCGTGTGGGTGAGCGTCAAACCATCAAACCTTCAAACCATCAAGAAAAAAGGGTGGTAGGGGGTAATTTTACTGTGAATCACAGAGTTAGTTTCCGTGAATCACCGAGTTGGCGTCTGTGAATCACAGTCTCCATTAGGGATGCAAAACGATTATCGATAATATCGATATTCTGCCTCCGATTATAGATGCTTTTTTATCGATATGGACTACTCCGATATTTGTACTCATATTTATACTCCGTTATTAACCAAATTATCGTTCTCATCTCTGAAGATCCCCTTATTGGGGTTAATATCCATACTTGAAACAGATTGAACAGATGAACGCAACATGAACACTGAACACTACTGAAGCTTGGTGGATGCGGTTGAAACAGTTGGTTTGAACGTGTGGGTGCGGCGTCAAACGTCAAACATGCTTGACAAGCGCGGCTTGTCAAACCATGCTTGTCAAGCATGTTTGATCGTGTGGGGCCCGCTTAAGGAAAACAAAGGAGGTATAATTATAGGTCGCTGACGAGGTGATTGAGTTCGCAGAGTTGGGGCTGCTGGGTCAGCAGCACGTGGAGAGATGGACAATGTACCCATTGTGTACTGCTTAGGTAACTTACATTTATAATTCTTGATTAATGGAGTTTTTATTTGGTTTGCGAAATCCTTTGTGGGTTAATTTGGAGTATCGATAGTATCGATACTTTGAGCCGATATTATCGAAGTTTCGATATTTTATAATATCGGTATCGAAAAGATATCGAGTATCGATACTTCCTGAGAAATATCGTATCGGAAGAAGTATCGATACTTTGGAGTATCGTGCCGTCCCTAGCTCCGATGCAGACTGCGACGTAATAATAATAATATAATGGCGGCCTTTCACTTTCTTCTAGGCGAGTCGAGAATCGATGTTCGCTAGGAATCGATTATCTTGCTCCGATTATTTTCCGAATCACGATTGTAACGTACGATTACTTGTACTACTGCAATCGATTGTCAATTTCTGACAATAGTATCAATGAAAATAGTTCTCTCCACGGTTTTATGGAGTGATTACTATCACCTCATCGGATTAGTTGCGCTCAACTACGTATCTATAGGTACCAACTAAGTAGACCTGACAAAAAAAACCTATTAACAAACAAATAGACCGACCTCGATGATGGAAACCACTAAAAAGGAAAAATATTAGAGCTAACTATTATAAAATCATATTTCAATGAAAGCTACAAACCAATGCTTAATCAAAATGTCTTTCGAGGTGATTAAATAACGGTTTTGTTTCATTGATAGCACCTATCTACCAACTATATTATTGGATAGGGATAATAATCGAATTCATTTTGTCAGAAAGTTCCAACCAGAAAAACATTTTTTTATCCCTGAATTGTGGGCGCCGTCATTACGAAATTTGGTTTTCGGAAGTGACTTGTAATTCTATCCGAAGAAACGAAAAAGATCGCATTTTCGGTCCAGTTACGGACAAAAAACAGGACTTATACGAGGGAGTGCGTTCCTAGAACTAGAAGCACTATCCTAAATTGATGGAAAAACGTCAGTAATTGTTTATTCAACTATTAAACGATTAACTATCCTCATAGGAGGCGGGCGCTTGGTCCTACAGAACTGTAGATGGTCTTATTAGATTCGAAACAGTAGTATTACGCTACTTGTAAACTACTTTTCTTATTAAAAACTAGTTATCGAGCTGTTCGAGATGTTTTGTGAACATTTCATCCTCACACTCAATTAGAATTAATTTTTAATTTACTGGCTCAGTAAAGTTTGAACTTACCGTTTGACAGCTTGAATCTGAGGACGATACTTTTCGACATTTCCAGCGTAGTTGGGATGGCTGGCGTCGAACACTTGGCAATTACGCACTAGTCAATAGAGAGTTCCTAAAGACGATTTTGGCATAACGGCGAAGCTAACGGCGATCGTAGATCACCGTCTGCGCATGCGCAGAAAATTACGGCGATCAAATAACGTCCGAGCACATAACGGCGAACGTTCTGGCCGCTAACTTACGGCGATCTTGCTAACGTCGATGTGACTAACGGCCGCCGTTAGAGCAGAGTGAACCTGACATGCGGATAACAGTTTTGCAACCACCAACATCAATTTCAAAACAAAGCCTCGCCTCACCTCACCTCATGTTCACGATTGTAAGGCAGATCAAAGCGAGGAACAACGACAACTTTCAGTGTTAGTAAAATTACAAGTAAATTTTAGATATTTTTGTACTCTGCTAACAGAATCTGATGATGCATGTCAGTGGGGAGTTAGGTGTGAAATTAAACATACCTTGGTAGCTTGTCTTTATGAAAAAACGCTCTTTATTTTCTAACCTATCCGAAGTCATATTTCAGTTTCTGAGTAGCTGTGTGCATTTTTTCCGTATTATGGGTTATTAGTTTTGTTAATTAAATGATTGTGAGAATAAAATTGATACATATGTATATAATTTCTGGTAAATATTTAAAAAATAATATCCGATCGTCATAATGAGTGGTTTTTTGACGTTTTATTATTTTTCGAACTGATTTTTTATTAACTAAATATATTAATTGATATTATTATCAATATTAATTAATATAACTACGTAGGCACTTTATTAAACCTAGTCTAGAAAGTATTTCTAATGGAATTGAGTTTTTGACAACCCAGCAAATTATCAACAGAATTTTTTATATCAATATTGAATGATGATGTCCATGTGACAGTAAGTGAGATTAAAACAATAAAAAATACTTATATCGTCATTTTCGGAAATTGTTAGGTACCTACCTTAAAATTAAAATAGTTGAGTTAAAAAATAGGTAGTTAATTTTTAATTATTCTATAAAATGTGTACCTATCTGCATAAAAACTTCCAAAAATTAAGAAAAACCCTAAAATTGATAATTTTTGTGCAAATAATCACGCTGATAGTCGTATTTTATACCAACTTACCTTCTTTTACCTGAAAAACTATTTACCACGAATTTATGATTCTTTTAATATCCGTAATCGGCATAGTCAGATGACGTATGACGAGATAGATGAGAATTGTAACATGAAATTGACTTGATATTGAAATATGAATGTGAAGGTAGAAATAACTTAGGTTCTATTAAATCTTACGTTTTATTGAATACAATAATATTATAATGTTCATTCAGTCTTTTAAGTTAGGTACATGAAACTTTACATGAGTAAAATAGCGATTCATCAATTTTGAAGATATATTGGGTTGAGTGAAATAAATATATTTTGTTCTGAAAAGACATCGGGAACTCCGAAATGTTCGTTAGTAGGTAGGTACTCGTTTCCCGGAATCTGGAACAAAATTTATACCGCACAGAATTAGGGATTTTGCTATTCTCTTCTCACTCAAAGTAGTTGAAAATACCAATAAGTCGGTAGGCTATGTGTGAGTACCTATCACAGTAAATAACAATACGATTCCTTACCTTGTAGTAAGATAGACTTGGCAGTGAGAAACGCCTGTACTCCGAGAGCCGCCGTCTTCGTGGAACGTTTTCGACGTTCGTCTCCAGCACGGTGATCATATCTTCAGCGGAAAGTAGACCCGCAACGTACAAATTCATAAAATGATCCATCGCGAACAAACACCTTGACAAGATGTACTTGAAATAGCGAACAACGAACTTGAAAAACGAAGGCAGTCAACAGTAGAGAACTGAGGATCTAACGGCGAAGCCAGAAATTCCTGTCTCTTTAACTTTCGCGTCACTTTTGTCATCGCCGTAAAATTGTTCAACATCGCCGTTATTTTCGCTAACGTTCATCAAGGGTTAGCATCCGATTTGACTCGCCCAAGACAGATCCATAACGGCGATGCCTGTAACGTTCGCCGTTAAGCAAGATGCAGTTTAGGAACTCTCTAATAACACTACTTTACAAATTTTAGGGAGGGTCTTAGATCCTTCGAAACTGATCGGTTTCTTACGATACTTGATGTGCTGAATCCAAATCCAAAGTCCGTTTTTGGTGTATTATTTTCAATAAAAAAACCTTTGGAATCGACCAAGACAATTTAACCCCCCCCCCCTTAGCATTGGTTGGTTTACTTTTCAAGGTACGTAGAATCCAAAAATCGAATAAAAATTTGGCCTTCCGTCCGCCGTACGTGGAACTTTCCTCAGTTAGCATTGACCGAATTTGATGAAATTTGGTATGTAGGCTCCATTTGGGGTCTAGTTGTGCCCCGAAGCTTTTGGTTGATGTCAGTCACTTCTAAGGGTTGAAATTTTGAAAACGCCCTCACTGGAAAAATTGTGATATAAAGGTATTGTTTTTCCTTCAATTTAAGATAGTACAGAATTTTTTGAAGTTTTAAAGACCACTTGGAGCCCTGTAGGACAAACCGTTCGCTCCCTACGAGAATTTAAAGGTTGGACTTACGATAAATCAGAAACACGAGTGTGAATCGCAAAAGAGGGCTAATCTCCGTTCAAATTTTAGCTGACCGAAGTGAGATCGATGTTTTTCTTCAAGTTGGTTGGTGGTAACAATGGCATAGCCGTGTTCTTTGCAGAGGAGTGATCTATATAGAAAAATGATAAACCTTTGTGCAATAATTTACAGCGTTTTTGGATTCTTTAATACTTGATACTTTAAAACGTAAACCAACAATTTTTTTCAATTTTGTTTCTTGGTCGATTCTAAATGTTTATTATTGACAATAATAAACCAAAAGGATTAAATTTGTATTCACACATTTCAAGAGTATGATTAAAATCATAATCAATGTTTGAATAAGAACCTTCTAGTTTATCAAACATTATTAATCTTCATCGTATCTTCTTTAGTTTCAATATTAAGTTAGTTTCGCATATTCAAACCACAGTATGTGAGTGGAGGGGGTCATTTGACTGGTTTTATGTGGTCTCACTTAGAACTTAGAAGGGCGATTAGAACTCTACCTGTTGTCGTTCTGCGGTACTATCTGGAGTTCTACGCCAGAACGCTCAGCATGTGAATCCAGTCACTTTTCGCGTCGTTTTGCTTCCGAGTCTACCAATGTAGCGGAAGCTTTGTTTTCACTTTTCAAGGACGAAAAAAAAAAATTCTCCAAAATCAAAATTTTCACTCGCGTTTTGCGTTTTAGACCTTTCTGAACAATTTTGGTTCCGTGTCTGTCATGAATTCCTTGTAACGCGCATAACTATACGAAGTTATTATCCGATTTCGATGAAATTTTCAGGGATTGTGCGGGTTGGTGTGTAGACGGTCCCCTATGAAATCATCATCCTCGGACTGATAGAAGCGACTGCGCATTGCGCAAACGTGAATTTCCTTGTAACGGCCGTAACTTCCACATTTTCCATCCGATTTCAATGAAATTTTCAGGGATGTTACAAATTAGAGTTTAGATGGTCCCCTATGAAAATCATCACCCCCGGATTGATAGTAGCCGATGCGCATGCGCGAACGTGAATTGCTTGTAACAGACATAACTTCCTCAATTTCTACCCGAATTCGATGACATTTTCAGGGATTACGCGGATTAGGTTGTAGATGGTCCCCAATGAAAATCAAGGCCTTAAAATTTACAGTAGCCTCTGCGCATGCGCAAACGTAAAATCCTTGTAACAGCCATAACAGTGGCGTGTGAGGTGAGGATCTCAAACCCCATTCAACCATCCCCTTGATAGGTCAGTCAGCAATGCTCTGGATTCCCACTCAGGAGTCCCAGGTTCGAATCCTAGTCAAGCTAAAAATTTTTTGATCCAATCACTACCGAATTCACATTTTTCGTCCGAATTTGATGAAATTTTCTGGGATTGTCCAGATTAGCGTGTGGATGGTCCCCTATGAGGGTAGTGAAAGGTTCTTAAAGATTGGTGTTTTCAGATTAACTACTATGCATCGGATCATCTATATAATCGGGTTATGGATACGAGGAAGCTATGTGCCACACCCACTTGGTAGACTTTTTTTTGTGTGACGTGAACGATATCCCTCGATTTTTGCAGTGTTTTTTGACAGAGGCTTCGCTTGTTAGGCATTTTCTTCTATAGTAATTTTTTTCCTTGGGTATTCCTAGTGTTAAACGTTATTCTAGGGCCCTATTTTAGATTTTGACTTGAAATTCCAGAACCTAAAATTGAGGCAAATTCCCCATTCTCTATTTTTAGGGAGCGTTTCTGGGAATTTTACATACAGATATATTATGTACCGTCAACTGGTACAACTTTCGCCACCCCGTTCAACAATGTGCCACAAACGTTTTTCACAGTCAGCGCTACCTAGCGATTCCTGGGATAAAGCTATTAATTCAGGAAAAATCACAGGGGCAGGGCAATAGTATAGGCACAGGTTAACCAACTCAACAAGCTTATCAGTGAACATCAGCGACAGTGATAAAATTGTATATGTTCCCGGTTTTTTTCGTAAGTTGAATTTGTCCAAAAAGTCTCCTCTGGGTACCCCACCAGCGTTTGGTTCACGTTTCTGGTAAGTTTATATTTTCAAACCTATATCAGCAACGAATTGCCATATTTGCCTTTTTCATGAGTGTGTTATTTCCTTTGATATTTACAGGAAAGTAAAAAATGGGACAAACAGGGTACAACTTTGTGCCACCAACTTTTTCCCGTTTATGCATTGATATTTAAAGTGTTCTGTTCTATTTTTTGATCACGTGGACGATCCAAATGTCACAGTTCACGAATCAAACCAAATTACGGAACCCAAACCTTTTAGGGGGAGATCCTAACCATTTCCCCCATATATCACCGCATCAGATAGGCCTACAGGGACTATTTTTTGTAATTCTTCATATTTTCAGTCAAGAAATAGAGCAATGAGCTTACATTTTAGATTTTTAAATGTTATCATATATTTTTGTTGGTATCATACATTTGAAAAATTTAAATACTCCAAATATCTTCACTCCGATTTGTTAAAACTAACCTCCTGATGGTTACCTAAAAATCTCAAAATTTTCGGTTCATCCGTTCATCCATGGTTTTGGAATTACTTTTGAATTGAGCCATATAAATCAGGGTTATATTTTTGTTATAAAAAATATATTTTCTGTGTTATGCTTACTGAATTTTATTAAAAAATGAAGAAGATAAGGTTTCGAGTTTTTTTGTGATCACACACTCCCTAAAAAGTTGAGAAATATTGAAATTTTTTTAGAAACAAGCTTGTTTTTGGTTCCTTTTCAAAGTTAACATGATGAGTAACAAAGAAACCAGGGCAAGAAGTGTCCACTGCTCGATATTCGTATATTTTCAAGCTAAAAAAAATTGTGGTGCATTGTTGTACCCTTATGGGGTGCAAGAATGTGCCACGATAAAACATTTCTCTCTATTCTTGCATAAGAGATAGAATTTTTTCATGGTGGCATTTGATACTTGGAAAGTAGAGGTACGTTGGGTAAATTTTTCAATAATATACGATGAAAAGTAAAGTATTTACATGTAAAAAACCTCAAAATTGGCACAAAGTTGTACCAGTTGACGGTACTTCAATAAAGATTCACAACACAGAAAAAAATTGAGAACAACAAGCAGCTACCCCATTGGTTCCGCAAATGTGTGCTTAAAAATAGAGGGTATAGAAAAGAATCAGCCGATTGTGAGAATCAATTGTAATTTATTCAGGATGTTAGTAGGTACCTTGAATGTCTAATGTCAAAACAATGAAAAAAAGGGACGAAATGCAACATCGTTTTTGCCAGTCAACACACCAGAAAGGCAAGTAATAGCTTAGGGGCGGAATACTTCAATGAAAAATAAATAATTATTCTATAATCGAATAAAGAGATCCCATTCATCTTACATAATGTATACTTCAAGTCTAGGTAATTAACGATTACACATCAAAATAGTAATAAAAAGACAAATAATAAGGAACAAAGTCAGCGCACTAGTCGTCTAATACCTGGTGGAAGGGAGGCGAAAATAAATAGAATACGAAAAATGGCACACACTCTAAATTACAAAAGGAAAAATTATCACAATAAATTGAGTGAAAGATCCAATTTTTTTATAGACGGAATCTTAAATACTTTGAGTTTCTTTGATAAATCGCTTAGGGAAAAACTTAAAATTCGTCTGAGCATTTTGATTATATGAATCTGACACGTCAAGAATTTGTATTGCAACCAGGGGCCTAACCGATATCTTCTCATGATTTACATGATAAATAATGTATGTACAGTGGAATTACATCTAGATATAAAAGTAAAAAAGTTGCGTACAAATGATACGAATTCTACGATTACCGTGATGTGTCGTGATTGGGCTGATCACTAGCACTGAAATTCGGAGGCAGTGATGGCGTTGAGGTCTTTCATGAGACCCTCCAGGTTGGCCATTTCCTGGTTCAGTTCTTCAGTGCTGTAGGAGGCCTGCGAAGGGAAAAGTCGGATGATGAGAAGGCAAAAGGGGTGATACAAGAACCTATCCTGAATCATTACTCCCTCCCTAAAATTGCATGGATATATAAGGCCGAGACTGCTCTTTGGAGTGGTTGGTTGGTGGCCAGGATCCGAAAAAAATAGACATTTACAAAATTAGAACGTCTATCATGTATGCTTATTAGTGGCGCTTTTCGCACAACTCCCACTAGGAGCATACAAATTATCCTGGGACTGGCTCCCATAGAGACACTAATAATGGTACACTCTATGCAAACTGCCATGAGATTAGACTCACTTGGCGAGTGGAAACACGACACTAGCATCTAACCCACTACTCCCAAGTGGGTCATACACTTCAAAGTCAAAGTCAAAAGTTTTTTATTGCAGAACCAAGAAAATGGTATTACAACAGTCATAATAAACTTAAATTAAGGGCATGTACAAAACAATTGTTAAATAAATAATTTAACCAAAACCAATGATCAAAGTTAATATTCTAATTTAAAAAAATCCAGAACACTACAATGGGGTAGTTGCATGGGTCGGAATTTCGTGTTTTTGACTTCAGATTCGAATTTAGCGCACTTTAAAACGTATGAGTACCAGTTTTCAGTTCGAAATTCCATTTAGTTTAGCCGTATTTCAATAAAGAAGTACCGTCCCTTTTAGTGTTGGCGGGCCACTCCTCTTACGTCATCCCTAAACGAGAATCTCACGATAGAGTGCGTTGAGATCACTGCAATCGAGGACAATTCAAGTCAGAAACATTGAAATACAGTTACAAAATAATGGTGATGATTGAAAAAACTTTGAAATATATTTTTCAGGCTTTACATGTTTGAATAAATCGTTTAAATTGAAAGTTTTGAAGCATAATTTTGGCTGTTTTTCTTTTTGTTGCGTTGGCGCTAAACCTCACGTTACTTTTACGGTCATAGTTATCGCGTTATCAGTGGACATTATGTCGTAGTGCCATCATTGACATCATTTTCTCGTAGTGCGGCCCGAGTTGTTACCATACCATAGTTATACCGGTATTTATCATAATTTATTAGTTGATTGGTTTGGAAAAGATAATGTTCACTGTAAAGTTTCAAGAAGCTTTTAATAAACGCTTGCATACGAGTCTGCAACACATGTCTTCACTTTTTCCCGCTACCCAATAATCTGCTTTCGAATGTTGTTGACAGTTCTTTTAACTCAGGAGTATATCTCAGTTTCTTCCGTAAGTACAGCGGTTTTGGCAGTATATAATTTATGCAAACATTTAGAGCTTTCCAACGAATGGTGAACAATTTTTCTACGAACACGAATGACGAAGATAAAGTTCGGTAGGAACGACTTGGTTGTAAGTAGAAATCATCAGAAAACCAACCTTAACTTTTTTTCGTTCATGTGCCAAAGTATTGAAATAAAATGTCAATATGCCAAAAAGGAGAGCCATCGACTAGAGTTTCGAGGTGGCTTCCCTGGAAAATATTCTGTATATCGATATTGGCATGTTGCACGATTTTTACGTCAATAACAAGTTCGTCAGCGCCGAAATAAGTGAGGTAAGTTGACACTTTTATAGAAAGTAATAGGTCAGTTGTTTTCTTGAGTGTAGTAGGTACTTCTTCATCGAAATGGTTGCAGTAGCTCATTTATTGGAAGTTTCATCGTAGTGTCACTATCCTCTACAACGCAGTACCAATGGGTGTTTGTAAATTGTTGAATAAAAGGATGTTGGTTATGTCCAACTTGAAAGAATCTAGCAAAGTTGCGAGGTTGTGGCTCGAGTATCACCAGAACACAGACATTCTTCACGACCACATATAGTTTCAGTTACAGTGGAGGGAATGCCAGAAGGAAACGAAATCTTAGATCATCTTAGACATCATTGATTAGAAATCTTAGAATCATGTTCCGATTGTGCTGCTAGCAAAATTCAGTATGAAAGCACCACAAAGTGTGAGTGATTCTCCAATTTTATTGCCACAAACGAACGTAAACAAACAGAGGGTTGCTATCAAAGGACCCCCCCGGGCAAAGGATCCCTCCAGCACAGTACCCTCGGTCGAAAACCTTGCGTCAGTTGTGTAGCGGTCTCGTGGGCCCCCTTCACACTTGTGACGTAGCCCCCACCCCGCAGCGTCCAAGCCATGTGTAGGTTTTCCCGCCTGAATCCGAGAATCCCGTTCATTGAAAAAATCTTCAAATTTTTAGGAAGCGTTTCTGGGAGTTTTATTTGCAGATACGTACTTCTATAGATTCTCTACACAGAAAAAATACAAAAAAAATCATGCAACTACCCCATTCTGCATTAACCAGCATTTCTCTCACGACTATTCCAAATCAATTGGGCGGTAAGGGTCGGACCCGATCAAGCAGCCGATTATACAATCGAACACCTCGTTGAAGAGGATTTGTGCGAAGGGAGGTAGAGAGATGAGCCGGTGGAGGTCAAATGGCAATACACGATGTAGTTGTATGTTCATGGAAATCACACCCTCGGTGAAGGCTTTCTAGATTATTTTTCTTGAGAACCAACACATGCAGTACATTGAGCCCAGCAGTTGTGAAACTATGCATTCGCCTAAAATACCCACGGCAAGACTGTCTGTAACTCAGGCCGAAGATAATGCGAATAGCAGCCTTCTGCAGAAGGTGTGCAGCTCCACATTGAACGGAGTTTCCCCAGAAGGCAACACCATAGCAGGCTCTACTCATAACGTAAACAAAGTACACCGTTCTCAAGATGTCGAACGAAACTGCACTTGATAACCGTAATAACATAAAGTTACACCTCGCCAATTTGGGTGCCTGGCAGTCGATATGAAATCTCCAGGACATCCGGTTATCCACCTGAATGCCCAGGAAGTTCACCAAACCCATCAGAGGACCATTCAAGCCAAACTGCAGGTTCTGCGTCTTTTCTTTATTCAGAATTAGGGAGTTTGCAGAACACCAATCACTTATCAACTTGTTAGGTGACTTGCCAACGATGGAGCATCAGGACTCGAAGCGCAGGAAGTTACATCGTCAGCATAATGGAAGAAGCCGTTATCAAAGTGATATAAGAGGTCATTGACGTACAGTATAAAAAAAAGTGAGACCGAGAACGCTTCCCTACATAACACCGCAAGGCTAACACTAACACAACTTGGGCCAACAATAAGAAAATCAACATGTTTACCAACAGCCAGGCAAGTATAAAAGCCCTTAAAATCCCATCACTACCTCAAAACTGGTGTGGGAAACGAAAAGGCGAACAAATAATCTATTTCTAGGAAATAATAAAAGTTTCATAAGATGGATACCCGGACAATCCAATTTTAAAAAATCCGGAAATGAATAAGCCGACATCCTGGCCAAAGAGGGTTCAAGAGATGCTTTCATTGGACCCTCACCAGTGATCGGCATTTCCCATTTGCATCCTCACTCAAGGATAACATGCAGCAGGTCAATAACACATATGAACCATTCAAAATCAAAAACCTCCACTTGCATTTTGCGTTTCAGAACTTCCTGAACAATTCTGGTTCAGAGCCAATATCAGTCAGTACAGGTGAACTGTGGGGGAGCCCACCGGTGCTGAGGATATCCAGTTCCCCTTCTCAACTACACTGGAAGGCTGACTATGCAGCACTTCTATGAATTCAGGAGGTGACCTAATATCAAACGAACGATAGACTTACCTGAATTCTAGGCAAGTCGTCCTGCGGAGCTCCCACTTTCGCTTTCATCGGTAAAGGTGAAGTTGAAGAGCCAGCATACGACGTATTGGCGGCTTTTTGTATGGACTAGAAGCTTGAGCCCTCACAGCGACTGAAACCAAGAAAAAATTTATTAGTTGATTCATCCATAGAAATAAGAGAAATCGGTTCTGCAACGGTGGCATTTAAAACGATTAAACCAATGAGACTGATTATCTCGGGAATGAGAACTAAATGAACCACACTGGTTTGAGAACTAAAAACGCTTGTATTAAACAGAACTAATATTCAATGAGAAAATGTGTAAACGCAGAGTTAACTTGGTAGTCGTACGTTCTAGTAATGGCGGAGGCATCAGGGGCGCGGAGAGGTTTCTTCGTCGCAGCCATCTTGATCGGCCCGGTGCATTCATTTTCTGTGTTGTTCTTAATTATGATCGTCCTTTCTTTATTAGTTCATTAATTTTTGTAGATCTAATACTGGCCTATTAATTCTGAATGCAATAACCCATTGTTAGTACGAGAAGATCTAATTTGGTTCATTCTCAGCTGAATCTCTTAGCGGCGGAAGTTGGAACTAGGGAACTACTTTGTCTTTGGATCAACTGCTCAATTTTGGGCGGGAAGGTCCAAACATAGACGGAACCTAGAATAATGTAGAAGGGGCATATCTAGTCACGACAAGGATGCTTCTTAGAGATGGGACGCTCAATAATGGACGCCTCTTTCAGAAGAGCGAGTGAAACTCGGCTCAGTAAAAATGAATCGTGGTTCTACGATCTCCGGATCTTTTGACATCGGTTTTTCGGACTCCCTTATTGTCAACTCACTGTTGTCAGCTCTTACGATGATTCAGAGTAAAAAATAATTGAACAAGTACTGTCCACCAATGAAAAGAGTGAACGCGAGGCCCGACAGGGAGTTGGGTATCCTCAACATAGAACTACACTCTTTTCCACAAATATACGTTCACAGGTAGTAACTGACCATATCCAACACCCCTGAACTGTCCACGTACCGTTCGTGGCACTCCACCAATAATCATTCTCAATCTTCTTGATGTGGCCCACTTAGGATTTCCAGTCATATTCCACAGCTTTCATTGTAAATTCCTGAGGGCGTAGAAGTGATAAATCACCACCCGTATTCCTTCCCTTTATGAATTCTCACCCAAGCCTACCTAGCAAAAAGTCAGGTAAAGGATTTGAGCGGAAGTGACCGAAAATGGGATTTCCCTGGACTAGTGACAAGCTTGGAGGAGGTTGAACGGATGTTTTCAGTTTAGGATTCGGTAGGGTCCTCGCGTTCATTCTTTTCATCGATGGACAGTAGGTACAACAATTTTTTAGAATTGTATCGTAACACCACCCGAGAATTATTGTATTCAACTTGTATTTTAACTTGACCGCATTTTCCCCACGTTTTCAGTGATTCACTATCTTACTCGTTTTTTCTCCGTGTTTGGGTTATTAAACAAATCGCGCTTTTTGGGTTATTATTTTCAATAATGAACCATTGGAATCGAGCAAGAAAAAAAAGTAACCCCCCCCCCCCCCCGTCAAAATTTGAAGATTTACATGTCGAAGTACACATGTAAAATCCAAGTATCGAAAAAGACGTTTTCCTTCCAAAAATAAATATATACCGTTGTGTAATAATTTGCAGTTTTTCATTGCATGTTCACCCATACAATAAATAAGAGCGTAAAAGAGCCGAAAAGAGCAGAGAGCTCAGAGCCGTCCTCCTAGGTGAGCCGTTTTGCCTATCTCTAGTCCTTCCTAGGTGGGCATAGGATCGATAATCACATGTTTATCACGTGAAGGAACAGCTGATAGTTACCAATATGTTTCTGTTGAGGGGTAGTTGGAGCGGACTGCGGCGGTGGGGCTGGGACGCTGAAACTTTTGAGGGGGTGTCCCTGCAGTCTTTTGGCGGCCTCCGCAGACCTGTAGATCGAAGTGATGAGATAAATTAAAACACACAAAAAAAGTTTATCGGGGAATTACGAGAATAGAGTAATGTTAAATGGAGAAAGACGAGCACCAGAGAACTACCGTGTTGCTTTCCATGTTAGATATCACCCCAAAGCATCCCTACGGAAGTAAGAGTTTATATTTTTCGGAGAAGGAATGAACAATATCGAACTGAATAATAGTCCAACTGAAACTGTATATTTAGAAATTTAGAAGAATTATTTCAAAACAGAAAACAGTGCAAAAACCACCGCGAATCTCCACACTTCTTCCTCTAACCCCTCTGGCATCCTTCCCCACCGAGTCCGTGCGTTTGCCCTTGTTGACTGCCGATGTCCGGGTGAATGGTAGACATAGTTGAAGAGGGTTATGGATGAAGTCGCGGGTGACGGTTCTTTATTCCTCCGTTATATTCATCTATATTCTGAGAATAATAATAATTTACTTGCTATAAACGTTAATTTTAAAACTCCTGTAAAGAGGGTGTGGCACATAGCTTCCTCGTATTCATAACCCGGTTGTATGGAAGAGTAGCTAATCTCAAAACATTTAATCTTCAAGTACCTTCTACTTCTCATATGGGACCATCTACACGGCAACCCGCACAATCTCTGAAAATGTCATCAAATTCCGGAGGAGAATGTAGAAATTACCGCTCTTAGAAAAGTTTTGCGTTTGAGCAAGCGCAGAGGCTACTATCACCCGAGGGCCATGATTTTCATAGGGGACTATCTGCACCCCAATCTGAACAATCCCTGACAATTTCATCAAATGCACGGGTTTTTATCCAGAAGCCATGATTGTCACGGGGGACTGTCTACATGCCAACCTGAACATTTCCTGAGATTTTTATCAAATTCGGATGAAAAATGTAGAATATAATGTCGGTTTCAAGGATTTTCCGTTTGCGCATGCGCAGAGGTACTATTGATCCAGGGATGATGATTTTAACAGAGACCATCTACACGCCAACCCGCCCAATCCCTGAAAATTCCATCGAAATCTGACAATAACTTCGTAGTTTTACCCGCTACAAAGATTTCATGAGAGACACACAGACACACACGGAACCAAAATTGTCCCAAAAGGCCTAAAACGTAAATCGCGAGTGAAATTTTTTTTTAACCATGAAAAGTGAAAACAATGCTTTTGCTAACTTGGAAGCAAAAATGTAAACAAATAATACGTTTATGAGTGAATCCTGCTAGTAGTACCAGTTAGAAGTTACATATTGATATAATTTTGTGGAGTTGAACTATAAATCGATGCATCGACAAATTTAGGGACTTTTTTTTTAATAATCTCTTGATTGATACGTTACTGATACCAGGTATCGATAGATTTCTGTTCGATAGTCATCCTTACTCACATCTATTCTAGGTCTAGTTCTTAATTACTGTACTGGAGGGATTTGCAATTCTTTTACAGACTCCACTGTTGAACAAATGAGTGGAAGAAAAAGTTTCACCTAAAACATCCTTGTGTGCCTCCAAACTTGACAATAATGTTAGTTCTCAGGAATGAGAGGAGAAGAAAGAATTTTAAGAAACTTTGATCACTAGATCTGATTGAAATGTGTGGAACAAGTTTCAAGAAGCAACAACTAACGCCATGTCGGCAGATTTCAGAAGTACTAATGGTCACTTAAAGTTCAGACGCATAACAAAAACATAACAGACGGAAACGCACACTACTTTTTAACAGGTAAAACTACAAACCCAAAGGACGGTGTGGATGTGGGTGGCTGAACACACTCGTACCCAGTGGAGGCTGCAGACGGTTGAGCTCCATAAGGATCTTCAGCAGCTGCAAACCAGAGTCAAATTATCAGTTTCATCATTGGTATGATGAGCATATTTATCGAACTAATCCTATCGATCATAACTAGATTTATACTATAACTATTACACTGTTACACAACTAGATTACAATATTGGTATTGCTGATAGTGTGGCAGTCCACTTCACAGCAGATGATGGCAGATTGCCCAACATGATGATAATACATGATGTTGCCAACGGGCGTGGTCATTTCAGATAACTAACTAAGCTTTATCACTCCAAACCTACCTGGGCCAATATCACAGGGAGTACGTTAGATAGTTTCTCACGAGGGAGGAGGTTGTCCAAATGTTTTTTAAGCAGAGAAGACGTACAAACACACAATTGACAATTTGTATGAGATCAATAATGAGGGAAGCATTTGCATCAATGAAATTGCCATCTTACAGCTTGGATCGACAGTGACGTGGACCCTTGACATGGAGTACTGTGGGCGTGGGTAAAGTGGACGGGTCTCCGTAGGCCCGCCAGATGGCGCCAAAATGCTACCTCCGGCCACGAGACTTGGCGGCCCTGCAGACACGCTCACCTGGGTCGTTCCCATTCCCATGCTTCCTCCAACGGGCGTGGCAGTTGCCACCGCTACAATTCAAAGTGTTACTGTTAGTATCCTTGTTGCAAAGTAAAATGAAAATAATAGGTTGTCCATATCTACTACTTGAACAACATAACTTATTATACATTAGTACGATATAACTAATGAACAACATAGGTAACTAATTATACATTTCCAAAACTCCCCTTCAGTCTCAATGTGAGAGTGCTAAAGGTACAACAAAAGTTTTCTCGACACAACTGCAAAAAGTTATCAACAATACAACACACAACAAAGCGTGGAAACTCCTAGCAAATGGAGCACAGGAGTATCACCTGACTTAAACAAGAAGTTCAAGAAATCGCACTCTTAGTAATGACTGCAAAAATTCAAAAGAGTTGGGTTTAGCATGGAACGAGCGCCTACTGCAGATGTAACAAGGATAGTTCAGATCTACTCCACATGAGACTGCGCGTGCCTGTCGTCGATGTACAATCGAGAGATGTTTAGGGTCGGTTTATCAGTCACCAAAGTTAACGGGGGTTTACGTATCCCCCTGTTAACTTTAACGGTGGTATAAATTATGGATACTATAAAGGTGCTGTTTATCAGTGCGAAATTAACCCACTGGTAACTATTAACTGGCTGGTAAAATTAACTGTCTGTTAGGCCGAATAATCGATTATGCATGGAAGAAATACTTCTTCCATGTAATAAAATCGAGCTTCCTCCACATAAAAAAAACGTTTTCGCAGTGTGTTTTGCATCAGAAAAAAGAATAAATTAGAAGAGGATGAAGCAATGTTCTTTGTTTTGGTGTTTTCTTTTCTAGATCTCGGTACTTATTTCCTTCTTGGTACGGCAGTAACTATTGTTCATTGTTGAAAATTGTCTGTTCATGACAAGATCCCCGTCCACCGAGCCACTATGTCAAGAATTTTCAAATTTGCAGACGAAATAGTTCGTACGTTAATAAAGAAGTAGGTACCCTTTTCTATTTCGAAAATTTTCGGCGTGTGACCCTCCTGGCGAATGAATTTTTACATGCGTGCAGTCCATAGCACCTACAGCTCCAGGAAACCTGGCTTTTTTGTTTTTTAAATAAAATTCCATCCGAGATTGAAATAATACCTACTGTTCGCAGATAGAAAGAAAGCGGCCGGCCGATTTCCTGCAGGGTATACCTGCTAACATAGACGACTACCTGTTCCAAAATCTTTGGTAGCGTGGTGAGTCAGAGTGGGAAAGGGCCGAGCCTCCGTACCTCCGACGAGCCACCGTCACTACCTACCTACTTCACAATGAAATTTATTTCGAAGAAACGGGGAGTTTCATTATTGAACAACTATCCCATTTTGGTCTGCTAAAATTTGAACGGAAATTAGGCTTCTTTTGCGATTCACACTTGTGTTTCTGATTTTCCAACCTAATTTTTTTATAAGTCCGAACCTTAAATTCTCGTAGGGAGCGAACGGTTTGTCCTACAGGGCTCCGCTTGGTCTCTAAAAATTCAATGCTATCTCAAATTGATGGAAAAACAATACCATTATATCCAAATTTTTTGAGCTAGGACGTTTTCAAAGTTTCAACCCTTAGAAGACTTCTAAGGGTACCTAGGTCACTTAGTGACCTACATCAACCAAAATCTTTGGAGCACAACTAGACCCCAAATGGAGCCTACATACCAAATTTAAATAATAACTCAAAAAATTGTTATGTAAAGCTATTGTTTTTCCATCAATTTAAGATAGTATAGAATTTTTAGATTTTTTTGAGACCACAAACCGTTCGCACCTTACGAGAATTTAAGATTTGGACATACGATAAAGTGTAAGATAAGGTAAGAATCACGAATGTGAATCGCAAAAGAGGCCTAATCTCCGTTCAAATGTTAGCTGACCGAAATACGATCGATGTTTTTCTTCAAGCTGGTTGGTGGCAACAATGGCAAAGCCGTGTTCTTTGCAGACGAGTGATCTATATAGTAAAATAATAAACCTTTGTGTTACGATTTGCAGCGTTTTTTAATTCGAAAAACAAACGTAAACTAACAAATTTTGAGGAGGGGGGGGGGGTTAAAATTTTTTTTCTTGGTCGATTCCAAAGGTTCATTATTGAAATAATAAACCAAAAAAATTAGTCAAAGTCAAAATTTTCGAAAATTTTCATTTTTCAAGACAGCTGTCCAGGTGCACATTGAGATTCACGCGAAAAAAACAGGATTCTTTAGGCATTTATCGCTTCTTAGTCGAGCAAGTATAATACTTTTCAAGGATTATAATAAGAATACCTCCAAGATCATAATTGCACTCGGATTTTACGTTTTAGACCTTGTTGAACAATTTTGGATCCGTTTCTGTCTATCAAACAGGTCTGTGTGTCTGCAAATCCTTCTAAAATGCAAAAGTAATACTAATAATTTTCAGCGATTATGCGGGATGGATTAATGCGAAGGTAATCCTCGAAAATCATAGTCCAAGTATAATGTTTAAAGTAAAATTTAAACATTTTACAGTTTTTTTTAAACTACCATTTTTAGGTTTATTCTTAGCACGAGGGGCTCAACGGAACAATACTACCCCATGGGGTAGTATTGAGATGTGATGATCACATCTTCACATGATCACCTCTTTTCAAGGATAATAATCAGTTTTTCGTTAAATTTGGATAAACTTCACAAAATGACGCTTTGAAACAGAAAAATAAGGATTTTCATTTTTAAAAACCTTTAAAACTGACATACCGTTGGCAAGCTCAGATCTTGGGGTAGTTTTTGCCGTTGAGTGCACCTCGATAGCGCTATTTAATACGAGGGAATCATTATCTTGAAATAATCATTATAAAATGAAGGTTTTCAAAAATAATGGGGGTGCGCCTCATTTTGTTTTAAATTTTTAATCTAAACAAGATCTCATTCTGAGAATTTTGGCACCGACCGCGACCTTCTAGCGTGAGAAGACCTTTTTCTACGATTTTTCAGTTTCGAATGTTTATGACGTCACAGTGGGCTGAGGGGTCCCGCCCAGGCGAGAGGAGCGCGTGACGTCATAAACATTCGAAAATTTGAAATTCGTAGAAAAAGGTCTTCTCACGCTAGAAGGTCGCGGTCGGTGCCAAAATTCTCAGAATGAAGTCTTGTTTAGATTAAAAATAACAATAAACAGTTTTTCCGACCCACGCGCACACCCCATTATAAATTTTGACTTTGACTTTTTTTCACTTTCACAAATGGCTTCCAAAAATTGGGGTTTCCACTAAACGGATAAGAAATTCAACGCTCTTTCCAACGGTGTTTTGAATTTGCATGAGAAATAAGGGAGTTATGACTTAGTGCCACAAGATCGAAAACACGAAAAAAGTTCATTTGCAGAAATAAGGAGTTGAGGAGGATTCATTGGGAAATTTGAATGCTGGTTGCTTATGAAAAACGGATAGGAAATTTACCGCTGTTTTTCAACGTTTTAATCAGGTTTGAATTTGCATGAGAAATGAGGGAGTTATGTAAATTGGTAAGAGGCATTTTTGTTGAAAATTAGTTGTGATTAGAAAATATTCTGTATATAATTGGGAACCACTGCCTGGAAGTCAATCCCGAAACCCTGGCCGACCACGAACGGTCTGTAATAAACACACCTTCCACTTCGTCAATATTGGTCGGTAGTCAACACCCTCGGTCTCATTTTTCCCTGGCGCGAGCGACAGGTAGAAGAAGGACGACGTTTTTGGGACTGTAATACACAAGGACACCTGACCAAGCCAGCCGCTTTCTTTCAATCGTAACACTATACTTCCTTGGTTGCTGGTAGGTATTCTGATAAATTGGGCGGATAGTCTGGCAGTTCCCAGGGACACCTGCTTGACAATTTTACAGGCAGAGCTTTTACTGACGCCACTAAAGTCGCCGACAGACACCAACATGGTTTTTTATACTTTTATCCAATCAAAATCTCATCAAAAAATCGCAATCGTCCCACTTCTCCAAATGGTCAATCCGTGATCAAACTATGTTGCCGCCTTTCTTCCTTCCGCCTTCTTGCCCACTGCAGGAATTCGACCATAAACACACATCTTCGTCGCTGCTGTCTGAAAAAGAGCCCCACACATCCATTTTCGATTGTAGCATAATTGACTAACAATCAACAACGCAATTTGCAAAAACGAACGTTCTGGGAAACAAAAACACGAGAAGTGACTCTCTTTGAGGTTAAAAAGCCTTGCATAAATCGAGTTACCCCCCCGTAACTTTTTATCCGGTCCTCGGACGACCAGTTAACTTTAAACTACGGATAACGGCTATCTGGGGACTGATAAACGCGAGCGATTGAGTTACCCGATGACCGTCGGATAAATCTGCTTTACCGGGTGGTAAAAAGTGACTGATAAACCGGCCCTGAATCATCAAAAATTAACTTCCCGTGACCAGGAATTGATCTCCTATCGTTCCAATTCTGAATCCTACCACTTGAGCCAAGGAAATGAATGGACAGAAATGGGAAGAGGTAGTTGATCACAAAATCCCCCCCCCCCCCCTTGGTACTCCGTTACCTAGTCAGGTGAGGAGCAACTTTGTCCGGCATTTTCCAACCCAGTGAGAACGCGCTATTTTTTACTGGGTTCCCAGTTTTTGTTATTGATCCTTATTGACAGGATGGGGGATCTGCTGACCTCAACGTTTGTCCTAATAGGAAGTGGGCTCGACTCGTGTCTTGGTGGGAGTTGTTTTGATGACCAAATCCTAATTAATTATTGTTCTCAGAGAAATACTGAGGGGAGACCATTCGGGCCCTACTGACTGCACCACATTGTTGAATCATCAAAAATTAACTTCCTGTGACCGGGGGTCGATCTCCTATCGTTCTAATTCGCTGCACCTAAAACTTGAGCCAAGGAAGTGAATGGACAGAAATGCGAAGAGGATCACAACAGAGATGTACATTTTTTACTCTTATTTGCAGAAAACAGGCTTCTCAAAATACTCGCTTTATTAAACCTGTTTTCGTTCTTGATGTCCCGATTTTTTATAGATTTTATTTCTATACGTCATCAAGGTTCATAAAACCAAAATTAATAAATGAATAAAAATACTGAAAAATAGAAAGAAAATATGTTTTTAAACATTTATTTAGAAAAAAACTAGAAACAACTAGGTAAAACTTTTTTTAGATTAATTTTATTTAGAAAAAACTAAAAAACATGCAGGTAACACTTCTTTTTTAAATTAATTTTAAACTGAAAAAACTAAAAAACAAAGTTAAATTTTCTGTTTTATATTTTTGAAACAAAAACTAGAAAGAACTTTTTTAAAACTAAAAACTGTTTTTTTTTTCTTACCTTTTTATTATTATTATTATTTTTTTTTTTTTACAACAGTTTTTTTTTTTGGTTTATTTTATGAATACACCTATGAGATCGAAACAAAAGAGTTTTACGTTTCAAGGGGGTGCGAATTCCGAATTTAAAATGTTTGTCTGTACACGCCTTGTCCGCCATTCTGCGCAGCAGAAAATTCGAAGAAATTTGAAATTCCACAGAAAACCTCCCTTGAAAGCCTAGTTGTGTCCGATCGGCAGACCATCGTATTTCAACTCCCTTCCCCCCAAATTTTGAAAAAGTAATTTTTTCAATTTTTTTTCTTCGTTTTTTCTAAAAGTTCATTTTTATTCATTTTGTATTGGGGGAGTGTCGGATTTGGCTGCCGAGCTTTGGGGCACCAGTAGAATCTAAAATTATTATTTATTAGTGATTTTTGTAAGTTTGAAGAAAATTGTGAGTAGACGCAGAAACGGCCCCAATCGCGCTCAACAATCACCAGATGTGTGAAAGTGAGAAATAAAAAGTTTTAATTGAAACCCTAAGGTTTATAATGAGGGAATAAGAATACATTTCGAAATATTCAAGAAGGAAACACCACCAAAGGTTGTTGAAACTGTTTTGAAAAAACTCAAAAAATCATCAAAACTCGACCGAAAAATTTGCTTCCTCCTTGTGGGAAATCCACGTGCGACCCATGATACGTACCTTAGACAAGTACTTTTATCGCAATGAAAGAGGTATTTCAAAGCAATCAGTGAACAGGAGTTCAAGGAAAGGCGAAACTGATCACGAACTCCCACCATTTGCAAATTTTGAATCAGTCTTCTACTGAGGGTGCGATAACGTAATTTTCATTTGATGATATGTTCGCAAGTTTCAACGTGCAAGATCTAGGAATGTAATACAATGTGAACAAATTTTGAAAAATCAAATTAAATGCTAAATTACGAAATGAAATGCAAAATCCTTATATTAGCATGCAAGTATATAAACTATTTACAAAACGACTTAAACGAGACCACTGAAACTTACGTTCTCTAAAATGGCTATCAATTGGCAAGGTAATGGGTTTTTGTTTACTCCCTCTGCGCAAAGTCGAAATCCGTTCTTGAGGCATCAACAGGGGCTGGCATTGTGAACCTGAGTATCGTGAATTTCAACAAAAAAAAGGTTGTAAAAAAAATGCAGGCAATCAATGACAAAACGAAATGAACGAACCAAACGGAACATTGGGTGAGGTTTTGCGTATGTGCGGTTAAGCTTACCGTAACATTCAGTGTGCTATGACTGGACAGTTTGAAGAAGAAAAAATTATCTAGGTTTTGGGTCATTCAACTAGGATTTTTCTAATATTGAAAGTGCTAAGTACTGGAAATGTTCTCACCGACATAGGAAGAAGCGTAATCGCGATGGTGGTGGTCCGGCGCAAGATGGCGGGTTTTCTCTAGGGTTCCCGTTCCATCAACTGGAGTAGGAGAATCTCCTGTAACAAGAATTAACAAAAATTAGTACATTTTCATTAAAATGAATATGTTATAGCAATAAAAATATTGACTCTATCAAACACCTAACAATAAATGAACTTATCACACATTATCGATTATTTTAGCATGGAACATGCTTTAGCCTTGGAATAAACACCCAAAAACGTTACGCACAGAGGGTAAAGCAGAGAGGGTGATGGGTAAGTGTCACACGGGGGTCTACCCATCAACCCCTTCCCTACTCTACCAAAAAGAGTGGCTGAAGCATATTCCATGTTTCTTGAATTTCAGCCAAAGCCTCTAAGCAGTTAAAAGCATATTAATAGTACATGATGCCACGATGGAACAACCAATACAATGAAAAGAGTATTTTATAGTCGTTTAAATAACGATATACCTAGTAGTAAGGCGATCCACCAGCTGAACCAATCCATGTAACTCTCACGGCAATGGGTAGATTGAAGGGCTGAACAGGACAAAGGGGAATAGAACTTGCCAAGGAGAATGGATCACCTATCAGTCACTGGGAAACGGTACTTTAAGATGCGCTCCACTCCATTCAATCGTTGCTCTGCACATCCCCTAACTTCAAGCTACGAGGGCAGAAGCCCCACCCCAACTTAGCTCAAGACTGCTGGTCAAATCTTACTGAGGAAATATGACTAGTTGAGGTCACACTATAAGCTGACTATGCTCTGTCCTCGTAGTAGAGATAGTTTCCTCCAGACATAGTGTGCCTCTTGTAGGGGTGGAATGCATCCTGGTAGAAGAATCCTTCACAGGTTGATGACCCCATCACTGGAAATGAAGATACCAACGACTCCACTGAAGGTTCTTCAAGTTCGGTGCCAACTTCGTCAATGCCGACACCACTCCTAAAGGTCGGCTTTCCTACACGCATCTGGCCGCTGCGGCTGTGGCTCGCGTTCAGACGCATTGAATCCTTCAATGTATTTCATGTTGCTGTATTCCTACAAGCAGCTGAGCCGTTGCGTCTGTGACTGGACTGTTTGAGGGACCAATGCCTAGCAGCGGCCGGGATATGCTAACCCGCAACGGACTTCTCCCTCTCTTCAAAAATGGGAATCAGAGACGATAAATGTGAATTACAGACTTCGCACTATTTACTTTTTGTCCTCCAGTGACTCCAGTTTCATACCTTTTTCGAATTGCTCAACATGTTCACGTCAGAGGATGATGGGGTAAGTACTGGTGGGGCTTGTAGAAAAAAATGTCTACTTGCATGTGTTATCCCATCCACTCAAGGCCGTCCTTATTGAGTTCTCACGAAGTGTACTGCGCTAGAAACGACAGGTCCGCGTTAGTTCATCACCTCTATCCTTCCCCAAGAGCTCCAGTCGCTGTAACGCTCCTCAACGAGAACATTCCATTCGACACCTCCGCCAATTTGACATCTAAAGAGACTCGCCTCAAGCATCTTGATTGCAAATTCGGATTTCCTTGGGACGGATTCAACATCCTATTCGGATCAACATCTACTCTACTCATTTGCTTCATAATTGTAAGTTTCCTGCAGTACCGACTTATAACTCAAGCTTGTTGGTGTACCTACTTCATATGGAAGAACATCTGGGTACATTCTTTTCATTATTTCCGTAGCAATCGAAGCTGAAGAATCCCCTCTTGGACTGGTTCTGGACTCCCATCTACCACCGCCAGGAATCGCATCAAGAATCTCGCCGCTCTTCGCCTACTACCTACCTCTCTTCGCCACAATCGGGTCAGATTGTCTAATTTCATTTCTACAGTCATTCATTCAATTTTTTTTAGCAGACCAATTTTGATCAAATTCATATCTAAAATTTCCTTAGGTACTTACAAATTGCAAGGAGCTCCATAGGTTTTCTGTTTTCCGTTTAATTCAATTCATCCAACGCCAATCGTAATTCTATCCATAACTTTTCATTACAGTCCACTTAAATCTACCATTATTTTTTCCATTGTAATTTCCGAAAATATAACTTTCTATTGTCTTTTCCAAGTTGAGGAATATTTGGTTATTTATAGCTAATGCCACTTTCCTCAATATATAACAGTATGATATGGTGGAGAAGGAGTATACAAATTTAACCAAAAAAGAAAAAACGTGGGAAACCATTGCAAAGGTGTTGAAGAAAGACAGTAAGTATCCAAACATTAGCGACGACCTTAAGGGGGTTCGACCGCAAAATGAGGTAGGAGCGCACCTCACGTCTTCATTTGATTATGATTCAAAAACTATCAAGTCAATTATTTTCAAACTTTCACAAAATATTCTACACATCTCTACTAAACTACTGTGAACATCTGAATCGGTTACGGTAAGAAACAAAAATTACAAAAATTGCCAAAGACAGATTTCCAAACAACAGAAATACCCAATTTATGTACCTTTTTCTCAGAAACGGTACACACCAGTGAGACTGTGTTTCGAAACGTTGTAAGTATAGTCTTCATAAACATTGTGGTGGAAGGGATTTGAAGAAAAACTAACCAGGGTGGGTGGGGACGATCAAATAATAATAATAAATTAGTAAATTAGCCCGTTTTTCAAGGGCTTCAGTCGCTCATAACTTATTTCAAAACGAAAATATTGACAATTCGTCTCATACCAATACGCACAAACAATAAACCTTGAAAACAAAAAAAAATCAAGTGGATACCTCCAGTAGTTCTAGAGAATTAGGTACATGAACGTCTAAAAACATCATTTTTCAGAACAGCTGATTTTCTGAAGTCATGTCAACCAGCAGTGTTACCAAGCGAGTCCGCGCTCTGTGCAACTCTTCCATTACTCTTGTGTAATTATTCTTCTTCTTTCTAAGGTCAGCTACTTTCATTTTATAATATCCATGTTTCGAAAAGGAGAGGAAGAAGATGTAGTAGGTTACAAAGATACAGGTTTTGTTTATTTTACTGTTGGTGTTGTATTGTTTGTCTTGGTCAATTTTTCTGTGGTTTTTACCATCGTGTTACCTAAGATTTCCAGTTATAAGTTCCGTATTGTTTTTTTTTTTTTTTTTTTTTTTTCAAAAAATGCCTCGAAATACGCGAGTGTACAATAAGCGACCTAAATCGCACGTCCTCAACATGAATAAACGACGACTATCAAAGAAGGCGATGAACCATCCTACGCTCTGGGAGGATATTGATCTATGTTTGAGAGGCCGAAAAACACATTTCTAATTGGAATTTTGAGATATATTTTTTTTTTTGAAATGTTCACAAAACTGTCTAGTTAAAAAAAATATAAACCAAAAATCGAAAAAAAAAAAATTTTGTGGTCGAACCCCCTTAAGCCTGACAACACCTTCCCGCATTCACCCTGGCCCTAATCCAGGAACACCTGACGAGAATTTAAAAAAACCCTCTGATATCTGGCTGATTATGTTCCGTTCTAACGACGGGGGTAAATTAACCCAGTCTTGAACTTCTCAATTCCATTCAGTTCGATTTTGGCAAAAATTCAGCCTGTTTTTTACAACTCTAGTCTCATTTTCCGAGAACACAAAGAAAATCAAGATACATTTCAGAGGAAACTATATTGAAATCTCAACTGGCCTCAACAGAATAATTTTAATCACACTCACCTCCTCCAAGAGTACTTCTGGGAATGGTTCCAGTCGAAATGCGGTGTTCCTGATTTTTGTCCAAATTCTTCAGCTCCATTTGATCGTGGTGTATCCACAGGTCTGGAGGTTTGAGACCTCGAAACTCCTGCTTTAGCTTTCGCGTAACTTCAAACAAAAAACATCTGTCAATCTAAAAGATTCGATTACACGTTTTATTATAGGACCTGTGTAGTGGAAAGGGAGACACACTATACAACAAACTGAAACGGAAAATGTTGCTTCCCAATGCACAGGCAAAAAGCCCTAATTCAGTGGTAGTTGAGAATATAGAACGACATTTCAGCTTCAAAGTTGGTGAGATGAAGTATCGGAGGATTGGAGGAACTGATAAATACAATTCCATTACAAGTCACAATCAATGTGAAATACATTAGTTCATGTACTCTCCGCTAGGGATAGTAAAGCGTTTTTTCCTTGAATCAGATGAGATAAGCATATGTACCTATTTTGAAAAAGCTAGAGATAAAGTGCGAAGCAGCTGATTCAAGGGAAAAACGCTTTACCCCTATCGGAGATTAGATGAAGTAATGCTGCCAGTGTGGTTTAGACGTTTGTGAAAACACCCAATTTCGTCTTGGAAGTTGGTTAGAAGCGGTTTTTAAACCCCAAAATTGTGCCAAAATGTCAACGCATTATCACATTTATAAAAATAGTAAAAATCTCACCCGACTTTACTCCGTTCCGGTGAAGTTTCTGGCGTGCTTCGTCGACAGCACACCAGCACCAAGCCAATCGCCACTGCTGTCACAATCACAGAAGAAGCTACGATCGCAATGTACATGATCGTCGTTGAACTTAGGCCGCCCTTTCCTGCAAATATAGAACGAAACGTTTAACTTGATTCCCTCTTTGTCGCTCAATTTCTTTTTCTCACTGATAGAGGAGCAAACAGGCTGCAAAAGACCCAAATATCCAAGGGCCTCTTCATACTTTTCCCTATAATGGAAAGTATTTCTGATGAAGTTTTCAGATCACACTGCTATCAAGCGAATAGTAGGTACAAGCTCTCGAAACGGCTGTTGTTGCTTATTAGTCCAAAGCACTCGAATTTTCTCATTCTTCAACCTAGGTTGAATTCAAACCTGGCTGCAAAATTCGCTGATGACTCAACAATCCTCAGCAAAGGTACCAATGGGTCAACTCAAAATTATTTACAGCAGAAGTGGAGGGACAGTACAGCAAATAGAGGATTAAAATGAATCCAACCAAGTCCAGAATGGGGTATTTCGGTGGGTCGGAAATTCAGGTTTTTGACCTCAAATTTGGATTCAACACCCTTGAAAACCAATATACTACAACTTTAAGCCCAATGATACAATAACATGTGGTAGAAAAATTAATTGAAGAGATCACACGTTTGAAAAAGGCGGGCCTCCCTTAACGCACACACACTAGGCAAGGACTACGCCGCAGACAACGCCACGCGAGTGTGTGAGTACTATTTTGTAGTATCCAAGAGGTCTTCCAAGGGTTTTGTGCATGGATACTTTTTTCAAAGACAGTTGGCTAGCTACGTCACGATTGGCTAGCTACGTCACACCATTCAAATCTTCAACTTTCCTTAGCTTCTCTGATTTTTTAAAAACATTTTCTCGACGAACAGACCCGATTACCGTTATTCCTGAGCCATACTCTTTTGAAATAAAAAATAAAAAAAATTGACCGAAATACCCCATTGTCCGGTTCACCATCAAAAATGGGCAATTAGACAGGGATTCAAAGTAAAAACTTCGATCAAAAAACGTCAAATTTCGAAAAAATTCAAACATTTTGACTTTGTTTTTTAGTTCATTCTGAAAATATATTGGTTTAGCACTAGGCAGCTTGGAAATTTAACGCTCTATCCAATTGGAATTTACATAGTAAATAACGGGAATTATAGCAGTTTCAATGACATAAGGTCGAAAACAAGAAAAATCCTAAAATCGAAAAAACAAGGGTGTTATGTCGTCGTGTGAAGGCGATTGTCTTCACTTCGGCTTGTCGATTTCTATTGGTCACTACTCAACGAAGGTGAAGGATGGGATAGCACTTTCAGCCCGGCGTGGGTTACCGCCTACCGTATGCAGGAGTGCTTAAGGATTTCAGCTCAGCTGTGATCCTCGGCGCGATTGCTCGCCGACTGGAGGGAGGCAGTACATTTACCTAGTCCTAGTTGGGGGCAGACAACTTCCTAGGTGAAATGGGAGCAGAGGCCAGCGCGATGAGCTTATCGCCTACCCAGACCTCCGAGGAACTTTGGGCTTCTAACAGAAGGTGAGGTACAGCGAGAAATAATCAAATCGATTGTTAGAAGACATGAATGTCTCTCTGTGAAGCCCTGAGTCCTCCTTTTATACTACTTTAACAAGGTAAAGGGAGAGTGGAGGAAGGTGACGTCAAGTGACGTGTTTGTCCCCCATACCTTAGTCTACATACCTGGCACAATGAGTCACTCAGAGTTTCCCTTGTGTCCTTTATTGGAGAACTAACATATTCGAGTATATGAGTCATTACAAAGGGGTTACAACAAAATTGCCTGTAGACATATTTGTTGGAAATACCATTCCACAGGTTGGAAAAACCTCGTACAATCAACCCTAGGATTTTAGTCCAGCTTTAGTGTAGACACCCTGTATATGTTCCTGGGTGACATCGCCTGGACCTGATAGGCCCTACGCATCCTGGCGATGTGCATCGCTGATCAGTAGGAATAGACAAAAAAGTAAAGTAAAGTAAACAACCATTTCAGGTTGGATTTTCGTGGAACTGCAATGGGGTATTTCGGTGGGTGGGAAATTCAAGTTTTTGACCTCAAATTTGGATTCAGCACCCTTGAAAACCTATATACTCCAACTTTAAGCCCAATGATACTATAACATGTGGTAGAAAAATTAATTAAAGAGATCACACGTTTGAAAAAGGCGGGCCGCTATAAATGCACCACACTAGGCAAGGACTACGCCGCGGACTGCCCCGCGCGCGTGTGTGAGTAGAATGTTGTAGTATCCAAGAGGGGTTTCTGTGCATGGATACTTTTTCAAAGACAGTTGGCTAGCTACGTCACGATTGGCTAGCTACGTCACACCATTCAAATCTTCAACTTTCCTTAGCTTCTCTGATTTTTTAAAACATTTTCTCGACGAACAGACCCGATTACCGTTATTCCTGAGCCATACTCTTTTGAAAAATAAATTAAACAAATTGACTGAAATACCCCATTCCTGGCGTCGCGGACGACATCAGCTGTCTTCCTAAGTGAAGATCAGAATTCGTTTCTGATGATTTCGCTCATGGCTTCCCATTGGCCTCACCGCCCTGGGTTGGGACGAGGGGGAAACTGCGACCGACTCGCCCGAAAATATGCCGCAGAGGCGGGCCTCGAACTCACGGCCCCTGCAACCGGTTCGAGTCCCGTCTCCAGAGACACAAGCCGTAGCTCGCTCGGTCACAGCTGACCCACTCATTTGCTTGGTCATTGCTGACCGTATCGAAAAAACAAGGGGTTACAACAAAACTGCCTGTAGACATATTTGTTGGAAATACCATTCCACAGATTGGAATACCTTGTAGAATCAACCCTAAAATTTAGTCCAGCTTTAGTGTAGACACCCTGTATATGTTCCTGGGTGACATCGCCTGGAACTGATAGGCCCTGCGCATCCCTGGCGACGTGCATCGCTGATCAGTAGGAATAGAAGAACATAGAGGGGCCTTGAAGAGGTTCCCAGTATGCTTCGCTTCCCCACCCTTTGGGAAGCGAAGCATACTGGGGTGGGCTGCCACGCTCCTTCGCGTTATGCGCAAAGTAGTGGTGCTAAACTGTCGATAGTTTGAGATTTCGATAGTATCGATGGTTTATGAAAAGTCATCAATATACAGTCCCATCGGTTTAACTGTTAACATTGATAGTTGATACCAGCAGGAACTACAATTTCTTTCCTATTCATTTTAGAAAACATCCCAAATGTGAGTCCCAAATCGGAAATTTCATTTTTCAATAGTACCAAACATTTGGCCCTTTGTGGTGCGAATTATTGAGAGCTGACTGCATAATGATTATATAAAATCATAAGCGAATAGGTAAATTGGTTGGTCCAAACAGTGGTAGGATTTGGAGTCGTATAATTCATTTTATAGCTCCGCGCCCTCGCGGCTTATGGGCTTTGGAACCAAGTCACCACACCAGAGAAGGGCCTAAGTAGTCTACTGGAAAATTTTCAATCCAAAATACCCGAAATTTCGGCAGTTGTTGGGCTCCGAACACAGCCGTAAATACACTGCATTTAAGTGGTAGACGGACGGGGTAGCTAACCAAGGGCTTGGGGCGTTGAGCGTATGCGCGCCTGCTCCCCGCAGGTGGGATGGCCGCTCTAGTTACTTCTATACTCAACGTCGCTGATACGATAATTTATTGTCAACTCAAGCATTCAATCGTTGTATACCAACCTTTAGGGTTTCCAATTTCGGCTATCCCACCGAATCCCGTTGCAGGGGTCGTCACAGAAACAACGGGAGAACTCATGGAGTACCCTTTCCTGTTTTTGGCTTTTACGTGAAAGTAATAAGTCGTTCCGAGACTCAAAGCTTTGACTGTGAGAACCATCTTGTCACCGGGAACGGACTCCGTGATCCAGTCGCCATCTTTGGATTGAAGATCAGTCGTGTAGGATACGATTGTACCCTGAAAGTTAACAAAGTGGGCTAAAAATCTTCTCTATGACATAAAACTAAATTATGTATGGAGTACCTATACATCTAAGTCAATCCAATTTTTCCGATTTGCCTACTAGTTATTCAAGTTTACATTATAGCATTTTACATTTGAATTAAACCTTTTCCAAATTGAATCAAACCTTTTCCCATTACAATTAAACTTTTTTTAAAAATAATTAAACCTTTTCCCAAATAATTAAACCTCTCAAAAGAAAGGGATGTTTAATGCAGAGGATATTAAAACTTATAATGGACAACGCTCGGATCCAGTGAGCACGTACTAAACTGCAAGGGTTTCCAGACAAATGACCATAAAGTGTTTACCACCGTACTCACTGATGCTAAATCCGGTGGAAAAGGCTTTCCCAAAAGTCAAGTTAGCAGCAAAGAGAAATATTAGAGAGTTTTCGCCACGTCTTTGTGACGACGTCCGCGTTGTAATATCCATGCAACCGTCTGAAAATGCCGACTGTGCATGCGTGACGACTCGGACGGCGAGCTCAGTCGTCTTGGACGCCGCCAAATGCCCAGCTTCTGACGGCGTCGAGAACGACGGCTTTCTTGACGACTCTACCCTTGATAACCTCACACTTTTATAACCAGTTTCAATTTAGATCGGATGAAGCAGGATTTTGTGTTGTGTTCGACGGCCGACTCCCGTGTTTTGGTTCTCGATTTTAGCTTTTATTTGTAGAACAGTTTTCTTTTTCCCGGGAATTATCAAGTTTTTCATCGCTCGAAACAAACTACTCATCACCAGCATTCTGTTATCTTCGACCAAGATCAAGTGAATTCATCGTATACTATTGTTGACTCTGTGCGAATTTTACATTGTTTGAATGCCAATGAAATTTCTGAATAAATGCACCCCTTGTTTTTCATTTAATGTTGCATATTATTTATTCATCTACCAACATACCTTACTACAGATCTACAATAAACAGACGACGAGAGTCAGTTCACGTAAGTAGGTACCATGTAAGATTCAATTGATAGTTCCGTTTGTTGTGATCATCGTACTTGTTAGTTGCATGTCAAATTGGAAAAAAATGCTCTTACAAACACTATCAAGTTTCATTACCTTTGAAAAAATACCTTCTTTTCTTCGTTATTTGGTTAATTATGGATGTCTGCATTTAGGTGTTACGTCTATTAGTTCGTACATCTATCCTAGTATGATGATTTATACTTCCGTTTTTGGAATAGTCTGCACTTCCTGGTAGGTAGTACGAAGTACCTACTTACTCTAAATTATCTATAGACATGTTACGGACGTGTTGTTAGACAAACAAGGAACCAGTAGAAAGGTAGTTACTGCAAAATCGGCAGTAAGGTATTATAGACCCAAAAAAATGCAGTGAGATCTGGAAAAGTTAGTGTTCTTCACTACTTCCTAAAGCTGAAAACGATCAAAATCATCAGTAGGTAGGTTTTTATATCGCAATGTAGGGTCAGAAAGGGATGTAAATAGGTAGCTATCCAAGTAGTAACAAATTTACTGCTTTTTCAATACGGCAAGTATTCCAATTTTCGATCTGAAAAACTCATTTCGAGACCCCAGGAGTCTGAATCAGCTGTTCGCTATCGGCCATTTTCAAGTGACTTCACAGGTCGGTAGCTGTTTAGCGTCACTTTCAGAGTCCGCACCTTGTTTTGTGACGACTCGAAATCCACCGAAAAAGTTAGCATCTGCGTCTGCTGGCCCCATCTGTCTCGAGTCGTCACGATCTGACGTCGCGCCTGACGTGGCGAAAACTCTCTATTAGGCTGCCGAGAGGAGCACATTGTTTCTCAAGTAATTGCAACAAGTACAACAACAGTAACCGCCCACGACTGCTGCGAACTACGTCATAGAGTCTGTTTGGAGAGGAGTCCGGAACCAGTTTGGAACCAAACTGGAACTGAAAGGGGAGGAGGTAGAGGCGAATGGACTCCTCCGGGCACCTCCAAACCCCCCTCCGAACCGTTTCAGGACTGCCTCTCCGAACAGACCAACAGATATGTTCCTACTGTTGCCTGCTCTGTTCAATGGAGAACCGCTGCATTAACAATTATACTGGCTTCATTATTGATTGATCCATCCTTATTCGTTATACGTTTCACTCCTTTGTTGATCACTTTTCTGCAATTCCTAATTCATGATTAAACTGTTTCGCCATTCACATACATGCAATTCCATATTTTCCCGCAAGAGGTTTTAATTGTTTCGGAAAAGGTTTAATTATTTTGGAAAAAAGTATAATTGTATTGGGAAATAGGTTCATTCAATTAGGAAAAGGTTAATTCACTTGAGAAAAGGTTAGTTAAAATTAAAATGTTATCATGACAGGATAACTTCGGACATATAAAAGCAAGTATTCAATACTTTTCTTACAGCTTAAGCTCCCAGGACAATGTTTTTCTCCACATGCCTATCTCTAATTGAATAGCTTCTTCAAATCGAGTTAGATTTCCTGGGCCTCGCCTTAATGGGGACCAGTTACGTATAGTATACTAAGAGCACCTACATCAAGAGAAGGACCAGAGCGTGTCCATGTAAAGGACCTTTTTATGTTCGTCTCAGACCACTTACTGTAGGCACACAAACGTTCTGGTCCTCTTCATTCCTCTACAACTTAGTAGTTGCCAAACACTCATGTTGAACATAAGTTCGTGTCTGCTGTTGTTTGGCCTTTCTGACTAAAGTTTTCTCACACCTCTCCTCACCCTTCCACCTCATTCCTGCCTCGTTCGTTTTTATACAGCCATTTATCAGTGGGTTTTGTGCAATAATGTGAAAAACGCGTGCTTTTGACAACGAAATAAGTACGAGAAATAATTTCCAGGATAAAGTAGCACTGAGGAGAATAGTGACGAATTAGATCCCAACGAAACCATTTCACAGTCTGATCGTTTTCCTAGCCGGAGTGAAAAGTGTGATGGTGGTGCTGATGACCATTCAGTACCGCCCTCTGAGTTTCCATCAACTTCTGCGAAATTCTCGTGGAAGAATTACAATCATCCACAAATGAGATGAACATTCCTGACAATATTTCAAGTTATACGTTTCGTTTTGGGGGAAACCGTATCTCTCCAAAGGTGTGAACGTTGTGTGATGCAGACAGAAAAAACTGGGACAGGGTGGTGTCTGTGGTGCTTCTAAACTGCCTGGGCGCCGAAGAAATCGCCCCTGACAAATGCGAACTCGAACACTGCATAGCGGATTACCTCAGCAACACAATAAACTACTAAATTATAAATATCAACTATAAATAACTAACCAACTACTAGGCCGTTCGGGATTTTAGGCGGCTGCCAGGAGAGGCTGACGGTGCCAGGGTTGTTCTCTAGATTCATCACCGTGACGTCTCTCGGAGGAGAAGATGGCAGAGCTTCGTAAGTCGTATTCAGAGCCATCATACTCCACGGGCTCTCTCGATGACCCTGAAATATGTGTCGACTGTATTTATACTTCATATTGGGAATATCAAGAAAACAACGAAGTAACCTTTAAATGAGTGCATTACATACTTAATGGCGGATTAAAAAACTGTGCATTGATAACGAAATAGTGCCCGATGTCATAGACTACACTGTACGAAATTCTGGCCCGAATGAAAAATGTTTATCCTGGTCCTATTTACCTGGGATACCAATTTTCTTTCAACAATTGTGTTCGGTACAACTTTTTATGAGAGACTCAACGAGGGTTTCCAGCTTTCCTTCCTAATTTAAACTGCATTCCACCTCATTTTCAAAAGTTATTTCTATTAAGTCGAGATGAAGGTGTACCTAGAAGATACACTACAAGTTTTTAAGTCCCAAGTAACCTGATGGATATTATATCCCTGTTGTAATTTATAGTTCAAAACTGTAGAAAATATTCAATATGAAAAGCTTACCTACTTAGATATTAGGTACTTGGGCAATACGAAAAGCATACTAATGACTATGTATGATTAAGTTTATGAGAGAAACAGTAATTACTATCGTCTGGACCATCCATAATTTACCTTGACAAGCTTCACGACGAATTCGTACTGGGTGAAGGGTTTAAGGTCTTCTATCATGTAGCTCAACACAGAGGAGTTATGGAACCTGTAGCGGGTGTATGCTGCCGAATGGTGAACTTGGTTGTACCTCACGACGTAGTGTCTGTCATCCGTCACCACCTGAAATACGATCAAACCAATCTGATGTATACCAGAAAAAACTGACCACGAGTAAGTTGTGGCTTGTGGATGGAGTGACAAGCTATACAAATTATGAATTCACCAAAATTCAATGATAAACCCGATCGGGATAACGGTCAAACAGAGACTCCCTTCTTTTCCTCAGAGCTTTATTACCTTCATCAATGTATTACCTTCATCAGGGATCAAGGAAGAATGGGGTATACAAAAGAGTATGGCTCAGGAATAACGGAAATCGGGTCTGTTCGTCGAGAAAATGTTTTTAAAAAATCAAAGAAGCTAAGGAAAGTTGAAGATTTGAATGGTGTGACGTGGCTAGACAAAACTGTCTTTGAAAAAAGTATCCATGCACAGAGAAGAGATTGGAATGTTCTCACTGGTAGCAGGTTCAAATTGAGGCTCCAGAATGTTGATC
>CM019182.2:48527236-48589108 GCA_009739505.2 Apolygus lucorum
AAAGTATCCATGCACAGAGAAGAGATTGGAATGTTCTCACTGGTAGCAGGTTCAAATTGAGGCTCCAGAACGTTGATCTTCCTCATCTATTCCGTCATATTTAAAACAAAAGAAAGAAAAGAAATCAAGGGCGATACACTAGATGAAAATATGATAAGTCGAAACTACAAACGAAGCGAACAGAAAACAACCGATTACAGACATCAGACGTAGGTAACGCTAACGATTGAACCATAAAGTAACGCTATCCGATGAGAATCTTTTGGATACTACAAAATACTACTCACACACGCGCGGCGTAGCGTGTGTGCATTCATGGAGGCCCGCCTTTTTTTTCAAACGTGTGATCTCTTTAATTCATTTTTCACTGATTGGGTGCTGAATCCAAATTGAGGTCAAAAACCTGTATTTCCAACCCACCGAAATACCCCATTACTGTGTGAAATCCACACTGACATCCAAATCAAAGTTTTGACTGACCATCAATCAAACCTATTTAAGAAGCGATGGAGCCTATTATTTAAACCAAAAAACATTGAAAACCAGTTTCAATATTAACTTCTTTAATAGGTTCGATCAATGGCCAGTCAAAACTGTTATTCAAACGACGGTGTGGATTTCTCTCAATAATTCTTCCTTGAGCGCTGATGAAGGTAATAAATTAACCGAAAGCTCGGGGGAAAAGGAGTGAGTCTCTGTTTGACCCTTATTCCGATTGGGTTGACCTTAGTAACAAGCAATAACCTTAGGAATCACTCAATCTTTACAAAAGATCGTAGGAAACGTCCAGTACCTCGAGCCACTTCCACGATGTACCAAGTTGGTACGTGACAAAGTAAAACGTGGAGTTCAGAGAGGCTTCAATGAGTCTACTTTTTACATGAATCAGTTCAAAACGCCTGCAAGAGCTGTGTGAAAACCAAATTAGTCAGCCCTACGCCTTCACGAGGGTTGAATTTACCTGGTCTGGAGGCAATGAGGCGTCTGACCAGAAGAGTACGACGGACGTTGGTGAGTAAACAGTCGCCTTCAAGCCAACAGGTGGCAGCAGTGGAGTGTCAGGCTCTTCTTGGGTCGGCGACCTCGTCCGTACGTTTTCATACACTGGCGGTCCATCGCCCCGATCGTTGTGCGCCCTCAGGGAAATTACGTATTCAGAACTGGAATCTACAACAATGGTAATAACTCGGAAAATCAAATCAGAATTTTTTTCATAAATGAGTCAAAATAATCAGTAAACTCCAATGGGTATCTCATAAGTAAAGTTTGATCTTCAGTTTATGTTTGGGTTCTACCAGAGTCGGATGACGCTCTAATTTAGATTCCTATTCAAACATCAAGTATTTTTGATTTCTTCGTTACAGGTATGTTTTAGTTTTTCATTTATTATTGCTCATTTTAGATACCTATTGTACCTTGTTCATTGCCATGTACTGGTTATTTACCATGAAATAAATCCTTCGTTACAGATGCAATCGAACATGAATTTATTCCGAATTTAATCCTAAGTATATAATATTTAAAATATATAAGTTCAAACCAATCAGTCTCGTAAATTTCCTACAAATAAAGGGCGAATTCTTCAACTTTATAGTTTTAGCGACCCACACCTTCTTATCAAGTTTTATCAATAGCAAGCTTGAATTCTCTTCAAACCTGAAAACTGTAGGCTTTACTTCCCATCGCTCTTGCTTCGATTTTTTCTTAGTTCATTTGAATCGACACGAATTTTTTGATGTTTGTAATTCACTTTAAAACGAAATGTAGCGCATGGATGTTACATCAGCTATTATGCTGACATTTCATTTTTAAGCTGACTTTGCCGCCCGAGCTCATATAAAGCTGGGATTACACTTGCGGTGTTGGGGCCCAACACCGAATATTCGCCCTTACTTGCCCGAACATTTACCTCTGCTCGTACCGTATGCGCTGCACAAATACACTAGTTGGCGAATATTCTCAGGACAAAAACGATCGGGACAAAAACCCGCCTTTTGAGCGAGCACTAATATTGGCGAATACTCGGGCAAATATCACGTGGTTACACTAGTGGGAAGAGTCCGACGAATATTCGGTGTTGGGCCCCAACACCGCAAGTGTAACTGCGGCTTAAGCAAGTGGCGAACCCGCGCTCGAGCAGTCGTTCGTTCTCTCTGTACCGTTACCTATTACTTCGACCGTTTTTCAAAGTTTAATTGCAAATTAAATCATTAAAGTGTTTTTTTTAAACTCTCGTTAAGTCTCCCAACCTAACTTGCATTTACAGTCCTGTTCTTACGTACCTACCTGCATGAGTTTCTCATTGGAACAGGCCGTCCAACCTCCCTTGTTTTGTTAAATTCAAATATTAGGCTATTCCAAAAACTGAAGAAAGAGAGAATCCTAACTGTAAATCGTTCTTAATTTTATGACTCTAAATATGGGATTAATTTCAAGACTCACCCAAGTTTTTTATAACGTGAGACCGCTGTTTTCCATCAAGACGTTCGGCAAACTCATCGGGGATGCCCTTGCCCCACGTGATGACATAATCTCTGACGATGATGTTGGTGTTCTTTGGAGGCGCCCACGATACTGTGATGGAATCCCCGTTGGCCTTGGCTGGAAGGAAAAGATTGGAGGAAAATCAAGTCATTGCTAGACGCAAATGCGGCACAGTGGTGAACTGCACATGCAACACGCATCATGTGGACAACAGTACAATGTATATGCAGGGCAACTTGGACTTGTTCCCTCTTGGTTCGGACTATCATAACTATGGAACAAGATCTTGAAATCACCTGCGGCCTCCAGTTACGCATCTATCAACCTGACTAAGATCCAACCTAAATCAGAATGGAGTTCCCCTACTTTTCAATGTCCTGACGAGAATAGATGAAGGTTTTACTGTGGAGTCTGTTAGCATCAAAGGTAAAAGCCATAACCCACCTTTAATATCAGATGGTTCATCAGGAACTGTGGATTCATCGAGATCCTTTTCATAAGTTTCAATGGTGTACCAGTCAGTTGGAGGACCCGTTCCATTCACCGTCATCGCCCAAATGCGCACTTGATACACCTGTGAGAGAGGAAAACCAATCAGAAGGAGGAAAATTGCATGTTGAATAAGGTTTTCAGATAAAAAATACTCATTTTACTTACAAGATAAATTAAAATGTTTTAATGAGTATTTTAAAATGTTATCGATGACAGCTGAGGGTGAAATAAGTAGAGGTGTGTCGGTACAGCTGTACCGGGACTGTGGAACCGAGTATCAGGTTGGAACGGTTCCACGCAGTGACAAAAACTCGACCCTTACCGGTCCAGTTCCACGGACTGATAAGATATCTTGAAATGGCTCTGGACTGGGAAGAGATCATTCTGATTGGTGAGGATGGAACTGGACCAGTAAGGATAGAACCGGACCAATAAGATATCATGGAGAATGGTTCAATGGCTCTGGACCGGGAAGGGTTTAGGACCGGTAAGCAGGATCTTGTTCTGGAGGCGCCCTTACTACTTCCATGGACTGAGAATGGTTCATGGAATCATGGAATGGCTCTTGAGCGGGAAGTTATCTTCTGGACTAGTTAGCATGGAAGTTGTCTCCAGTATTATTAATTTATTATTGTCATGTTAAGTTCTTAAACTGCAACGTCATTATTCTTTCCTTGAATTGTTTGGTAACTATTATTTATAATAAATTGCCTCTTTTGTAACACTTGTTCAAATTCCTTCCTTTTAGCAAATTGTCAAGGAAAATGATGCTATTGTATTGCAAGTTGAGATCATAAGCATGGAAGAAGAACGATAGGGATTTGACTGCCTGCTTCATCCATGCCATGTGAGTGGGATTTGATCTCCTGTACCGGTAATGGAACTGTACTGGTAATTTGGAACGGTTACATCTTTGTCACCGTAACTGTTGGAACCATTCCAGGGAAATACCTGGACCAACACACCCCTAGAAATAAGATCCCAATTTTCTGCATGGAAGTAGGATTTAAATTTCTACTTCCATGTGTATCTTATTTTTCATCATCTCTATCCTTATGTAGATCTACTCCTGTTGGTTGTGTGCCCAACCTTGTATGTATATCTTATTAGCTACTTGATGTTGATAAAATCCTACCATTATCGATCCACCTCTAGGGGAAGCGGAGTGAGATTAAAAATAAGATATTTATGTCTTTATATAGATTCTCTGGAGCCTGTTTGTGTGGACTTCACTTGCATTTACCATAAATATGACCACATGGAGCATGAATAATTTGATCTTTCCCATTAATTATCAATACTAAGTACAACAGAAAATTTCAAATCAATGGGTAATAATTGGGATAATGGAATGAGTAAAAAGAAATCTTACACTTCCTTTCTCCAAGTTGACGATTTCGAATAGCCGTCTGTTCCCAGCAGTTGTGACTGTTTCGGACTTTCCTTTCTTGTCTCTCATTCTGTACCTCAGTTTATATCCAGTGATGACTCCATTGCAACCTTCTGGCGGTGGTGGTTCCCATCTAACTATAACGCTCTGGAAATCAAAATGTTTAAAATATTGAAGATCTTCATAGATTATGATGAGCAAGAGATGGTGGAAAATAGTGGATTTCTTAGATTTAATACGTAGCGAGTAAAAATCTTGTACATAAACATGAAGGTTCGTTGGTACATTTGTATGCTGTGGACTTCCTAACTGAGAACACGATTTTTATGGGGATCGCGCCATTGTTATCAGTAAGTTCCACGTAAGGTTTTTGTCAGACACACTTCTTTCTTAGTAATCTAGACTTTCCTTAGCAACGTTGGTTGAGTCAACAAGTTCTCAACTAGAGTTGTCAACACAACAGTTTATATTCTCTATTTACAGTCTCCATTCGGTGAAAGGTGACTTTTTTGTTTATTTTCATTTAGACAGAAGCCTGTATCTATTTATAGATATGATTCGTTCGTTTCATGTAAAATTACGAAATTCATGTTTTTCAATCATTATATCCTCAAATTGATCCTAGGTATCTTGTAAATACGTCTATTTTTGAAAATTCGCACAATGTTCAAACCTTCTAAAATTCCATGTTTTTTTATGATTCCGGAAAATATTAGGAATATTGAGAAAATACAACTTACAGATGAGCTGACAGCATCGACTGTGACGTTGGATGGCGAATCTGAAGGGACGTCCGACAGTGTTCTCACAGTTATTTCTTCGGAATTCGAACCAGCGCCATTGTGGTTGTACGCAATGACCCAAATGATGTACTCGGTGTACCCTTTCAGACCAATGAGCGTATAGGAGGTGGTTTCAGTCTCGATAAAGTGCTCTTCGGATACTTCGTACTGTAACATTGTCAAAGTTCATTGTTAAACTATGTACATGGTAATAATTAGATGACTGGGGTAGTTAGAAACCACTCCCCTCAAAGTTGTGGGAAGTGGTCGCGTCTTTAAATTTGCGAATTTACTTTTTCAAGATCAAACCTGTTAGGATTATTTTGAGTTCTTGTTTTGTTTTCCTCTTTCCACTTGATCTCACAAGTCTGAGCTTTTTTTTTTTTTGTTCTTCACCTTTTGTCTTCCTTTATTCGCACAATTGAAAGCCATTGCCTATTGGCTTGAATCACAACTGAACGCAGATGGTTCGCAGCCATCAAGGTTAGGGCGTATGGTTGATCACTTACTGGTGGTGATGAAGCATTCCAACCTATCCAAATCGAGAGGTACCCACAATATCATGTCAAATTTCATCCTAAATACACTGCGAGGACAGAACTTACTCTAGCTTTTCAGCAACCACCCTAGGAAAAGAAAACCCCAATTATTATTATTATTTATTTATTTATTTATTATTATTATTATTTTTTTTTTAGTGAGAACAATAATTTGTTCATGATTTGAGGGCAGAGTGGATCTTGAAGTTGAGCCGATTTTCGAAGTCGTTGGACGAGTATTGTATCCTGGAGTTCCTTGGCTTCTCTCGTCATCCAGTCTCGAAGGAGTGGCAGGATTGCTCCATCTTCTTTCCCAAAACTTTCTATCTTTTTCCTGGCCCCCCTTAGTCTCATGGATACAGCCCTAAACACTGCTATCTGAACTTTAACTTTCAGAAAGCCGCTTATCTCAGACAGGTCTGTTCCCCACTTTTCAGACAGCCTGTTAGCTGCACTTTTCAGGAAGGCCTGGAATTCTTTGTGAAGAGCTCCATCACACGAAACGATCAATGGTGTAAACGAACCACGAACATCTTCTGCTGCTTGGTAATACTTTCGGTGCTTTTCGCGAGTAGCTTGCTGTGATACTGCTGACCATTCTCTGGTGCAGTAGGAAGGAGCGTCGGCATTGATAATGCGGTTGTCGAAGAACGCCGCTGTCCCAGACGCTATTGGCCTGAATGTCAGCAATCAGTGCTGGTTGACCATTGGCTGCCTGTCTCATAACTGGCTCTGTGGCCTCTCCATGCAAAGTTGGCCAGCATAGCACACTCATCGCGTACGTAATCGTGGCCACACTTAACCAAACCTCCTTTCTTGCAGTTCAGGGCCTGGTAATCCAGGTTTGAGGTTGGACACAGAGTTATCACCTCTGCTCCATAAAAACCACGATGTTACGAAACCTAGCGTTTGAGGAGGCCCAGGTTGTTAAAAGGAATTTAACCGTGGAAGAAGAAGTCACGAACGTTAAATTTATACATACCCAGTATTTTTTTTAAAGAGTCAGTCGGATGAAAAACACCTTTTAATAATTTCACATAATTATTAGACTATTTCTCATCAGTGGACGTTTCTGGCCTCAACTGGACAAAATACCATCTAGTGAAAAAAAAACTTTTTTTTACGAATTTTTACAATGAAATTGGAGCCATCTGACAAGTGGATATGCCACATAGCTTCCTCTCATTTGATGGCTTGAACAGAAGTTGGAGTTCCCCAAACTAGCAAACATAAGGCCAACTACAATCGTCAGGCTTTGGTTTAGCCATTAGAAAGAATTTTATGAGGTTGTTTGCATCTTTTACTTTCGATATCAAGTCTATCAAACAATAACAGAATTGTTGCCTACAAAATTCTAACTTGTACCTCATACATTTACTCCTTCATTCATACTAGGTAATTCCATCTTTCAAATCACAAAAAGGGTTTATTTGTGGTGGAATGAGGGAGAGTAGTTTTTGGGTGATTAGCAGGGTTTATAAAACCGTTTGATCATAAGTTCTATTCAATATAAATTGATGAATAAACGAACTAATAAGTTAATGTTTAATAACTAATTTTTAATAATTTTTATTTTTATTTATAATATTTTTTCTATTTATAAAAATATAAAATAATTTTTTTTCATTTTTATAATATAATTACCTATTATTAATTATTAGATAATTAAATGTTTAATAACTAATGTTTAATAACTAATAAGTTAATGTCCAAAAGTGCCAAGAGGGATATAATTCATAGTTGGACTAATTAGTTATCACTCATCTTTCTTTAAAATATATTTATTTCATCATCAAAAAGATGGGATCATAAACATCAATTTGTAAATAATTAACTTGCCTCGTAGTAGTACAATTTGTACTGCTGTATTTTCCCATTGGTGATAGCAGGTGGAGACCAAGAAACACTGATCTGATTGGTGAATGGCACCGCCTTGACGTTAGTGGATGGACCAGGCACTCGCAGTTCTGGTTTGGTGGTGACCACTAGGGGCTCTGAAGGCATTCCAATCCCCGACACTGTGTATGCCGCCACACGCAGGGAGTAGGTCGTATTCGGCCGCAACCCGCTCACGTTGGCTTCTTCAAGCCTAGATCTGGACGTCTCAACCACCCTTTCCCTTGAGTTGAAAAAATACTGTTGTAACTCTCAAGTTAGGGCTTGAAATTATCATTGTGTATTGATTATTGACTCGAGTTGGTGAATAAAAATACAAAAAAATAGATATGACTTATTCAAAACCAACATCAATCATGTTCTAAATTACTCGTTAGAAAAGTATGATATTCATTTTCAGAGGCACGCAAATTCCAATTGCCTGAAACCATCTTAGTTTTAATTTGACGTAACGAATGACTCCCTTCAAACTGGTGTCAGATTCTCATAAATACCTTTCAGAATCCAGTTCCTTGTAGAAGACTGAATACCGAAGTATTTCACCGTGACTGATGGCTGGTGGCTTCCATTTTAAATTGACAAAACGAGGTTTGATAACGGCCACCTCCAACTCTCTGGGGGCGCCCGTCGACGACCGACCAACCTCTGGAACGGGAGAAGACGCAACGATTGCCACCTGATCCTCGGCTGATATATTGTTGGAACTTACGTCTTTACGAGGAGAGAGAGGAAAAAGTAAATAAAACAAAAGAAAAATGATCAAATTAATAACAAAATCGAACATAAAATTAAAAAACCATAAAATCATGATAATGAACAAAAAACGAACAAAACTCAATTTTTCATAATGAAAGAAAATAACAAAACGAAATGAAACAACTTAAAATCAATAGTGCAAAATGTATATAGGAAGAACCAGGTGTGTGGTGTAATATAGCACATTATGTGTCTTCGTTTTGACATGCTTGTCACTACCATTAACCACCAAGTATCGCCAGTTATTCATCATTACTTATAAATTGTGGAAAACATGAATTTTCATCGAGATTATGATGAAATTGATTGGGAATCCCCAAAGTCGAGAAACGAATCCCCATTGCCTTAAAAGAACTGAGCTTTAGTTCACCTCTTTTCCAGCCTATTGACCCAGCAGCTTGAGACCACGTTGACTCAGGGTCACAAGCCCCAGGAGGTTAGTTGTACTTTGGCTCCAACCCTAGCCCCCTCCCCCGCCAAGCTATTCTACCTCTGTTCAAGTCCCAGACAAGTTCCTGGGTTCCCATCAATGCCACCAAGCTATTCTGCCTCTGTTCAAGTCCCAGACGAGTTCCTGAGTTCCCTTCAATGCCACCAAGCTATTCTGCCTCTGTTCAAGTCCCAGGCAAGTTCCTGAGTTCCCCTCAATGCCACCAAGCTATTCTGCCTCTGTTCAAGTCCCAGACATGTTCCTGGGTTCCCATCAATGCCACCAAGCTATTCTGCCTCTGTTCAAGTCCCAGACAAGTTCCTGAGTTCCCTTCAATGCCACCAAGCTATTCTGCCTCTGTTCAAGTCCCAGACAAGTTCCTGGGTTCCCTTCAATGCCACCGAGCTATTCTACTTCTGTTCAAGTCCCAGTCAAGTTCCTGAGTTCCCTTCAATGCCACCAAGCTATTCTGCCTCTGTTCAAGTCCCAGACATGTTCCTGGGTTCCCTTCAATGCCACCAAGCTATTCTACCTCTGTTCAAGTCCCAGACAAGTTCCTGGGTTCCCTTCAATGCCACCAATATATTCTACCTCTGTTCAAGTCCCAGACAAGTTCCTGAGTTCCCTTCTATGCCACCAAGCTATTCTGCCTCTGTTCAAGTCCCAGACAAGTTCCTGGGTTCCCTTCAATGCCATCAAGCTATTCTACCTCTGTTCAAGTCCCAGACAAGTTCCTGGGTTCCCTTCAATGCCACCAAGCTATTCTGCCTCTGTTCAAGTCCCAGACAAGTTCCTGAGTTCCCTTCAATGCCACCAAGCTATTCTGCCTCTGTTCAAGTCCCAGACAAGTTCCTGGGTTCCCTTCAATGCCATCAAGCTATTCTACCTCTGTTCAAGTCCCAGACAAGTTCCTGGGTTCCCATCAATGCCACCAAGCTATTCTGCCTATGTTCAAGTCCCAGACGAGTTCCTGAGTTCCCTTCAATGCCACCAAGCTATTCTGCCTCTGTTCAAGTCCCAGACATGTTCCTGGGTTCCCATCAATGCCACCAAGCTATTCTGCATCTGTTCAAGTCCCAGACAAGTTCCTGGGTTCCTTTCAATGCCACCAAGCTATTCTACCTCTGTTCAAGTCCCAGACAAGTTTCTGAGTTCCCATCAATGCCACCAAGCTATTCTGCCTCTGTTCAAGTCCCAGACAAGTTCCTGAGTTCCCATCAATGCCACCAAGCTATTCTACCTCTGTTCAAGTCCCAGACAAGTTCCTGGGTTTCCTTCAATGCCACCAACCTATTCTACCTCTGTTCAAGTCCCAGACAAGTTCCCGGATTCCCTTCAATGCCATCGGATAATAGCTAGCTAAAACCACCTTCTTTCTTGAATGGATTAATTTCAGGTAAACGTCGTCTAACCCAAGATTGTTTTTCACTTTCAAATCATGGAGGCGAGAAATGGGTAGTCAGTCACTCTCAAGGTCCTGAATTTGAATCCATCTCATTGACAAGCTACAGAGAAATTGTTTACTGTTTGAACTACAGCAAAATTGTTGCTTGGACTATAGTTAATATACAGTTGAGTTTCTGTGATAAATAAGAACACACGTATTTATTATTAAAGATTTGAAGTTTGGATTGGATAATTTGAAATTATTAAACCATGGAGCACAAAGCAAATCCAACAAAAAAGTGCTACGTGCTCCTCATGTAAACTTGAAAATTATAAACAAAGCATAATGTTCAAGCAAACTTTTTTCCATCTAAGCCAAGTTCAAATGATGATTCCGCATGCCTATTGTGACATTAGGGACGATTTTAACAGGAAAAGTGTGGAGAGGATGACCCTTCTGCTCTTTAGAGAAACAGAAGAATCGTCCTTCACCCATTAGCGCAATTCAATAATTCGTGACATATTCAGCCAAACTGGGGCACACATGTTGTTGATTCGATAATTGTATTTCGTCAGCCAAAGTTTTATGTCGTCACTTCTGGATTCACATGGGATGGAAAGGTCGTAACGACGAAAAGAAGAGAAAACCCGAGGAGGGGGTAGGCGGAGTTGGCAGGAGGTTCACATGGATGGAATGGACGGAAAGTATGGAATGATAACCTTCCTCCTCTAAGGCTTGCCTCCTAGTGCAACCTCCACTAGTGGTTATCAGCGCGGAAGAAGGACGACAGTATAAAAATGTCTTCCACCAACGGACTTTCCACTGTTCCATCAAGATGGCGGCCACCATTCTCCAATGGGAAAATCAGCCAATCAGATTGCTTTATTTCTTTGCATCCTTCCGACCTTTCTGCCCCATGTGAATCCAGCTGATCCAGCTTAACCCTCACAAAGGTGCTATAAGTTCTCCCTAAGATCTCGATAAGAGTACAATTAATAACAAAGCTGGCCCAATTGAAGGCGAATAACAAACATCCAAGATTATTCATACGAACAAAGCTGTAGGAAAACTTGTACAAAGAATCAGTACACTACATTATTACTGTATTAGGTCCCAAAAATGGGGTCCAGTAGGTACCAATCATCAAATTTCATCAAGTATGTTGGTTTCAAGTTGATGAGCAAAGCTTCGCTGATGAAACTGGCCAAGTATGAACGACTTATCACTTTCCCACTGGAATTCTCATTCAAATATCCGATTTTCATTTTTGAGCAATACATTACAGCAAATGAATGGCTTCCGAAGTAAAAAACATGCGTACATGCATATTATTGCATATATCGTGCTTCTGGAGCAAGTGGAACTCAAGTTAGAGGGGGAGCGTGAAAACCCCACTACAATCGCCCTAACAAGTGTATTTATGCATCCAAGATGCACTGAAACATTTTATGAGTTCATTCATTCCAATCCTAGCTTTTTGGTCAATATATTATTCATTTTGTAGTCAAATGTATTATGTTTTGTAAAACTCAAAAACCTTTCACTGCCTAATCAATTACTTCAATATTCAAAAATGTTATCACTGGGCTCTACGTGTGAAAGTTCCTTTGAAAACAACGAATTGTCACATAACTTACCCGTTACTACAAACATCATATTTACTATACAAATTTTGAAAATAATGAGCCAAAAAGAGATCTTCAGGCTCATTTATGTATCACATAGATCATCAAAATACATAAAACAATAGAAGTATGATTGTGTACCATTCTTTGTAACAGTGAGGAGAGCAGCGGACTGAATGTTACCAGCTGGGTTAGAAGCGACACACTGAAATATACCGAAATCCAATTCCATGACTCCCAGGATTCTCAGGTTGTTCCTGAAATGGAGAGTTTCGGTATGACAAGCAGGTTCAGAGAAACTGAACGGTCACAAAATGGGATAAGAAGGCAAGATCTGCGTACGATCAGAAAAGAACACAAATTAAAACTATAGTCTGGCGTAGGAGAGATAGTGGTTAGTGTAGCCAAGTGCAAGGAAAATTTCCTACTGTGAAACACAGTCTGGGGATTCACCACAAACTTCTCCATAGAAATCGATAGTGGTCTTTTGATATCACGTTGGCGCTGAAAATTGAGGGCGTCGTTGAAAACGCGATCTCAGCCATCATCTCTTACCTGCCGCACTATAATTTTACGTCGTTACTTCATATTTTGGCCATGCAATAAGCGCCTTCAGACCACAAGAAGAAAATTAATTTTGGATGGAATTTACGAACACAGAAAGCAAAACAAGAATATTAGTAACAACAGATTCCTTCCTTCCTTTTGATCAAACAGTTCCGTTTGATCAGTTACCAAGTCAGTTTCGTATCACAAGACAATGCCTAAGGTCGCTACTGGAATAAATTTCAGGCTCTGCTGGCTTATACTCTCACTCTTACAAGACCACTTCACGTTAAAATTTAAAAAAAAAACACAAGAACTACCAAAACTCGTCACTGATGAGAAAACTATCAGTCAGCTTAGTAGAACAGGTAAATTTATAAGTTATAACTGTTACAAGAATGGGGTAGGTATTTAGTCAATAGGTAGCTATTTCAGTCAATTTAAAAAAAAAAAAATTTTCAAAGAGTATGGCTCAGGAATAACGGTAATCGGGTCTGTTCGTCGAGAAAATGTTTTTAAAAAAATCAGAGAAGCTAAGGAAAGTTGAAGATTTGAATGGTGTGTCGTAGCTAGCCAATCGTGACGTAGCTAACCAAAACTGTCTTTGGAAAAAGTATCCATGTGTTGTGATCAGCGACCTCTTCGCATTTCTGTCCATTCGCTTCCTTAGCTCAGTGGTAGGAGCTCCGATTCAGAATTGGAACGATAGGAGATCGATCCCCGGTCGAGGGAAGTTAATTTTTGATGATTCAACAGTATGGTGCAGTCGTATCGGGCCCGAACGGTCTCCTCAGAATTTCTCAGAGAAACAATAATTCATTAAGATTAAGTCATCAAAACAACTCCTTCCCAAGACACGAGCCGAGCCACCGCCTATTCGGACAAACGTTGAGGTCAGCAGATCCCCCGCCCCGTCAATAAGGAAAACAATAACAAAAAACTCCGAAGCCAGTCAAAAATACGCGTTCTCAATGGGTTGTAAAAACGCAGGCCCTGACTAGGTAACGGAGTACCTAAGATTTCCTAATGGGGGGGGGGGAAGATGTTGTGATCAGCGACCTCTTCGCATTTCTGTCCATTCGCTTCCTTAGCTCAGTGGTAGGAGCTCCGATTCAGAATCGGAACGATAGGAGATCGATCCCCGGTCGAGGGAAGTTAATTTTTGATGATTCAACACATGCACAGAGAAGAGATGAAACCCTTTCCTGATTTAATAAGTCGAAATCACAAACGAAGCAAACAGAAAACAACCGATTAGAGAGAGCAGACGTAGGTAACGCTAACGATTGAACCATAAAGTGACGCTATCCGAAATGAGAATCTCTTCGATACTACAAAATACTACTCACACACGCGCGTGCGGCGTAGTGTGTGTGCATTTATGGCGGCCCGCCTTTTTCAAACGTGCGATCTCTTTAATTAATTTTGCTTCCGAGTCTACCAAGGTAGCGGAAGCTTTGTTTTCACTTTTCAAGGACGAAAAAAAAAAGTTCTCCAAAATCAAAATTTTCACTCGCGTTTTGCGTTTTAGACCTTTCTGAACAATTTTGGTTCCGTGTCTGTGTGTCTGTCTGTCATGAATTCCTTGTAACGCCCATAACTATACGAAGTTATTGTCCGATTTCGATGACATTTTCAGGGATTGTGCGGGTTGGTGTGCAGACGGTCCCCTATGAAAATCATCATCCTCGGACTGATAGAAGCGACTGCGCATGCACAAACATGAATTCCTTGTAACGGCCATAACTTCTACATTTTCCATCCGATTTCAATGAAATTTTCAAGGATGTTACAGATAAACTTGTTTTGATGTTTAGAGATTAACTACTGTGTATCGGATCATCTACACAATCAGGTTATGGATACGAGGAAGCTATGTGCCACACCCACTTGGCAGACGTTTTATACCACATGTTATAGTATCATTGGGCTAAAAGTTGGAGTACATAGGTTTTCAAGGGTGCTGAATCCAAATTTGAGGTCAAAAACCTGAATTTCCGACCCACCGAAATACTCCATTTAACGTTTGTGCATGCGCACAAAATACTTTCAATTTGGGGGCCATGGTTTTCATGGGGGACCACCTCCACTCCAACTCGCATAATTCCTGAAAATTTCCCACTTAGCAGACTTTTTTTAAATTTCCAAATAAAAAAAATTAAATTTACACCTACATAAAAGGTCCACAATTTAAGGAGGATTGACGGACAAATCTGAGTATTTCAATTTCAAATAATATTGTCGAAATTTCATATTAATCAAAGAGAGGAATTAGAAACTCTTGGTTGAATACACGAAGGCGGCGTCGCGCCAAATAACATTGCAAAGGCCATCCCCGCCATGCCAATCCTCGCTTTCAATAGCTCATCACAGGCGAGGCAAAATTTCAAGCGAAACTGGTGAGGGCAAGCAACTTGGAGAAGTCTGTCATTATTTATTACCAAAGTTTCGATAATCGTTAATACACAGACTCTGACAATGTGAGTAATATTGAACAGTAATTGAAGTAACGACGTTCTTGCGTTATATCGTCAAGTATTTACACACACAAAGACAAAGTACCGGGAAGAGGTAAACAAGCCAGTAAATCTCCAATAGTTATGATTTGTGCAAGCGAAAGACCGGTGGTACACAAATTGTAATGGTTTATTCGTACTTACCCGTTAACCTTGGTCATATATTCGTTGTTCGACGAGATGGGATCTCCGTTTTTGAGCCAGTAGACTTTGGGCTCAGGGTTAGCGAAGACCTCGCACATGAGTTCGTCGTCGTGTTTGATAGGAACGGATTTGGAAACGGGTTTTTTTATAAATCGAGGAGCAACTGAAAACAGATAGACAGGTTACTGGATAATATATTGAAGCAAATCGTCGATCAGAAGAAACTTGAAATAATAGAGGAAAAGAAGAAGATTGTGCATCTGTATTCAGAATCTATGGTCCCTAAATGATCTTCAGAGAACATGTAGGGAGAAAGCGTGTTTACGTAGAGCGAGCTCTAGACAAGCAACCTTATAATAAGTTGCTCGCATGATTTATTGTCTATCGAAGGATCCAGAAAAACCACAAATCTAGAAATCAGCAAGTGAAAACTATTTGAACATCATTACATTCGTGCTCAAAATTAAAGCACCCCCACTCATCCACTTCTTCATTAGTTCCCTTCTTTTTTCACTAATCAAGTTTATATCCATTTGCTCACTCCAATTATCACCAAGCTCACTTCAAACCCTGGAGAGATAAGGTAACCAAAAGCATAGCTATCAAAACAGAAGTGCACCATAAGACGATCAGCAATTTGAGAAGACTGGGATGTGGGCAGGGCCATCCATGGAGGGGGAGGGGAGGTTTTCTAAAGCCTGCTTTTCAAAGACCACCCCACTCCCCCATGGTGGGGGAAGTTCGGTGGACTCTCGGACCATCCTTTTGCAGTAATATTCTGGGAAGGTATTTCGTAGGATGACCATACGTTGTAGGTGACAGCGCCTAGATCACCCTTTACGAGGTTACATGCCACGTATCCTCGAAAAACATGTTGTGGCTTATGCCCCTTTTATTGCCCCTAATTTCATTTTAATGCACAATAAAGGGAGACCACTCAGAGCTAGAGCTATCACTGGTTTCGCCTTCACCAAGCGGCATGGCTTTTTGTTGGTATCTAGCTCTCGGTAGAGTGTGAACCTTTCGGAAAACTCCGCCCTTTGCCGAGCCATGTTCAACTTTTCTTCCTTGAATTTTGCCAGCATCAGGCCCGCATCAGACTTCAAACCTCCAGGATCCAAGGAGGCAAGATTGTTCGGGAGCCCGTACCTGCGCGTCATCAGTTCCCACTGCTTTGCCCAGTAGACGTTCCTCGCGATCAGCTCCTTAGCAACAATTTTTGGAAGTCTTGCATCTGGCAGACCAGCCACCTTGATGATGCACTTCATGTGAAGTTTCAGGGAGAATGCCGCTATCGGATCCAGCTGTTTCCAGCAAAATATACTGGGAAAAACATGTTGCCCCTTTTATTGCCCATAATTTCATTTCAATGCACAATAAAGGGAGACCACTCAGAGCTAGAGCTATCACTGGTTATCTACAGGAGGTTGTCGTCACCATCATGGAATGGCCACCAAGGAGCCCACACATGAATTCAATAGAGCATGTTTGGAACATACTGAAAAGAGGAATTCGAGCCAGAAATGAACCACCCGACAACATTCACCAGCTGGAAACTACAGAGGAGTGAAACAATATCCCCCAAGAGGATATTCAAAACTTGATTAGGGGCATGGGACGAAGGCTCCAAGCCTCATCCCACCTAGAGGAGGTAATACCAAGTACTGAAAAGCAAAAGTTGTAGAGTTCAAACCTTCTTTTTACAATTACAATTTTATAATTTTACCAAAAGAAATAAAATGTTCTTTAATGTTATTAAAAACATATTTTCGTAAAGAACATATTTTTTTGCATCCTTATCCCTCATGTGTTTGCAAACAATGTGTGCAAATAGATTTTTTTTTAAAACTTGATACGAGAAAAAAGAAGGGAACAAACAAAGAAATGGATGGTGGTGCTCTAATTTTGTGTAGGAGTATAGTTGCCCCCATGCATTATGGCATCAAAGCCCAAAATGGCGGTTTCTATCACTATTCTTGTCAGCCAAAGAAAAAAAAGATGTTTTCAATGCTCAAATTCTAACTGGATTGAACAATGTTTTCTATCAAGCTGAAAACATCAGTGGAAGCATTCAAAAATCATTGTGAGGGAGCTACACGATTAGGATCGAGGGTTAATGACATCACATCACGCCAATAGAAGTTCAGTTTCGTTCAATCACTCAATCCAGAACATTATTTTCCAGTAAAATAACTCTAATTTATAATTTATCTTTTTTGTTTTTGGTTGATAAAAACTGTTTTGTAGGATTTTTTAATTGATACAACATCGAATTCCCAATTTGGACATGTATTCAGAAGTCAGGTTTCCATATATACAACTACGAAACTTAAGGTCACCATCATGATTCAACAACTATTGATGTTATTCAAAGAGTCAAGATGAGGTAGATAAACAATATTACGAACCTTGTACAAACAAAGTTGCTTGAGTATCAGCAGAATCCTCTCTATTTTCAGCTCTGCACTGGTAGTTTCCATTATCTGCTTCCACAATGTTTGATATCTGCAAGCTCCCAGTGCCGATTTTACTGTATCGGCTGTCAAGATCCCTGAACGTAACAATTATATGATAAGTTCGCGTGATTAAGAATATCCTCATCTTAACTTCAATACATTATTAAATGTAGCCCAAAAATGGTCCAATGCTTGAAAAAATCACAACAAAACATACTCCGAAGTCAAAAACTTGTCCCAAATCACTCATTGTACTTTTCAGAAACGTTCTGAAGATCAAAAGGGAGTTGAAAAATAAAATAAAAGTATCATGCTCACATCGGCAACCCTTCACTCCATTTACATGATAACCAAATAACCGAAAAATAACGTTATTTGATTTCTGAAGCCCGAAAATGAATGATTAGCCAGTCTGAATGACTTGTATGGGCACCTGTGTGGCAATTAGGCACCAGATCCTAATAGGGCGAAGTTGGAATGCCAAATCGTGGGCTCAGTGCTAAAAGTGGCTAACTCGAATTTTCTCGATTTTCAGTTATCTACTCCCTAACATTATTCCAGGTGCGGGCTTTCAAATGCTACAACTAGATTAAGAAAATAATTATTTTTAGGCCATCTAGCGGAATTTTTCAAAAGTAGATATGCAATGACAAAAGTGAAATTTCAGTGTTAAAAGTAGATAACTATAGTTACCTACTTTTTGAATTGGAACCATCACCTCACCGCCTCGGCTACACAATGATGAAAGTAGATAACTACAGTTATCCACTTTAAGAACCGAAACGATGGATACAACTTCGAGATATCCACCAGTGAACGCAAACAGCAGCTGAACAAATGGACTTCTTTTTTAACAGAAAATATATGCGTCCTTTAAAGATGGGATAACTTATTTCTGTTACAAGTTATTACGTTTGCGCATGCGCGGTGGTTAAGTACCATACACTTGGGAGCCATTATTTTCATTGGGGACAAGCGCAGTGGCTACTATCAGTCATCATTGAAATCGGATGGAAAATGTAGAAATTATAGCTGTTACGAGGAAATTAACGTTTGCGCAAGCGCAGTGGCTACTATCAGTCCGAAGGTGGTGATTTTCTTTGGGGACCATCTAAATACTAATGTGTAAGATCCCTGAAAATTTCATTGAAATCGGATGGAAAATGTAGAAGTTATGGCCGTTACAAGGAAATTCACGTTTGCGCATGCGCAGTGGCTACTATCAGTCCGAAGGTGGTGATTTTTATTGAGGACCATCTAAATACTAATCTGTAACATTCCTGAAAATTTCATTGAAATCGAATGGAAAATGTAGAAGTTATGGCCGTTACAAGGAAATTCACGTTTGCGCATGCGCAGTGGCTACTATCAGTCCGAAGGTGGTGATTTTCATAGGGGACCAACTGCAACTGAATTTGCATATTCCCTGAAAATTTCATCGAAATCGGATGAGAAATGTAGAAGTTATGGCTGTTACAAGGAATCCATGTTTGCACATGCGCAGTCGCTTCTATCAGTCCGGGGATGATTATTTTCATACCGTCTACACACGAACCCACACAATCCCTGAAAATTTCATAGAAATCGGACGATAACTTTGTATAGTCACTTATGCCCGTTATAAGGATTTCATGACAGACACACAGACAGACAGACACGGAACCAAAATTGTTCAGAAAGGTCTAAAACCTAAAAAGCGAGTGAAAATTTTGATTTTGGAGAACTTTTTTTTCATCCTTGAAAAGTGAAAACAATCCGCTACCTTGGCAGACTCGGAAGCAATAAGAATGGAAAAATGTTATACAGTTTTTGACAATATACACTAAAAAATGTTTAATTTGACCTCAGGAATCGATTCAGCAACTAATTTCTCATATAAGAATAACTTTTAGTTGTGGTAAAAGGAGGAAAAATAATCCCGTGAAAGAGTTATTGACATTTTCATGTCTGCTTTGGTCCATGAACTGAAAAATCGTCACGAAAACTAGGCAAATCTTGCTCAGGCGACCAATAAATAAAATAGACTCACTGTGTTGCGTAGAGAACAATCAACAAACTTACATTTTGCTTTGACACATGAACTGAAAAACCGTCACGAAAACTTTGATGCTTGGGTGCTTGGGACTTTCTGCAGTACACGGCAGTATTCGGGTAGGTAACAGTAAGAAGGTTCCTAAAGTCACCACTAAATGCTGAGTTTTCAGAGGCAAAAAGTCGTATCATGCCGAATCAGAATGCAAGAAGTCGTATCGTCGAAATGCTAAGGCTGATTCTTGTAACTGTGTCAAGATACGAGTTTTCTTCTTCTGATTCGCTCTGATACGACTAGTTGCTCAGCATAATCAAGTTATCATGCCTTAACGCAAAAATCGGGAGGCTTGTTTGAGGTATTTCTAGTCGAGATACGACTCTGAAACTTCGAAAATCGATAGAAATCGACCCCCGGGTAACAATAACTCAATTTGGTCAAATTTTCACGTTACGACTTTCTGGCTTAGCACGGCAGTATTGTGACATAATTATTTTGATTCAATGAAAAAAATACAATAAAAATTATAATAATTTTGCTCGAGTGTTATCATGTCAATAGAGCTTTAAAGTTGCTATTAAAAGTTAGAATGAGTGACCTTCCCACCCATACCTAGTGGCAACCGAATTAATTTCATTCAAGTACGTGTGTTTTATGTGTAGAAACTGCGTTTTGAACATTATTCAGTAGAGGGTTAGACAAAAATATTGCTTCTTGCTCTCTTCAATTTCCTGGATAACTGTTAAACGTAATTCACAGTGAGTGCTAAAAGTAGGTATCTGGCATTTCAATTGATCAAGTACTGTTTTATCTAGAGTTGTGTCGGTCAGGAGTGAACGTATTGAAAAGACCTTATCTTCAAAACGACCTTGTCTGAACTGAACGGGTTGCCAAAATTAACACGGTCATTCGTTCATCATCCCACCAATCGAGTTTTCTGAAAAAAAATCCGAAAACAACGGCAGAAGGCCAACAAAACAAACTAATTGCCCGCAACATGGATGTATAATGTATTTGTATACATCCATGTTTGTACATGGATCAAGAATGTGTGAAAATTACTTGGGAGTACATCATAGATACTAGGTCCATGGAGTACATCAACAGAAAGGAGTGGTTTTCTATGGAAGTATCAACAACATTTTTACATGGAAGTATCAACGGAAAGGAGTGGTTTTCTAAGCAAAACCTTCCATCATTCATTACGTCCGAATGAACTATGAACCAAAAAGAGTGTTGAATGAATCAAATGAGCTAAAAGACAAAAACGAACGAATGATTCATTCGAATCGATGACCTGAAAGACAAAAAACTGATTCATACGATTCGAATCAATCATTCGTTCGTTTTTGTCTTTTAGCTCATTTGATTCATTCAAATCGCCTCCTCACTTACTCGGACTCGTTCGGTTTTTCGACTCAGCATTTTTTCGAGTCACGACCTGAATATGGATCCTTATGGACGTTGTTGTTTGATTCCAACTGGTTCGGTTTACCGACTCGCTCTTTTTTTGTGTGACTTCTGACCGGCTGGTTGTTAGTCTTCTGTTTGTGTTCTGATCGCTTCCTTTTAAATTCCAAATCCGAATCATTTGTTGGTTTCTGGACTCTTTGGTTAACCACTTCGGTAAGTGATCGTATTGTAAGAACTCTTTATTATTTTGCAATAAAAAAAAAACCTTATTTATGAATTACCTACTGAATTTTGGTAATTAGCGCATTTTCTTATTTTTCTATGAGGAAAAAAAGCTCTAGGGTTGGGTATTGTTACAAAAGTATCGATACTGTATCGTATTCGAGTTGATATCCCATGCACCGTTTGGCTTGAGTGTCTCAAAATAACAACTTAACCGATTTATCAGGGAAAGTAGGTATTTTTTTTTATTCATTTCTTGGCATCAAGAGCCCAAGCTAAGTATATTATTGAACAATATTCCTCCATAATATTGATTAGTTTTATGAAAGACCCAACTGCCTCTCTACAAACCTACAAAGGTTCATTTCACTGATTGAGTTGGTATGTGAACGTAATGAACGGGTGAACGGATTCAAAAGACCTGGTCTCTGTAATGAGTGACCGTTTGGGATTCGAATCCGCCAAATGACCGTGTCTTATACACCTCTAGTTTTATCGTAATTAAGTGATATGATTTTCACAAAAAACCATTGGTAACCGTTGGTAAGGGTTTTAGAGAACTGATGGAATCACCAACATAGCCAAACAAACACTATGCAGCTCCCAGTGTGAAGTCAACCGGGCGTCACATCTGTTTTTATTGATTATCTCAAAACTACGAATTTCGAGTTAGCCACTTATAGCATTGAACCCACGAAATAGTAAAAGTAAAGTAAAGTAAAGTAAAGTCAAGTATTTCAGGTTGAATTTACAACCGACTGCCATTCCTGGCGTAGCGGACGTCATCAGCTGTCTTCCAAAGGGAAGATCAGAATTGGTTCTGATGATTTCGCTCATGGCTTCCCATTGCCTCACCGCCCTGGGTTGTGACGAGGGGGGCGGCGAGCTGCAAATGCCCGCAAACACGCCAGGTAACTGAGACTCGAACTCACGATCATTCCTCGGTTTCACGGTCTCCTCAAGAACGATCACGGCTAACAGAACCACTATTTGATTTCTGGGAGAGCCGATCCAAACTGGATTTCGCAACCCCCTCCATCTGCAAGCAGATTGATGAACCCCGAAAACCCCAGAAGGGTGATCGAGGGAGTGGAAGGAACTCACCACACGAGAGCCCTAGGGGAGCTAGTCATGACTGTCAGCTCCTCTAGGTACCTGTTTGTATTAACACCACAGGTAAGGCCGAACCTTCTAGCTAAGGTTCTACCAACTAGACAGGTTGGTGCCCGAGTTCATAACAGAACTCACATGCCGAGAGACATCTTCAAGGGGCAAGCCCTTGAGGAGGCCATCTCTCCCCTTATAGCCTTCTTGGTACAAGCCCATGAAGTAGGGTTTGCTCAACCACGACCACCACGAATCCAACCTCTACTGAGGGGCAGGCAGGTGATGCTTTGACCGAGGTCAGCGCATCTGTAGCCTGGGGCTCCCCTCGCCCGTGGTACTGGTATTTGAGATGAGTAATGAGCCTTTTACGGCCTTACTGCTATCCCCAGAAGCCCGACCAGGTAACAGGCCCGGAAGCAGAGAATTTGTACCTGCTCCCTAACCGCTCTACTCCTGTCAGAGGCATGTGCCGGTGCCCTAACATTAAGGGGGTACAGGAGAGGGAGGCATAACGCACTTCGGTACCCATATCGGCTAACAGAACCCCCAGAATGCCAAATGAGTTCAGAGGATTGCAGAGAAAGTTTGGTAACTTGCAACAACTTGTAAAGAAACATGAATTTGCTTACGCCATGTCGAGTTTGACGCCATCTTTCAACCAGTAGATCCAAGGTGGAGGGTTTCCATTAGCGGCACAATCCAAGGTCACGGTGCTGCCTTCAAGAGCAACCGTGTTTTTAGGAGTAGCAATGAATTCAGGAGGCATTTGTCGAGCAGCACCTTCTGTAATCCCAACAACTCGTCAGCAATACACGTTGAAATGGATGGCAGTGATTTAGGGGAAAGAGTTCAATTCCTATTCAGCAAGTTGCATCAGGAATGCACAAAATTTCACATTTAATTTAGTAAAAGCGATGGTAGGAAGCAAGTACACGAAGATCAGCCAGTTAAAGTTTTAAATTGACAGTATCTAAATAAAATCCCTTACCAATGTCTTGTGAAACGGTAAGGAACGCTTTGTTGCTGAGACGGTGACCATCCAGGCTTGTCAAGTTACACTGGTACACGCCTGTGTCAGAATGTTGTACATCGTCAATTTCCAACGATCCTGTAATGGGCAGAAACGAGGAAGATGTGAAATAACATATTGTGCTACAATGGCCAATGATTTAAAAAATTCTTCGAAAGCACAAAGCCATAACACCATTCTCGAGTTCGATTGCTCAAATTATTGTGGACGGTATCCCGAGAATACTTTTGAACTAGACGATCCACGATCCAAAAATCTTCGTTTTGCAGTTTGTTTTGAACCAACCTGTCGGCAGCAAAACCATTCTGCTCTCGTCGTGGGTGATGGAGCGCTGGTCCTTGAGCCAATAGGCAACTGGCTGAGGAACTGCATCGTCAGAACGACACGAAAAGTGTGCAGTTTGGCCAGGAAAAACGTGCAAGCTTTGAGGCTCTTGAGAGAGCTGTGGCAACCCTGGAACGAAAAATTCAACATCAGTTCTACATTATACATTTGAATTTAACCAGACATTTTTAATACTAAATGTTTTTCATGAGGTTTTATATTTTTTGTTCCCACTTCTGCACCACAGAGCAAATCAATTTTTGGGTTATACCAGGACACTCACTCGCTATTGTGACGGTGGCCCATCGGGATACGATTTTCCCGATAGGATCGACGGACGCCATGCAGGAAAATCGTTCTTCTTTGCCGTTCCCCTTGTCGATTTCCGGAGCCCGACTGAGGACCGAACTAATGAACAGCGATCCATTAGCCAGTTGAGACCTGATACAGACAAACGAAAATACGAAGAATATTATTTTCACTCGAACAAATAGTGAACGTCGAAATTTTCATCAAAAACCTCGGAGATTTTGGAAAAAGAGGTCAAAAATGAGGTAATTCGAACTTCACAAAATGTCCGTAGGTATAAAATTCTAGCTGCTTCAACTCATAGAATGCTAAATATTTTGTGAAAAAAAATCTATAAAAAAATTAAATTGTTTTCATTAATAAGGGCCTATTATCATGTTCTACGAATTTTTGTAAACAAGTTTAGACTATTTTGTAAAAATCCACAAAACTTCTGTACGGATAAAATACTCTTCACAAAATTTTCTGTACGTTTAAAATTCTAGCTGCTTCAACTCATACAAACCTAAATATTTTCTAAAAATCTACAAAAGTCGAATAATTTTGGTTTACTTGTTGGTTTACTCGAGAGAAACGACCACTTCAAAGGCTTATTTCACCTTCGAATGTTCGAAAAGGTCGAGATTGAACGTTAAAATCATCGAATCTTGTTAGTTTACACGAGAGAAACGACCAATTCAAAGGCTTACCACACTGAGATTCAATATTGAGCTATCACATAGCGAAAAACACACATCGAATAGCGTTGAAAATGACGTAGAATTCCACCCACAATTCCTCGAACCTATCAGATACCCAAAGAACCAGAAAACCTCGATTTCCATGATCGGAACCACGTTTTTTAGCATTCAAACTTATCTTTAACCCCTAATCGGCGGAGTAAAATTAAAACAAATATACCATTGGAAAGCTGAGATCTTTGCGCAGTTTTTGATGGAGAGGTATGAAAAACCACGTGGAATTAGTAAAACCTTAACAATCAAATGAAAAAGTTGGAAATTTTGACGATTTGACAAAAATGACTTTACGAGTTAATTTTTCATCCATCACGACCTTCAAAAACTTTTGTGTAACCACTAGAAAGATGGTTAATTTAACGCCTCATCCAACGGTGTAATTAGATTTTAAATTGCACTTAATTTAAGAGTGTAATGATAATTTTTAAGGTTAAAGGTCAAAAATACGAAAAAAATCATGAAAATTAAAATAACTCGGAAATTAAGCGTTTAACGAAAAATTGCTACGAGACACTTTTTTACTGAAATTAGTAGTATAATCGATTCCCGAAGTTTTTCGGTCCTAAACATGGGACACCCAGTAGAAATTCACACTAGCAAATAAGGGTTAAACAACGTTCAGGAACCCCTACACCCAATTCTTTGCAATACATTCAAAATTCATGAAACATTATCAAAAGTATTAGAACCCAGCAAAACACTACCAGTAGCCCTTTAATTGTGTCTCACCACGAATCCTTCAACATCAACCGGAAAAATATTAATCTTTTGACCGATCAATTCTTTAGTTCTCGAAACTTCAATCTCACCAGATAAAATTATTGTTGAATTCCTTCCCACGTTCTGATTTACGTTGGACAGCTCGATCTCGCCTCATGACAGCCAAGGCTGTGCTATCACTCCTCTTCCTCATTAACTATCGCCAACATAATTTATCTCCTGCCTTGAAAGTCTCCTTTTATCCCGAGCTAGTCATCGTTAATTTTCTGTTGGATAGTGGAGGCTTCAAGATTCGCTCTTGTTGCTAACCTCTGCTTACATAACTTACAATGTCAACGTACCAAAATTAAATGTTCGAAAAATTGGTCTCCCTATAATAAATTCAGGGTGTTTAATAATAAAATGATGGCATGAAGAACATAACGTGAATGATTACGGAAAAACATGTCCGCTCGCTCATCTACGAGTAAGAGGATGAACAGATCACTTAATTTCAAGTGCCTCGTGTTTTGATTGTGATTAAATGAACAAATCGTCGGTTGCCTGGAAAAAGTCCACTTTTTTACGAAATTGAGTTCTTGGCATCAATGGACTCGTCTAGAACTCACCTACATGGTAGTGCAATGAACTCTTGTACATAAATGAGGAATTTCACCGAATTCTGTTTGCATTTTTCCTGAATAGTTAATGGTGTGGAATAGATGGAAATCGGGCTGATTTCGGAAAATAAGTCTCCTGTTATTTTTGGGAGACAATCAAAATTTTTGATTTCAAAACTAACCGGGAAAACGGACGTGAAGCGGGAACGCTCGCTGATTGGCTGTTCGGATCGCCGTCTCCTCCCAGTGTTGCCCATTGGGACGACGAAATCGTGTTTTCTAAGAGAAAAGTTATCAAAAAAAAAAAAAACAGGGGAAACCTAATTTTCCACATCTTGCTTTTTCTATTTTTTTCTTCAGTTTTTTCGATTTCGAACTTTACTGTTTCGTGAAATTTTGCATCTGGGGACTATAGATTTCTTGATCTCAGCGCTTCAAGCGGCCATAAATGAACTATTCCAGGATGACGTCATTTTCCCGGTTTTTTCAAACATTCGTATTTTCTACACTGTTTTGTTTATTCGTAAATTAGAAAATTCGGGCTGAAAGTTTGCCTTAGGAGGTGCTGAATCCAATTTTGGGGTCAAAAATAGGAAATTCCGACATGGTGAAATTCCTCATTATTGTACGATCCCCCCCCCCCCCCCCGCATAGGTCGGTCGAGAGAAATGAAAATGTACGATTGCCACCCAGAAAAGAGAACCTTTACCGCTGCCTTGCCAGTTGCCTTCCGATCAGTAGAAAATAGTACGACAAAACTTGTATTTCGGGGATAGTAGTAGGGATTTCTAGTTTCTAAGGTGGTTAAGCTATTCACCTGGAGAAACATCCATGCCATGATTTTTTCCCGTGTAAGCGGTGAAAAGTATACTATTCGTTTGAAAATGTTTCGTTACATTTGCTTGATTTATTAGCTAGATAAGTCGAAATCATTTTCACGTAAGAAGTGCTAATGAGAGAAATGTCAACCCTAACGTCCAGAAATTTAGATGGGCTGTTAGAAAACGTATGTTTCGTAATAGCATTAGACAAAATGATAGTGGCAATTGATTTGATTTTGGCCGCTAGCAATGATACAATACGGAGTTTCTTACCCCTTCAATGAAGCGATTCAAGTGATGAAATAGATTCAAATGAAATGGAAGGGGATAATATTCCAATGTTATCTTAAATGAAAGAAGACAATGCTAACACATACTACAGAAATAATGTATTGTATTGTATGTATTGTACTTCTGAATTTATTGTAAAAAAAAGAGAAAAATACGAAGCAACGAATGTTGTTTCCTTATTTTATCGGAAAATGAAAAGTTACGTCCTTATACAATGGTTTCATCAATAAGTTGAAAGGTTGATGCGTCACTTGACATTTTGAAAACAGTCAAAAAGTTTTATGGTCGTCATATACCTACCAAATCGACAATTTTGTACACCAACAAAGGAAGATATCCATGATATTGCAATCTTTTCTTTTATGCATTTCAAAGGGTTTTAAAGGTCATTTATCGAATAATGACTGTGGAGAAAATAGCCGTGAAATTATTCTGATAAAATTTACCACAGCTATGTCAAACATTTTAAAGTTAGTACTTCGGGAAGCAATAGTAAATTTTCATTCCGATGCGGGGGGCAATGGTAACATTTCTTGAGGCAGTTGCTCGTCGCCCCTTCAAGCCCGGACCCCTCGGGTGGCAATCGTGAATTCGTAGTCGAGGGCTCGGGTGGCAATCGTACATTTGATTTCTTGGGTTCGGGTGGCAATCGTACTATTTTCTACTGCTCGGGTGACAATCGATAAAGACCGACCTCATGTTTTGATTGTGATTAAATGAACAAATCGACGGTGGCCTGGAAAAAGTGAAAAAAGTCCACTTATTTTTGCGAAATTGAATTCTTGACATCAATGGACTCATCTAGAACTCACCTACATGATAGTGCAATGAATTGTTGTACGTGGATATTATTATGTACCCTTAATCCCTTGGGAACAAGAAAAAATCACCCCTCTCTCCGTTTATTTCAGTTCCCGGGTAAAATTTCAAGTACCACTTTATCGTGTTTTGCCAATAAACCATTCGGCGAAGAAATGATCAAGTGGTAACGTTTACCAAGTCCAACCCTCAAATTAAAAGTGATCAACTCCATGCTCAGGTAGTCAACTGACTGTAGTTTATTATTGGTTCAGTAGGAGTAGGCAACTGGTCGAGCCGAAGCCACCATTTGCTTAGCTTTTGATTCCCAGTTCCCGATCTCGCACTTTTAAAACGTTTTTCCTCAGAATTATTCTTTCTTGTAGAACTTAGAGTGAAAATACGGATAAGTACCCAGGTACCTAACGATCACCAGTTGGATTTCCTTGACGATAAAAATGATGCCTCGAAGGCATTACAAATTACTATAAGTTGCGAATAACAATAATAACAATTTTTCCGTCCGCCCGCCGACCCATACGCGGCACTTTGCCCAGTTCCCATGGACCAATTTTGATGAAATTTGGTATGGCCCATTTGGGGTCTAGTTGTGCCCCAAAGCTTTTGGTTATTGTAAATCACTTCTAAGGGCGGAAACGTGGGGGTTGAAATTAGTGCCGTAGCTCAAAAACTCTCGGTATGAAGGTATTATTTTTACAGCAATTTAAAATAGAATTGAATTTTTAGAATTGAATGAGACCGCCCAGAGCTCTGTAGGTCCAACCGTTGACTCAGTATGAAGAGGACTCAGTCTTGGAAAATAATAAACCGTAGGGTAATAATTTGCAGCGATTTTATGACTGAATTTAATTATTGCTTTACCTATTTTGATCCCATCTCAATTTTACCCTTATAATTTTTCTTCAAATCTTTTTTTGCATGAAGCAATCGTAAGCAGTAATTTATTTTTTACAAATTAAAATGTATCCATCTTAACTTAGGAAAAAATTTTTAGGTACAAAGGAAGGGTAATGCCCGTTCTGCACTTGATAATTTTTTCCGTTAAGGGGGTCTCAGTCGGTCGCCGTTCGTTCCTAGTATTACTCGATACTGAAAAGACTTGAAACTGAGGACTGCAACGGGAGACGCGCAAGAGGCTGCTCCTATCATCTTCACTCAAAATTTTGATGCAGATGCGTTAGTTGATTAAATTTTATTATTGTGTAAAATTTTCATGTAGATTGGACCCGAAATGAGGTCAGGGTGAAGGAATGAAGTAGACGAGCACTCACGGAGCGACTCAGTATGCTTGCGACACACACCTCCCCTTAATTTATGGTAGTACCTGCAGTACCTAGAACAGCTTAGCCAATCCTGAAGAGGACAAACATTGACAAAAATTGTATTTTGCTTGAAAATAGAACTGAACGGATACGTGGCTCATTTTTACGGCTGTACAAACCAAGGTACCGGCACACTGACAAAAGTCAAAGTGCCACCTGTCTGCCCCCCAATTGAGGTCGGATTCGCGGGGGTCGTGGTTAACAAAACCCAGGCTGCAGTGCGGGTTCTGCAGAGCTGGGTAGGGATCCGAGGGCCATGGCCAACTCATTGGCCTGGCACTCGGATCCCGGCATGTGAGTTTTGCGAATTACCAAAAACTCGGGCGCCAGACCCGCAAAGTCTGGAAGCATGAGCTAGGACATGCGGCTTCCACCTGTAAGAAGTAACAGGGAGATGCAATTATGCATCGACACTGATTGTGTGAACAATCCCTCTCCGGAGGAGCTTTTCCTCTGCTGCTTGCAGTAGAGGGGGAGAGCATAAGGCTTGGCCTCAGTTCTCCTTTAACCGATTTCCACTTTGGAAAGAGTAGTCCACAAACCAGGGTAGTTGGAGTAGACAAATCTACCTACACAAATCTTGTTCGAACGCTGCGGTTAAATGATGAAAAAATAACCGAAATTGTAGGCATTTTGCAGGTAAATACCTAAGTACATTCGCCAAATCAGCGAGTGAAAAAATTGTCATCAGTGAGACTTAATGTATTCTTAATTTATAAAAGAATCTTCATTATGTATTAAAACGCGATTCGAAAGATACAGCTTTCGTACAAGTATGCAACCACGAGAGACATTTTATGTCTTTGCGCCCCCTTTCCCCTTCATATAAAACCCCGTATTGTACTTTTGTTTGTGGAAATTTGATTGTGCTCGTTGATGGTTGCGATGTAATGTACGTAAATATTCATTTAAACCCGCCCTCTCAAATTTCAGGTTCCTGCGTTCAACAGGAGAGAAAATGGCCTTGGAGCTCTCTCAGCTGATCAGTGACCACTCATGCGCCTTCAGCATTCTCAATTGACCCGCCCTCTCAAATTTCAGGTTCCTGCGTTCAACAGGAGAGGAAATAGCCTTGGAGCAAACTAAGCTGATCAGTGACCACTCAGGCGCCTTCAGCACTCTCCTTTGACCCTGTCTCTCAAATTTCAGGTTCCTGCGTTCAACAGGAGAGGAAATAGCCTTGGAGCTCACTCAGCTGATCAGTGACCACTCAGGCGCCTTCAGCATTCTCCTCTGACCCTGCCTCTCAAATTTCAGGTTCCTGCGTTCAAAAGGAGAGGAAATAGCCTTGGAGCTCACTCAGCTGATCAGTGACCACTCAGGCGCCTTCAGCATTCTCCTTTGACACTGTCTCTCAAATTTCAGGTTCCTGCGTTCAACAGGAGAGGAAATAGCCTTGGAGCTCACTCAGCTGATCAGTGACCACTCAGGCGCCTTCAGCATTCTCAATTGACCCGCCCTCTCAAATTTCAGGTTCCTGCGTTCAACAGGAGAGGAAATGGCCTTGGAGCTCACTCAGCTGATCAGTGGCCACTCAGGCGCCTTCAGCATTCTCCATTGACCCTGCCTCCGTAACGCTTCAAAGGGATCTGTTGGATGACGATACCTATTTTCCTCTCACGATCATGTTGACATCTCATTTGTTACTCACGATCATATGTTACTAAACATGCGCATAATTCAGCTTTCCGTACAGATACATTCATATTAGGGACCGTGTACCATGTTTAATAGAGAGTTTTCGCCACGTCAGAAGTGACGACTTGAGATCGTGACGACTCGAGACAGATGGGGCCAGCAGACGCAGATGCTAACTTTTTTTGGTGGATTTCGAGTCGTCACAAAATTAGGTGCGGACTCTGGAAGTGACGCTAAACAGCTACCGACCTGTGAAGTCACTTGAAAATGGCCGATAGCGAACAGCTGATTCAGACTCCGGGGGGTCTCGAAATGACTTTTTCAGATCGAAAATAAAAATGTTTGCCGTATTGAAAAGGCAATAAATTTTTTACTACTTGGATACCTATTTACATCCCTTTCTGACCCTACATTGCGATATAAAAACCCACCTACTGATGATTTCGATCCTTTTCACCTTTAGAAAGTAGTGAACTACACTAGCTTTTCCAGAGCTCTTACTGCATTTTTTGGGTCTATAATACCTACTAACTACCGATTTTGCAGTAGCTACCTTTCTACTGGTTCCTTGTTTGTCTTACAACACGTCCGTAACATATCTATAGATAATTTAGAGTAGGTAGGTACTTCGTTTCTACCTACTAGGAAGTACAGACTATTACAAAAACGGAAGTACAGATCTATCATACTAGGATAGATGTAGGATAGATGCCTACGAACTTATAGACGTAACACCTAAATGCAGACATCCATAATTAACCAAATACCTACTATTGTGTGAAAAGAAGGTATATTTTCAAAGGTAATGAACTTTATGAATGAAAGGTAATGAACTTTCCAATTTGACATGCAAGTACGATGATCACAGCAAACAGAACTATCAGTTGAAATCTTAAATGGTACCTACTTACGTGAACTGACTCCCGTTGCCTGTTTATTGTAGATCTGTAGTTAGGTATGTTGGTAGATGAATAAATAATATACAACATTAAATAAAAAACAAGGGTGCATTTATTCAGAAATTTCATTGACATTCAAACAATGTAAAATTCGCACAGAGTCAACAACAGTATACGTTGGATTCACTTGATCTTGATGTGAAGATAACAGAATTCTGGTGACGAGTAGTTTGTTTCGAGAGATGAAAAACTTGATAACTCCCGGGAAAAAGAAAACTGTTCGAGAAATGAAAGCTAAAATCGAGAACCAAAACACGGGAGTCGACCGTCGAACACAACACAAAATCCTGCCACATCCGATCTAAATTGAAATTGGTTATAAAAGTGTGAGGTTATCAAGGGTAGAGTCGTCAAGAAAGCCGTCGTTCTCGACGCCGGCAAAAGCCGGCATTTGGCGGCTTCCAAGACGACCGAGCTCGCCGTCCGAGTCGTCACGCATGCGCAGTCATCATTTTCGGACGGTTGCATGGATATTACACGCGGACGGTCGTCACAAAAGACGTGGCGAAAACTCTCTAATAAATTGAGAGCTTTCCAATGAGTGGTGAACGATTTTTGTGGGGTGGAAAATGAGGAAGTTAGTTTTCCCTAGGAACGATTGGTTGTACGTGAAAATCATCACAATTATTTGGTAACGGTTTTCGAGTTATGTGCCAGAGCAAAGACATAAAATGTCAAAAACGTCATTAACCTAGAAAATAGATCAGATATAATGAGTTTTCAATACGGCGACAGCTTTGGATTCGTAAATAATCCACGGATCGGAATGTTGAACAACTTATTGTTAGCATGGTTTAAATCGTGGTAACGCGTTAGTGAAAATGACCCTAAGAACATCCTCAGCAGTTTTAGGCATCAGGTTTCGGCGACATGTTAGAAATCGTAACCGGTGTAGAACGAAATTGACCAATTCCGGTTAGTATAATTCAATTCAGCGTTGAAATTCATGAGAAAAACGATATCCACCTCCACATTGATTAGAACATTCAGTCAATCTTTAAATTCGTAACTAAAAAAATACTTCACTCCTAGAATTTGAAAGTTTTTTGTTTTGTTCAATGAGTGTTAGCGAACGTTAGCTAGCTTTGATGGAATTGGCTGACTCAACCAGGCTGGCTTGATCAATATCTGAATATTTAACGTCTGCGTGTCTGCAAATCGCTGTCACGGGTTTAACTAAACCAACTTACTGTACGATTACGATGGAATTTTCAGAATGACATTGATCCTTGATTTATTAATACCTATTCCGAATTCTTCGAAACTTATGAACTAAAGATTCTCATGTGACAGGAACTTACATGTGCGTCTCAGACACAAAGTTGATGATTTGATTGTCCCGATCTCTCCAGAAGATCGTGGGGACGGCGGTGGGGTCTGAGGTGGCAGCCTGGCAATGAAGGATCGCACTGGATCCTGCCACTACGATCACGTCTTGCGGCTCCTTGGTGAACCAAACCCCGCTATCACCTGAGTACACACAGAACACATACAAGTTTGTATGGCTTATTCAAACTTGGGTAATGTACAAGAATTGGAATCTCCAGGCATTAAGATCTTGCATTTTTCCAACCAACGGCAGGAGGCAATGTAGGTCTGTAACCTGACCCAAATGGGAATTTTGGGAATTCTTGCTACTACAAGAGTCAAGGGAATCATTTCAGCTGTACTGCCGTGCTAAGCCAGAAAGTCGTAACGTGAAAATTTGACCAAATTTAGTTATTGGTACCCGGGAGTTTTGGGGGTCGATTTCTGTCAATTTTCGAAGTTTCAGAGTCGTATCTCGACTAGAAATGCCTCAAACAAGCCTCCCGATTTTTGCGTTAAGGCATGTTAACTTGATTATGCTAAGCAACTAGTCGTATCAGAGCGAATCAGAAGAAGAAAACTCGTATCTTGACACAGTTACGAGAATCGGCCTTAGTATTTCGACGATACGACTTCTTGCATTCTGATTCAGCAAGATACGACTTTTTGCCTCTGAAAACTCAGCATTTAGTGGTGACTTTAGGAACCTTCTTACTGTTACCTACCTGAATACTGCCGTGCTAAGCCAGAAAGTCGTATCTTGGCTTCACCCAACTTTCGGGAAAACGACCTAATAGGTTTCGTGGTGAAATAACTCTTTCGCGGGATTATTTTTCCTCCTTTTACCACAACTAAAAGTTTTTCTTATAGGAAATTAGTTGCTGAATCGATTTCTGAGGTCAAAATTAAACATTTTTTAGTGTATATTGTCAAAAACTGTATAAATTTTTCCATTATTATTGCTTCCGAGTCTTCCAAGGTAGCGGAAGCTTTGTTTTCACTTTTCAAGGATGAAAAAAAAAGTTCTCCAAAATCAAAGTTTTCACTCGCGTTTTAGGTTTTAGACCTTTCTGAACAATTTTGGTTCCGAGTCTGTCTGTCTGTGTCTGTCATGAAATCCTTGTAACCGGCATAACTATACGAAGTTATTGTCCGATTTCTATGAAATTTTCAGGGATTGTGCGGGTTGGTGTGTGACTTATAACTCAGGGGTCCTTTGCAAGGAAAGTGGAAACGATAGCCATAGACAACGAAATTGATGTGCCACTCAGACAGCCGTTCCTCGAACATGGGAGCACCCATCCACTACAAACCGCGGCATTTTATGTGGACCTTCTTGAGCCAGTCCTCAAAGAAGAAACCCCAGAAAACCTGCTAAAAGCGCTCACCCTGGAAGCCCTAGCTTTTCGTTTCCCCCAGCCCCAGTGGCTTTATATATACACCGATGGGTCGGCTAGAGGTGCGAACTCTCATGCAGGGGCCGGAGTGTACAGCAGCTGTTTCGAAAAGTGTGGCCCGGTGGGAAGAGTGGCGACAAACTTCGACGGCGAGATCGCAGGCATCCTCATGGCCTTGGAGGAATTGCTGGTTCGGGATGAACCATTTGCTGTAATTTTGGTTGATTCCATGGCTGCCATTTTAGCCGTGACGTCCAACAGCGCAACCGATTCCAGCAGGGTCATGGAATGTAGGAAAAGCGTTGCAGCGATCCTTGGTCGAGGAAGGGAGCTGGCTTTCCAATGGGTGCCGTCCCATGTTGGTATTGAGGGGAACGAGAGGGCGGATGCTCTGGCTCGGCAGGGGGCAGCAATGGAGCAACCTGAATTCGCCATCCCATATGGAGGGTCAAAACGGATCATCAAGGCTGCCATGAGAACTAGGACTGCCAATGCTATACAGGAGAAAGCGGAGGGACGACGGTGGGCTGTCCTTCTGGAACCTGAGAACAGGGTACCCATCTCTGCACCACGTCACGTAGCAGTAGCATGTTTCCGGCTTGCAACGGGTCATGACTACTTGCAAAAGCATCTACACCGAATCGGTCTGGCAAGAGACCCATTTTGCCCCCTGTGCCAGTCAGGGGAGGAAATGAACACGAACCATTTGGACACATGTTCTGCCCTGCAGAACACAAGAATGATATCTACACCGGACGACGAAACCCGCTGGCATCGTAAGGCGGGACTTTATTGGGCTGCAAGAACGCTTATGGCTGAATTGCCAAATAGTGTGACATAGTAAAAAAAAAAAAAAAAAAAAGGTTGGTGTGTAGACGGTCCCCTCATAAAATAATCATACCCGGACTGATAGAAGCGACTGCGCTTGTCCCCAATGAAAATAATGGCTCACAAGTTTGTGGTACTTAACCATCGCGCATGCGCAAACGTAATAACTTGTAACAGAAATAAGTTATCCCATCTTTAAACGACGCATATAATTTATTTTTCGAAATGCTGTGATCACTAAATTATTTAATATATCAACAATTTAATATATTTGCCATCAAAAATTTATTGTAACGTTAACCAATCACTCCTTCGTCATTTCATAATTTAATAATAATAAAATGTATTTTCACCTTTGTCGTGTTATGCTTTTGCATAACAATAACCAAACTATATTCCACATTCTACCCTAATCTACAACTCCGAACTGATAATTGAATTTATTATTGAGAAAATTAATTGAATAAATATTTTAAATGACATACAGTGTTTACGGTGACGAGGAAGCTATGTGCCACACTCACTTATTTACTTACATTTAAGCCAGATATACTAAACCTTAAAGTCGTATCACTCATAGATACGACTTTTAGTGCTAGCAAAATCAAGATACGACTTCAAGGCTTAGTATATCTGGCTTAAATGTAAGTAAAATAAGAATGGAAAAAATTGTATACAGTTTTTGACAATATACACTAAAAAATGTTTAATTTTGACCTTAGAAATCGATTCAGCAACTGATTTTCTATTAGAAAAACTTTTAGTTGTGGCAAAAAGAGGAAAAATAATCCCGTGAAAGAGTTATTTCACCACGAAACCTATTAGGTCGTTTTCCCGAAAGTTGAGTGAAGCCAAGACTTTCTGGCTTAGCACGGCAGTGTAGCTGTTCCTTGGAAAGAAATCCAAGGGTTTCATTCCTGGAACAGCTACACCTCTCTCAAAGTAACGGTTCCTATGGAGAAGTACGGACATCATTTTAAAATGATTAAAATTGACCGCCTTATCTTTTAAAGATACAAATTTCCATCATTTCGTAGTTTTGGGAATTTCGTTTGGATTGGTTGCGACTTCGATCTAGAGGAAATATTATGTTCACAGAAATTTAATAGTTTTTTGTTCGAGGAATAGCATTGAAGCGGACATTAATATCTAAGAACAACAATTTTTGAGTAGTACCGTAAAACCGTCAAACTTTACCCCAAGATTTACTCCAAAACATTTCCAAATACAATTTCTCCCCACTCGAAATGGGTTAAATTTATTTTTTTAATAAGTGAATTGATCTTCAGGGCTTCCTGAACATTTTGAGTGGTCGAGCTCATTGATCACATAATTGTAACCCTCCTATTTAATTGTTTAAATGTTGGAGTGCAGTTACCTACGAGTGCGTCTATCTTTACTCCACTGTGAAAAACTCACGGTTATCGCTACTGAAACGGGCAGTGGTGCAATGTTACTTGTCGGGATTGAATTCATTACCCCAGAAATACTTGAAATATCAAGTATTTATAATATTATTATAAATATATTCTGAAAAATTGAACTTTTTAGCTTGAAAAATACAAGTTATACCTAAGAAAAATATAAATTCCAATGATCATTTATTCATCATTTATTTCAACGAATTTGCTTGAAATGCAATATTTCTGGTTAAGAGATCACAATTTCAGTCTTCCAGCATAGACAGACTTATGTAGGTAATCGAGCAAAACTCAAGTAAAGAAATATTGAAGGACAATAAACGATAAACGAATGACTTAACAAAATCACAGAAAAAGTCTGTTTCATATTCGATAACTTTCGAATGAATAGCAATGGTAAATTTCAAAGTTAACCCACGAGTAAATAATATTGTAAATCACAACTTATGAGACCAAAGCACGTTTATGTTCATATCATAATGCAGGTGTTCAGTTGTAAAGTTTCGGTAGGGGCGCCTACCAAGCTTTTTCTCATTTCTTCTCCCCATCTCTAACTTCTGACATGAGATACACTAGAAACCTTACATTCAACACTGCAAAAATTATAAAACTCAAATATTTCTCGATATTAAATAAGAAAAATATGAGTTGGGCTACCTTTACTCCAACCTTTATAGTGGAGTAAAGATACCCAGTTTTTGGAGTAAAGTTACCATCAAATGTTTGGTAAACAAAGGCATAACTAAAAAAACACTTTTTTGAGAATTTGATTAGTGTATTTTGTTCAAAATAAGATATTGAAAGTGATATGATGAGTGCTTGCCTGGTAAATCCACTCCAAACACCTGATATGGAAGAAATTTTGGAGCACGAGAAACAGGACAAAAACAGCTGAACAGGAAACTATGACTGATAACAGCTGATAACCTGGAAAAAGGCGCCATCACAAGCCACATCGATTCACTGGGATGTGGAGAATAACGAAAACACAATAGCTAACTTTTATCTAAGTCCTACCACGTTTACGTCACAATTGAAGATTCTCACTTTTTGGGGTAAAGTTACCCCTGGTGGGGTAAAGTTTGACGGTTTTACGGTAGCAGAACTTCATGAACCTACTTTAAAAATAAAACGTGGGTACTCCTCTTGTATGTTACCTACCGCCTGTCCGATCCCCTCGTATGTTACCACCGAATTCATGCTACTTGTAAAGCTAAACAAAGTCGTTGAAATTATTGTTATCTGTCAAATTAATTAGCTTCGAGTAGAAGCACGTCTGCAGGTCTCGTTCTCACTGCATGAGGGTAGTGGTCTTCATGTCGTCAAAGAAATCGTTGAAAGGGTCGTCTGCATGAAGAGATCGCCACCATTCTTCAATCAGTTTTCGCTCCAAGAGCTTGCACGCTCCATGTTGCCTTATACCATAGCGATTTTTCACCACTCTCCATAGGCTTTCAATTGTTTGGGTATGCGCTCCGGTGATGAGGTCCACGAAATTCTCCGAGTGGTTTAGGGTTTTGTGGACGTAACCACGGGTGCCAAGGATGTTGTAGGCACGCCACATGTCGGAGTAAATCGTGCTTCCTTTTTCGATCTCTTTTTCAATGATTGGGATTAGAGTGGTCCTGTCTCTTCTGGGCACTATAAAAAAACGGCGCTCTAATAAATTATCATGCCGACAGCACATGCTGAAAACCCATGGCCCTTGAACACGGTCCCCGTAGTTACGGTTCGGTTGGGTTTGAACGTCGTCGTCGTCACCTTCATCGTCATCGTCATCATCTTGGACTACAGGAGTTGGCCCGAGATAATACTTAGCAGGATTGTAAACATGTTCGCGTAAACAAGGACTTCACAACTCCGGTAGGTATCGCCATCGACACGTAGATATCGAGCTCCCGTAGGTAACATACAAGAGGAGTACCAAAACGTGATATTTTGGGCAGAAATATAGTAATTTCTGAAAAAGATACGTTTTCCGGGACACATTTGGTCATAACTCGTGAACTTTTCGCCCTAGCGATCTCAAGTATGTTTCATTCGATTCTGCAATTATAAACTTAATGAATATGCCCACGAAATTGCCGTAGCCAAAATCTAGAAAAACGAAAGTTTAGATTTTGCTTTTTGGCTCTCCTGGAAAGTTCCGAATTTAGAGTTACAGGAACTCACGGTTACACCGGATATTCATAGCTATTCTACTAACAGTTATGTCATAATGTTATCTATGTTCTAATATATAGGGCTCGGCATTTTGCATAATTGCATATTTTGTTTACGATATGCCCAAGCTGTGAGGAGCCCAAATATGCCATATTCAAGCCATTTTGTCGCTCCAAATTTAAATTTATCGTGCATATATTTGCACATATTCGCAGTTTTTGGTATAAGTGCGTATAATGGGCATTTCTTGACAAAAGCCATATTTTCCAGTTTTGTCAACTATTTCCTCTAATGAGGAGGCGTTATCATGGCCCGGAAAAACAGGTGAAACCGTTCGAGAAAAATTAGAGTGTGTACTCAAACGAAATCCTGGCTGGAAAACTGTCGTTGTGTTGGCGAAAGTGTTGGAAGGCGACTCATCCAACACCAGTAATTGGTGGGGTCCTCCTCAAGAAGTGGCGTCTTTCAAACATCTAGGTACCAATGGGGTGTGCGCCTGGGTAGGAAAAACTGTTTAGTGTTATTTTTAATCTAAGGTAGACCTCATTCTGAGAATTTTGGTACCAACCGCGACCTTCTAGCGTGTGTAAATCTTTTCCTATGAATTTTTAAAGTTTCGACCGTTTATGACGTCACAATGGGCTGGGGGGTCCCGCCCAGGCGAGAGGGGCGCGTGACGTCATAAACGGTCGACACTTTGAAAAATCATAGAAACAGATCTACTCACGCTAGAAGGTCGCGGTTGGTGCCTAAATTCTCAGGATGTAGTCTACTTTCGATTAAAAATCTTAAAAAAATCAAGGCGCACCCCCCATTGTCTCAGCAGATGTGGAGCGGTCATTCTCCCGTTTGAAACTATTATTGCACGATTTGAGAAAATCTTTTACAACTGAAAATTTGGAAAAGCACTTGGCAGTACAAGCTAACATATTTTAACAATTAAATGTTTTGTCTAAAAACTGAGTAAAACTATTGTAAAAATTGTATAAAATGATTTTGTATGAAAATGTACATACAAAAATATTGAATTAATACAAGTAACTATGTACTGAAAAGACTTTGTTTCCCACTTATTATTCAATTGTTCAACTATCTTGCGCATATTTTGAAGGCATATTTTCGGATTTTTTCGCGCATATGTACAAATGCTTATACAGGGTGGTCCTTAATGAACGTACCACCCTTTCAATTTCGTTGTTTGTGGGGAAATCAAAAAACTTGTCGAAGAAACTCCCCTTATTTTTTTGTAAAGAATTCAGGAAAAATACTTTTGCGCAAAAAAATTGCGCGCAATTGTGCGCAATTGACACTAACTTTGTTTTTTCAAATACGAACCCCCATTTTTTATTGCAGATTTAGATTCTACGTCAAATTTCATGAACATTTTACTTCGACAACTTTTTTTTTTCCGCTGCGCGAAACGGGCGCCAGGAGCGTTCAAAGTTGCTAAAGTCATCAAAATTGCGCAAAACATGGATTATGGTAAACCCCAAGTGTGGCACATGACTTTACATTGTTTTTCAGCGCTGATTCACGTGGTGCTGTCAGTTTTTAGATTTAGCTCAGTTTTTTCGATTTCATAAGCTTAATCTACGTCTTTTGGTGAAATATTACAGTTTTTCCGAAGTAGGTATCAACTTTGGCAGTAGATTTATTTTCCCTCACCCTTTCGCACCCCGGGCTTGGGACCGGCTAAGGCGGGCTTAAAAATAAATAACGTGGTGTTTTTTTATTGGACTTGATGAACCCGAAATAACAGCCAGAAACATGGTCGTTTTTTTAAAGAAAAAAGTGGCTTGGTTCCTGCACCCAGAAGGATACTCTGAGAAATCATGAATGTTATGGTACCAAAAGCGTTTGAATACGATTGAATCACAATAGGTAAACAACTCGGATTTCTCGATTCTCGGACTGCTTATCTGCTGCACTTTGTGACGAGACGTTACTAACTGCTCACGTTACAACTTCAACTCCAAGTTGATCTGTACCCGTTATCATCTTTATTTTGTCTTTAATCGTGAGAAGCAACTGACCGCCTTAGCCGGTCCCAAGCCCGGGGTGCGAAAGGGTGAGGGAAAATAAATCTACTGCCAAAGTTGATACTTCGGAAAAACTGTAATATTTCACCAAAAGACGTAGATTAAACTTATGAAATCGAAAAAACTGAGCTAAATCTAAAAACTGACAGCACCACGTGAATCAGCGCTGAAAAACAATGTAAAGTCATGTGCCACACTTGGGGTTTACCATAATCCATGTTTTGATGATTTTGATGACTTTGAACGCTCCTGGCGCCCGTTTCGCGCAGCGGAAAAAAAAAGTTGTCGAAGTAAAATGTTCATGAAATTTGACGTAGAATCTAAATCTGCAATAAAAAATGGGGGTTCGTATTTGAAAAAACAAAGTTAGTGTCAATTGCGCACAATTGCGCGCAATTTTTTTGCGCAAAAGTATTTTTCCTGAATTCTTTACAAAAAAATAAGGGGAGTTACTTCGACAAGTTTTTTGATTTCCCCACAAACAACGAAATTGAAAGGGTGGTACGTTCATTAAGGACCACCCTGTATAGGGCATCTACGTGCATATTTTGAGGTTTTATTTCGCATATATTGCCGAGCTCTACTAATAAAGCTATTTATGTGGTAGGTACAACTAGAAACTAAAATGTAGGCTTCATTGCTTTTGAGAAACCTATAAATCCCTGTTTCTACTGAGACAAGCCCGATTTAACTGAGGTATTCAAATAATTAACAATAAATCTATAACTACATTCAAGACAACAGTAAATGACTTTTGAAAAATGATCAAGTACCTAAGTATAACAAATTATTATAAATGAACCAGATTTTAGACTCAACTTTGTATCACGAAACCTCTCGAAATACTTTTCCACATTCATCCACATAAGGTCTAATCGTTTGGGGTTTCCCCAAATAAAGTTCATCTGGGCAAACAGAAAAGTTATGAGGCCCTCACCCCCAATCACCCCTTATCTTGAAATCGATTTCCCATAATTTGCACGCGAAAGTCGAATTTCAAGATTAAATCCGAACCTACGTCGGAAATCACAAAACCTCAACCATACTGAGGCATGAAAAATCCATTTTATTTGGGAAAGAGGGTGAGATCGTAATAGAAGCAGCTACCACTTGAGATTGAAGCCCATAAAATATCGAATACACCCAACAAAGCACAAGTATACGAGGCCACAAAAGCTTTCAATTTCGAAATAATTCCAGAATACTCACGGAGTTTTCCATCGGCGTCGACCAGTTGATAAAAAGGCACCACTAAAGTAAATATAAACAGTTCAAACCGGAAGAAATTAGGTGTCAATAGGAGTGACATTCCGGACGAAAACTTGAATTCGTGGGCCAAGTTTCACACCCCATCAAACGTCCTGTTCATTGCACTTTTCGAGACAAATTTCAAAGTGTTGATCCTCGGAATTGACTAGGCTGCTGAATGAACAAAAAAGAAACGAAATTTCACGAAAATCCGAAACGCCATAGCAAGAAATAACCGAAGAAAGAGAACGAAAAACTCAAACGCCAAACGACAGAACACAAACAGGGAAGCTAAAAAGCAGTGTAGCCATAAGCTAGAATATCAACTGAAATCTCCCATTATTCGCTGAAAAAGTCCCTACTGCTCAAAATATGCCTATTTTTCCCACATGTTCCTCATATTTCCCTACATTAGCGATAAATTCCCTTTTTGAAGACAACAACACTGCTTAACTACCATCATCACCTTTCTGCTAGAAACACCTTGAAATTTTCGGGATATTACACAATAAAATTGAATAAAAATTAGTTTTAAATTGTTTAAGGAAATTTATAAATCCTTGGCTGTGGTTTTTAGAAAGAATCATTTTTTTCTATAATAATATTTTTACTATGGACATGAGAACTAATCCATTTAAATCACTTGCATGGATGTACAATAAACTTACATTTATATCTTCCATGTGGATAACAGTCCTTCTTCCGTCTCACTAGTGGTGTCTCTCCGGGAGCCTTGGTCGGCTCTTCGGTTCTTCTCGGGGTGATGCGTATGTCGTCCATTTTCGACTTCTGTCCAATCTCCTCAGGGTGGCGTAAAATTCTAAAAAATTTCAAGATAAGTAGGTAAGCTGGCAAACCAGGTGAGGCCAAAATTAGCGTACCCGAAACATCACATTTCGAAAAAGTAGGGAGCTTCTTTGGAATTGATTTTCATTGCACTCTAAATCACAGTAATGATGACTACGAAAATCAAGCAATTAAAAACTTATTTTCATCACCTTCTATCAGGAAGTAGGTACCTAAGTACCCATTAGGAAATTTCGAAAATAGAAAGGAAAAATATCACGAACAAAGTAACTTTCTAGATCGGTAGGTACCTAACTAACAGCATTTTTGGCATGGCGTTTTGCGGGATTGTTAAAATGATAATTTTCCTTACTACGTGCAATTTTTTGGGGCTCTATTTTTGTGTGGGAGCCAAATTTTGATTCTTTTCAGGCATTTACTTTAAGAAAAAAACCCGTACTCACACCCTACTCCTTTATTGTTTGTTGGTTGAGCTGCACTAAAGACCCTAGCATTAGGTACTTCAGTTCTGTAAAGGTAGGTGTACCTACCTACATCCAACGAAAGGCGAAAAAGGCTGACTAGCCGTCAACTCGAGGAGAACCGACGGAAGACGATAATGGCCGACCGAGGCTCCCGGAGAGGCAGTCGCGAGACGAAACTGTCCTTAGCGTCACTGCACTAACCTTTCCTTTTTGTGTTGACGTGCTGGGGGTACGTGCACGTGTCGTTAGGGAGTGAATTTTTCAAAATTATTTTTCTTGTCCACATTTTGTGGATTTTATTTTTGTGTAGTCGGTGGAAAAGAATAGTAGTTTCCAAGGGAATTGTACTGTTCCGCTGTCGTTTGTGTCACTGTTTGAAAGACGTGGTACTCCATCATTGACTCAGATTTCAGTTTGACAAATTTTGGTCAAAATGGTTTTGTACAACTTCAAAAAGATTGCGGTGGTTCCCACTGCAAAGGTAAGTTCTCTATTCTTGTTATAAATCACGCTCATGAAGTTTCGTGAATAATTAATACCTAGATAAACGTTCTAAACGTCTACCAATAGTGAGTTTACGTCATGTGTTGACACCTCTTCGTTTTGGTTTCAGGACTTCATTGACTTCACACTTTCGAAAACCCAAAGGAAAACGCCCACCGTTGTTCACAAACACTACAAAATATCTCGGATCAGGTCGTTTTACATGAGGAAAATTCGTTTCACTCAATCCAACTTCCACGACAGGCTATCGCAGATCATTCAAGAGTTCCCCAAATTGGACGTAAGTGTATCAGCTCTTCTTCTATTTTCCCACTTGATGGAATAATCAAAAATTTATTAGGTAAAAAAAATCCAGTTTTCTTCCTTTTTACCACACAAACGTTGGTCAACTCTAGTGGTTTTGATGTTTCTGACAGGAGTTTTTTTCTTTAATCAAGATAATAATATTATCTCCTGTCATCAAGATATTATCTTGATTCCCTTTATATTATAAAGGAAAGCATGAATTTCTGCTCACTAAAATAAGTATACGTTTTCTTTTTGACATGGATATGTCCTGGCTGGGGGTCAATGAATTTTTCGCGACACTTTTTTTGCCACAAAAATGCAACGCGGATACCAGCAATCGGAAAGTTTTTTTTTTTTTTTTAGAAAAAAAGTCCTGTATATCCATAGAAATTACACCTAGGTACAACAATGGACATAATATGCCATAGGTACAACATGGACATAATATAGGTACATATGGACATAATATGCCTTAGAGGGAAAAACAACAATCATGGATATATTATATATCCATAATATATCCTAACGATATACAGGGTGTCCCCAAAAACGTTCCCCCCCCCCTGCTAAAATCGTCCAGGTAGTGGTAAAAAGAAAATTTTTTTTTTTAATCTTCATGATTTTTCCCAAGGATCTCAAATATGACCACGGTGCACATTGTGCACGTGCGCAATCGTGCGCAACTCACACCAACTTCGTTTTTTCAAATGAGACCCCCCATTTTTTATTGCAGATTCGGATTCTACGTGAAATTTCATGAACATTTCACCCTTCAACCGATTTTTTTTTGTTGCGCGCAACCCGCTCAGTGCGCGCTCAAAGATGCGCAACCGCAAGGTTGTGTCAAAATGTGCATGTACGAAGTACCTAAGTGTGACACATGATATTTCAGTATTTTTTTACGCTGAATCACGTGGTGATGTTAGTTTCTTGATTTTACTGCATTTTTATCAAATTATCGACGAAAAATGAACTTTTATAAAAGGAAAATTGCATTTTTCAAGGGCAAAACCACCCTGTCTACTTAAAAACTTTTTTCCAAGATAATCGAAAAAAGATTTTCAAGTAGACAGGACGGTTTTATCACGAGAAATTACAAAAAGAGAGTCCTTGTGAAATTACAAGTGAAGAGTCCAGCGTGATAAACAATCGTTTTGACATAGATGTGTCTTTTGGCTGGGGGTCAAGGAATTTTTCGCGGCACTTTTTTTTAATCACAAAAAATGCAACGCTGCAACCAGTAAACAAAATCATAGCTACACATCGGTAGCTATGAAGCAAGGTTCTCTAGAATACTGCAATAAATTACGTGCGATCGGAGAGTTTTTTTTTAAATGTCAAAACATAAATTTCAACATGTCCCACAATTTATTAATATGGATGAAGTTAACGGATGGGCACAGAAGGTGCGTAATGAGTAAAAATGCAATTTTCCTTTTTTTAAAGTTCATTTTTCGTCGCTAATTTGATAAAAATGCAGTAAAATCAAGAAACTAACATCACCACGTGATTCAGCGTAAAAAAATACTGAAATATCATGTGTCACACTTAGGTACTTCGTACATGCACATTTTGACACAACCTTGCGGTTGCGCATCCTTGAGCGCGCACTGAGCGGGTTGCGCGCAACAAAAAAAGTCGGTTGAGGGGTGAAATGTTCATGAAATTTCACGTAGAATCCGAATCTGCAATAAAAATGGGGGATCTCATTTGAAAAAACGAAGTTGGTGTGCGTTGCGCACGATTGCGCACGTGCGCAATGCGCACCGTGGTCATATTTGAGATCCTTGAGAAAAATCATGAAGATTAAAAAAAAAAATTTTCTTTTTACCACTACCTGGACGATTTTAGCAGGGGGGGGAACGTTTTCGGGGACACCCTGTATATCATAACGAAATTGATTTCGTAGAGCGCTCATCGAAATGGTCATGGTTTCTTCTTTGGGGGGGTTTACGGTTCCTTGTTAATTTTCTTGATTCTTGATTTCAGAATGTGCACCCTTTTTACGCTGACTTGATGAACGTTCTGTACGACAAAGATCACTACAAGCTCGGATTAGGTCAGCTAAATCACGCTCGGCATCTCATTGATAAGTACGTGTGTAATAAAATCTCCGTATTCCAACTTATTTTGGTAGCTTTGTTTCCTGGGTTCATAATTATTTTTTGTTTTCAGTGTTGCTAAGGACTACTTGAGGCTGCTGAAATTCGGAGATTCCCTATATAGGTGTAAACAACTGAAAAGAGCTGCTTTGGGAAGGTAATTACTGCAGTTAATCTATTTGGTACATATTCATAAGAAAATGTCACTTGAATCGAATAATTCTGAGAGACTTTGGGAAGTAGAAAAAGTCTCTATGAATCTGATATGACGTCAGAGAAGACTGAACTTGTAGTAAGTGAACCAGTAATGGCAGCTATCTGTGTGACAGAATAACTCATTTGGTAATGGATTTTCTATAATTTCCTACTCACTGGGAAATATTGCCATGTTAAGAAATATATTGTTTCTTGGAAGCAATAAGAATGATTCAAATTATAAATGACCGTTCAATATTCCCATAATTGTCATTCATATATTTCCAAAAATACAGGGTGTCTCAAAAGTTCTTCACCCCCCTGCTAAAATCGTCCAGATAGTGGTAAAAAAATTTTTTTTTTTTAATCTTCATGATTTTTCCAAGGATCTCAAATATGACCATTTTGCGCATTGCGCAAATCGTGCGTAACGCACACCAACTTCGTTATTTCAAATGAGACTACCCATTTTCTATTGCAGATTTGGATTTACGCAAAATTGCATGAATTTTAGACCCTTCACTTGATTTTTTTGGTTGCGCGGGTGTCCCATGAGCGCGCAAAGTCGCCCAACTACCAAATTGCGCAAAATATGGATTCTCGTAAACCCCAAGTGTGACACATGTTTTTTCATTATTTTTGACGCTGAATCACGTGGTGGTATCCATTTTTGAATTTAATTGGAATTTTCGAAATGGCGGTCGAAAATTCGGTTGTTTTTAGCGATAAATCGCTCTTTGAACACTTGCGGTTTTCTGATTTTGGGCGCAATCGTTGGTTTGCGCAACTTTGAGCGCCCAGCGAGGCGGGTTGCGCGCAGTGAAAAAAATCAACTGAGGGGTCTAAAATTCATGAAATTTTGCGTAGAATCCGAATTTGCAATAAAAATAGGGGGTCTCATTTGAAATATCCCTAAAAACAACCGAATTTTCGACCGCCATTTCGAAAATTCCAATCAAATTCAAAAATAGATACCACCACGTGATTCGGTGAAATTCGTGAAAATGGGGAGTCTTATTTGAAATAACGAAGTTGGTGTGCGTTGCGCACGATTTGCGCAATGCGCAATATGGTCATATTTGAGATCCTTGGAAAAAATCATGAAGATTCAAAAAAAAAAAGTTTTTTTTACCACTATCTGGACGATTTTAGCAGGGGGGTGAACAACTTTTGAGACACCCTGTATATGGAATTTTTTGGGAAATTTAGTTTAGAACCCCTGAAAAGATCATCCTTCCTATCCATTTCTTTATGTAATTATATAGACATGTTATGATCAGCACCTCTGACAATTATGCCATAAGAATTAACTTCCCTCGACCAGGGATCGAGTTCCAAACTTTCTGACTGCACTACAAATCCTGTGTCGGGCTCCTTGCCATTGAGTCAAGGAAGTGAATAGACGGAGGTGCTGATTTCAACAGACATGTTTGTTCCCAAAATAAGTTTGATAGGTTTGATGGGTTTTTTGTAAAACCGCAAAATCTCATATTCAAGAAAGTGTTGATTTTACGCGAATTAGATCTGTCAATTCCTCGGGATAATGAACTAAAAACGTTTGCACATGTTTTATTATAAGGACTACAGCGGATGAACTAAGACATCATTTGAGGCGGTATTACAGTGTAGAATACGAAGCGCAAGATGGCGATAGACGATTGCGAGGGAGGTTACCCCAAGATCTGGAATGGCCACGGCCACATGAATCGACCTTGTACATTTGAATCTCTGATTTTTCTTCAATTGATCTACTTCATAGAATATCTCCTATAGATCTAATGCTATTTCATGTTTATGGAATAAAACTACTTTAAGATTGCATGAATAGAACTAATTTAGCTGTATGTGGGCGCGGCCGCTTAGTGGCGGGATTTGGAACTAACCTATTGGGCTCCCGCCCAATCTAGGCGGGGAGTCCAAACAAGAACCATACCGTAGTTTTTGTTGTTTTAAATTGGTTTGTTGAGATAGAATCTCCCGTTTTCCAGGATGGCAACTATTATGAAGAGACAGGCTTCGAATTTGGAGTATTTAGAACAAGTCAGGCAGCATTTGGCTCGTCTCCCGTCCATTGACCCCTACGCCAGAACCATCATCATTTGCGGCTTTCCGAACGTAGGAAAGTCTAGTTTCATCAACAAGGTAACCTTATTTTATGTTTAAATTGAAACTGGTTGTATCATTGTCGGTCATGGAGTCGAGTTGTCGATTGATTTTAGTTTGGGAAGTTGTGAATTTATCACGAGCGAAACTTCGTTCAAAATTCGGAAAAAAAGATAATTATTAAGACAGTTTTTAACTTATCTGCTCTATTATAACTTATTTAAGGGAGCTCGGTAGCCTGGGTCGCCCGCAAGCTTCGTTGCACCTTGATGGTGACTTACCTGTCTTACGTAAACAGCGATTACATCACCCTCAGTCATAAGAAACACATATTAGTGTATATCGTTCGATTCAGCAGGAAATAATATTTCAAACAAGCATAGTATTCATTTGATTACAGTGAGATACGATATCTCTCAAGTCCCAAAACTTGCCCATTCTTAACACATTCAACACGGCATGAGTCCCCTTGCCAAAAAGCCTGCATGACGCGAATTCGCGTCATCGTACCTTTTGCTTTTATTTTTATTTTCCTTGACCTCAAGGCTTGTCAGGTTTGATTTTTATTTGACATGACTTGTTAACATAAAATAACTTGTTTGAAACATATTGCTCATGCCTAGGGATATAACAGCTTGAACATAAATATATTCTCATAAAAATTAATTGATTTTATTTCTTTAGTAGGACATTGTGGTAAACACTTTTTTTCTGACTTGTAGATCACACGAGCTGACGTGGAAGTGCAACCGTACGCCTTCACCACCAAATCTTTGTACGTTGGTCACACAGACTACAAGTATCTGAGGTGGCAAGTCATTGACACTCCTGGTACGTTATCTCCTAGCCCCGCCCCTAGCGAGCGATTTCCGAACAAAAGGGCATGCTGTTACCCTCGATTTTGATTTATTATTTTCAATAATGAACCTTTGGAATCGACCTAGGAAAAAAAAAGTTTAACCCCCCTCAAAATTTGTTGGTTTACGTTTCAAGGTATGTAGAATCCGAAAATCGAATAAAAAAAAACAATTCCGGCCCTCGTCAGTTTTGACAACCCTGGACCGATTTTGATGAAATTTTGTATGTGGGCTCCATTTGGGGTCTAGTTGTGGCGCGAAGCTTTTGGTTAACTAAGGGGTGTTAATTTTCATGAGTGCTCGAAAACTCTCGAAATGAAGGTAGTTTTTTCACCAATTTAAGATAGTATTGAATTTTTAGGGACCACGCGGAGCTCTGTAGGACGATCCGTTCGCTCCCTACGACACTCAGGAAGTATCGATACCCGATATCTTTTCGATACCGATATTATAAAATATCGATACTTCAATAATATTGGCTCAAAGTATCGATACCACCGATATTTCAAACTAACCAACCGATGATTTTCCACTCCAGATAAAAACCATATTAATTAAGAAAAGGCAATATATTTTTTTAACAATAATTTAAAATGTAATAGAAGTCAATAGCAATCAAAAATGTAATAGAAGCCAATAATTTTAAATTTAATAAAAATGAATAATCATTCCATTTTATTTCAATTCCAATTCTTATTTGCAAGAAATCTCTGTTGAATGAAATGATGTTTTTCTTCCACTAGAAATCGAAAGGATCAAGTAATAAATCTGCAATGCATAAAGTTGCAATACAAATAATACTATTTATTATTCGAAAAAAGTCGTTCGCACGTGACTGATGTCGCCATCACGATTAATATTTTGCATGCCTCCCTCTTCTTGTAAGTTCGGGAAAACGGGTTTATATTCCTTGCAAACTCACATCGGATATTGATACTATTCTGAGGCTATCGTGGCGATATATCAATTGATACTATTCTGAGCCTGTTTTGAGTGTCATTCTATGGCAGACAATACATGGTATTATTTTCTAATTAATTATTTGGTCTTTTTTCACACACAAAAAACTTTGGCACAATTTTCGATAATTGTCGAGAAAGTATCGATACCTCCGATATTATAGGCAAAAGTATTGATACCAATATATGGGTTTGAGTTTTTGCATTAAAAGTATCGATAAAAATATCGGTATCGATACCAAAAAAGTATCGATATTCCAAAATATCTTATATGTATATTTTGCCTTTGAGAGCTCGTATATTAGGATATTTATGTAAAAGTTCTTATTGCTCACAAACATGTGGTTAGACGATGAACAAAGATAGTTGTATTGTAAGAAATATCCTTGCAACAGCCATAATTTCTACAGTTTTCATCCTAATTAGATTCAGGGACAAAATATTCAGGATTTCAGGGGTAAAATATTCCACTCCTCATTTTCCTCTCATAGGATTCCTATCTAACTTGTAGTTTAGGACTGACGTTTTGAATGTTCTCAAGAATCATCGGTAGCCACAACGCATGTGTATAATGAAGTTTTCTTCCAATTTTGATGAAATTTTTAGGGAATGTCTAGTTAAGTTGGACCTAAAAACGAACACCCTCTAGCTACATTGTTGTCGACTTGAGTATTTTTCTTAGTTCATTGCTTCATTTAACAATTTTTGATTAATTTACGTATTTCGCTATTTCTCATTTACAGGAATATTGGATCACCCGCTTGACGAGAGGAATGTCATAGAAATGCAGGCAGTCACAGCTCTGGCGCATCTGAGGGCGATCGTGCTGTATTTCCTCGACCCCAGCGGTCAGTGCGGACATTCCATCACCGAACAAATGTCTCTGTTCAATTCCATCAAACCTCTCTTCAACAACAAGGTAGGCCAAAGCATAGCTCATACATTGTAATTTCATGAACGTCAATACGGGCTGAAACCTTGTGACGCTACCTCTAGGGATTTTCTATCAATAGGTAAATGGAGGATAACTCCTCCGTACTTCTTCTTCTTCTTTGGTGGCGTTACAGCCCGGGGTGGGCCTAGCCTGTCCAACAATATTTCTCCATTCCTCTCGTCCTGGCCAACATTCTCGAACATCTATGTCCCGTCCGCGCCACAACCTCCTCGACTTCGTCAGTCCATCGAAGCCTCGGTCTTCCACGAGCCCTTCTACCTCCTGGATGTGCATCGAATATTCTTTAGACGGGATTACCATCGTCTATTCGAACGACGTGTCCTGCCCATCTGAGGCGACCTAGCTTGACAAACTTCACGACATGTATATCATTGTATATGTCGTACAGCTCGTCATTTCTTCTTCTTCTCCGGATCCCACTCTCACAAACTGCTCCAAAAATCTTTCTAAGGACTCTTCTTTCGAAAGTTCTGAGAAGAGTCTCTCCCTGTCTCCCCATAGTCCATGCCTCTGAGCCTTAAGTTAATACTATACGGATCAGGGTCCTATACAGCAAACATTTTACTTGGGGAGTGAGGAGCTTTGAGCGGAGGTGTTTTATACCCCAATAGCAGCGGTTTGCAGCTGCCAGCCTAGCCCTGATTTCGAGAGTGGGGTCCCCATCAGCGGGTAAGAGGGATCCCAAGTAGACAAAGCTGTCTACGATTTCGAAGCGAAAATCTTCGATAGTTACATGGGAACCCGATCTACAGACGGTATTTGTGGGCGTCGTCATCGTGATGAGGTACTTGGTCTTTTCCTCGTTGATGCACAGCCCCATATCGCCCGCACTCTTGACCAATGAGGCAAACGCTCTCTTCATATCACCTTCTGTGCGGACTATTATGTCTATGTCATCAGCATAGGCTAGGATTTGCGCTGACTTGAAGAAGATTGTTCCCCTAGTTTGTATTCCAGCATCTCTAACAACTTTTTTTTTTTTTTTGTGTTGAACTTTCGTAACGAGATTCTTTTTCTGGTGCCGGGTTGTTAACCCGACGACCAACCCCCAACCTGGAGGACCGGGTCATTTTTAATCAGGGTTTCCGTCCCTTAGGTCAGCTAAAATCATCGAAAGAGTCCGACCTACCCTCGCAGTGTCGAAACCGCTTCTGTCGATTTGACAGGCGCTTTCGACTGTTCGGTAATAAGCCGTTCTAGTGAGTATATCACTCCCGCCTTATCCCTATAGTGATGGGTGCTGCTGCCCCCCCACCACGGTCGCAGTTTAACGTCATGCCCGGGACACAACTCTTTCGTACAAACTTCCCTAAAAAGTTCGAATAGGTTATAAATTATGAAACATTTATGAGTGTCACAAACGAAATTATGATAGACTGCGCAGTTGTGAAGAGATGCAAGAAATCTGTATTTCCCGTTCAATCTACAATCCTACCAATTTTTATGAAACTAATGTAAACAATACACATCTTGCATATCTACTGACGGCAACATTCGATTGGGGGGTGTGCTTGCCTCTGGTGCCTTAGCCTCTTTTCGGCATCTTCGCTCTTTTCTCAGCTGCAGGTGCAGTTTTGCTATTTTTGTAGCGGGTCGACAAAACGCCCTATGACCTGGCTTGATGTCTGCAGACCCCATCTGTCCATCTTTGCCTGAGAAAGTTGTCACCACAATTCCTCGGGGTTACCGTTTCCTTGGGTAGGTGACATCTTCTGACCAGCAGGTGACCTTGAGTGGTTCAGCTGGCTTGGTCCAATTGTTGCATTTGACTCGGGAAGGTAATCGTTGACCCGCCTCTTCCAAAACGAGTCTCCTGTCTGTTGCGACTTCCACCGGGTAACTCGAAGACTAGAAATTCCGAGTTCTCTGAAATTAGAGGACAAAGTGGCGAACCGAGTGCTTCCCCTAGGAGGAATTGGTTCGGATTGAGGCACAGCTGGGCCTACCGAAACTTGAATTGGTGGCCAGCTGTTCACAAAGTGTTCCACTTCTGCTAGGATCAACACTTCCTTTGGCGCATGCTCATTTAGCGTGGCTGTCTGAACCTACTTGGTTCTGACAGGAAGTTGAAAATACGCCTATTGGGGCTGAAAATCATGTGCATTGAGGTCTTGGAACGCTTCTTCAGCTCCCGGCCTGCCTCTATGAAAATCAAACCGTTTTCAGAAAATATCTTTCGCAGCGTACCTTTTCTGGCAATGAACCTTCGGAAGGCGACTTGGTAGATTGGCACGAACTGTGATGGAAGTGAAGAAGGCCACTTACCTTTTTTCTTACCTTCTCCCAATAGTGACATGCAATGGTCCAAAATAATCCAAATCCTCCTGATTTGGTCTTCAATCATGAGCCATTCTCTCTACACCGGTGGTTGCGGTGTAGCCCTTTTCAGCCTACATATTCCACACCGATTGAATAAGTTCTTGACTGCGAGTAGATCGCAATGGCGATTCTCGTCCCAATAGCACTCACTATCAGTTGGCGAGGGGGTAAGAATTATATTGACAACTTATATTAAAAACTAACTTTGAATGATATATTTTACTTTTTTCCAGCCCGTGTTAGTCGTGGCCAATAAATGTGACGTCATCAGGATCGACGAAATGGCGCCTGAAGATCGGGAACAGTTGAACGTCTTGCAGGAGAGCAACGTCCCTTTGTTGACTATGAGTACTCTCACCGAGGAAGGCGTTTCTGACGTCAAACAACAGGTTGGTTCTCTGGATTTTCTCATTTGCATTGGAGAAACTTATTTTTATGGTGTGCCCCCTCCGTCTTGAAGGAGAGTTCTTTCAAAAACCACTACGCAAACATGTGGTTTACCAGCCTTCCTTTCAACGGTACGATTAAGTCTTGGGCGGAATCACAATACTTTTCTTCTTAACTTTCGTTTAAGTACTCCACTTGTAATGTAACTTATTAGTATATCTGTATGAATCAAAAATTATTAGATTAATATTAAAATTTTATTTTCTTAGGCGTGTGAAACCCTTCTGGCGTACAGAATCGAAAGTAAAGCACAAACCAAGAAGTTGGATGGTATCCTCAACAGACTCCACGTTGCTTTGCCAAAACCCCGTGACCAGAAAGAGAGGCTTCCTTGTATCCCAGGTGAGCATAGCTTTTGTCCTCGCTATTTTCTAAAGCTTTCCTAGGTCTTTTTAGTACTACTGATGAGAATGAGATTGTCGTAATCATAGGTATTCTATTGTACAATCCGTCTTGAGCTTTGAAAGACGGAAAGAACCACCAAGTAAGGATTCTTCCTGTATGCGCACGAAGGTATTCGGAGTCGAGGTAGAATCTGTAACTAAATTTGTTAATGTGCTCGTACCTCAGGGAAAAGATTCGAGCTAGTGAAGGAACCGCTAGGAGAGAACATTGCAGCATCATCCGGTCATTGAGACTTGCAGCGTGTTTATGGCCGTACGGTTAAGCTCTGAACCTGGGGACGATTCCCATGGTAATTCCTCGTAATATCCTGCAATCCGTGACTAAAAGATTATCTTTTCTCGTTTTCAGACTCCGTCTGGGCCAAGAAACTGGCCAAGTCCAAGGCTGCGGCCGGTCAAGAGGAAATGGAGGAGGATGATGAAGACGAAGAAAACGAAACCAGAGGCAAGAGGAAGAAGAGAACTGAAAGAGACATCGAAGTTGAGATGGGCGACGACTACACGCTCGATCTCAAGAAAAATTACGACCTTCCAGACGAGTACAAGTATGACATTATCCCCGAAATATGGGAAGGTCATAACATCGCTGATTATATTGATCCTGAAATATTTGCAGTAAGTTACCTTTTCCTCCTCTTCATGTGTAGTTGAGTTAGCAGCAATATACCTAAAGCACTTTGAGATTGCCATTCCCGCAATTTGGCACCATACTAATTAGCCTTTCTTATTTCAGTCTTAACATTAACAATTGCTTTTCATTCTAGAAATTGGAAGAGCTCGAGAAAGAAGAGGGACTTAGAGACGAAGCCGGTTTCTACGCTATTCCTAAGATTGAGCTTGATTCCACCCTGATGGACATCAAGAAGCTCGCTGCTCAAATCAGAGAGAAGAAGGAGATCATGAAGCAGGAGTCCAGAATCAAGAAAGCTTCGACGAAATCCAAGCTGCCGAGAACAGCCACCTCCAACGTCAGAGATCGGTCTGTCGGGCGTTTGCAAAAAGAAATGTCCAACTTGGGTGTCAATATTGACGTCGATTCAGACAAGGTAAATGAGATTCTTGTTGTTTGGCGTAAACGTGTGTTACGTTGGTAATATCAAGGGCTGTTGAGTTTTGGTGATAATCACCTCTAAGATCATGATTCGGTATTAAGGAGAGTACATGTCTTGCAATCTTGTGCCTGTCAGCTGGGTTGTCTGTAATGATGTACAAGAGTCCCTCAAGATGTAATCATGGGCGTGAAAGAGTCTCTGACATCTTCCTAGCTTACAAGGACTACTTTCTTGTAGAGTAGGATGAACTGACCATCAGCTGATTTCCTCAGCAGTGGTTCTATGCCTAGTTCATCCCAAGCTATTTAATTTTGTGAAACACTAAGCTAGAGATGAGTGACGGAGCACCCAATAGTGAGATTTTCTCAACTGTTTGAGGAAGAATGGCCCCATTCTGTGTTCCTTGGTAATGGTAGAGTAGGTTTCTTCCACTGCTTCGCACTTTGAGATTGCAAAACAAAACTCAGTACCAAGCGAATCAAGTTGGGTCAAGTTCCATTTCGTATCATTATTCAGATGTAGAACTTGGTTATTTCTAAATCAGTTCCTTACTCGGAGACTGGTCCATGTGTCAGAACTCAGTTCCTGAACTCAGTGCCAGAACTTGGTTCCAAACTCACTATCTTATTCAGACAGGACCAGGTCAGGTACCTTTTGACTAGTACATGATTTTGGGCTGGGGGTCTGAAATTGGTGACATGAGACATGAAACAGTAGAGTTTTTGCAGGCCACTGACGTGCCAATGGAACCTTTTCACAGAGTGCAGTAACCACGGAACCCGAGAACTTGTCAAAACATTGACATTCACTGACGATCCAGCTGCCAATTTTGGTGGAGTCTGTTTAGAAACTCTGGAAGTGACTGGCCCGTGACTAACCTTTCTATTTATAACAGTATATTTTTAATATACATCATTTGCCATCCGTTACCAAGGAAACAAAACTAAAACAAAGTGGCCTCCAGCACTTCACGTCACTTGGGACGCCAATAGAGAGTTTTTGGCAACCACTAACGAGCCTGTGGAACCTCTTCACAAAGCACGGAGTTCGCGGGTGACGATGAATTTGCCTCCTGACAACAGTGGGCGACGATGAAAGGGTGCCCCCAGACAGTCACCTGTTCCTAGAGGCCCACCATCACGAGGCCCACCTCCCTCCCCCCCCCCCCTGTCCATAGTTAATGGGCTTCCTCCTTCAACTGGGTAGCATCCTCTGTTGCTTGCGCTAGTCTCCTCCTAACAGGGCCCGTGAGATTTCGGCACCAAAAACTCTCTAACGACAACGGACCAACATCTTTTCCAGCTGTCTTTACTCGCTGGAGGCGGTTAGCAACGTGATTGCGCGCTCTAGGGTGGCAATCCCGGGCTCATTGAGCTGGCGTTGCCTGCAAAAACTCTCTAGTGTTATGCAATACTGGTAAACTACTCTGGTAACTAGGGAGAAAGAATTGTCTCCACTCCAAAGTACGTGTCAATTCGTTTTACCTTACTTTTTCGAAATAATCAACTTCTGAGGCATCGATTAGTACGGATAACATTATAGTCGATTTCATTAATTGATTATTTCTTTTTCATACTATATCTCTATCGTGATGGATTTTTTTTCTTCAGGCTAATTTCAAGAGAACCAGAGGAAGGTCTCGCTCTGTCTCCGCGCCTGCTTCGAAGAGGATGAGAACCAACTCTGAGGGCGACTCTCGCAGCATGTCTCGACCACCAAGAGATAAATCAGGCGTCAAAGACCCTCAGGTGAGTTGCGTAATTCATTATGAGTTGGTACCTGAAATAAATTCAACTACAGATGTAGTTTGCTCTTCAGATTATACAGGGTGGCGGAAAACGAGTGACCGCATTTTAAAATGACACCAAATGTTTAATGTTCGAGGTATCAGTTTGAAATAGACGGCAGAATGTTCGTTAAGGCTGGAAGTTTATTGTGAGTAAAGGAAAAATCATTTACAAAATGGTGTCATGAAATGGCGCCCTTGCTGATTTATGCACTGTTCAAGCCCGTCAGTAAAGTTCTTCATAATATTCTCCAACATTTCCATCGGGATGGTTCGCGTCTGATAGAATCCTTGAGGGTTTAGAGAGTTCTTGGTTTATCCTCATAAATCTTGGACTTTAGGTAACCCCATAAGAAGAAGCTTGAGCGCGGCGTCTCGTTGACTGATGAGGGCTCTGTTCAACTGACTTTCTGAGTCTGACCCGCTTCACGTTACTCGACGTTCAGCGTACAAGTTGATCCGCCTCCCCATTTCTCTACCTCAACTCAGTCTTAAGACTGAAGAGCGCTCTGTCAGCAATGTAATGAAGTAAAAACATCCATACCACATTCCACCGACAATCTATTGTGTAATCGTTACCGGCCTCAATGGCAATCGCAACGTATTTTAGAACTGGATGCTGAAGTCAAACTTCTCCTCGCAGCATCCGCATCAGAAGTTGAGAAGCATAGACAGTGGGGATTACACCTATTGCACATTGGACGTTGAAGATCCAGCTGCCCTTGATGTCATGGAGGTGGAAGAGGGATTAGGATCACCAGGTTTTTTTGAAAGGACGATTTCCTTAGGAATTAATCTAAAAAGCATTTAATTGTAGGGGGTCTCAATTGGTCGCCGTTCGTTCCGCGTTCCGGGTTAGTATTTTCATAAACTGCCGGCTCTCAAACTTCAAAAATTGTACCTAAATTTGAAATTTTCAAGGATTTTTTAAATTTATTAGTGCATCAGCCTTGTGAACTGGAAAACTAAAATATTGCCGCTGGGATCATTAAAATCGAACAATAATCGCCAGGAAAAATGGGAAACCCCCTTATTGAATAAACGGGGTTTTCCATTTTTTGCTGGCAATCCTTGTTTGATTTTGATGATTCCAGCGGCAATATTTTAGTTTTTCAATTCCCTAGGCTGATGCTCTAATGAATTTTGAAAATCCTTTAAACTTTCAAATTTAGGTGTAATTTTTAAAGTTTGAGCGCTGGTAATTTGGGGAATTACTAACCCGGAATGAGGAACGAACAGCGACCGACTTAGACCCTTTAAGGTCTTTGTTAAGACTTTGATAACATTTGACCGACTCATCAATACCCGTAATTGTGGTTATGAGGCTGGAATAAGATTGAAGAATTTCAGGTTTCTAGCTCCACTGATTAAAAAGTTATTGAGTTTTGAGCGCTTTTTGACGATTCTGGACCACTGAGCGCTGCTAGTTAAACGAGGTAAGCTAGTTTATTCGGCCGACTTTCGACCGTTTAAACTCGAACACCCCAAGATGGAGTTTAAACTCGTAAATCGCTCTGGTGAAAGACGATTATTACTTAACATCGATTATCTCTCGCCGCTTTTGGTTTAAACTCGTTTCGAATGTTTGGTGAAAGTGGGCATATGGGGCTTAAGTTGTCAGCAGAGTCACTAAGTAACGTTGTTGATATTAACACTTTCCACGCTGGTCCCAAAACGGCGATTTCATCACCAACGCGGATCCCAAACAGGGTGGCCTTGCCGACAGCGCGGGGTGCCTACAGGTAGGCACTTTTTCGCTGCTCTACTGCCATCTGTTTCTTCTTAGTTGAACCAGTTGGTAATTTTTTTCAACAGGATTTCTCCATGTGATTTCGTTTAGTAATACGTGTTCTCCACTGGGTTGCGTTCCGGGTACAAAATAGGTTGCAATTTCGCCCGAAATTAGTAGTTCATACAACGTGTAGAAAGCGCTTGAAACAGCAGCCGGTCAGTGGGTGGGATTTTGTTTGCCTACCAGTAGGTAATTCGCGTGGAACGTGTTAAGTCATCAGCAGAGACACAAAGTAACATTATGAAGGTTAATTCTCCTTAATGAGGATTTTCACCGAATTCTGTTTTCATTTTTTCTGAATAATTAATGGTGTGGGATAGATGAAATTGGGTTGATTTTGGAAAATAAGTCTCCTGTTATTTTTGGGTGACATTCAAAATTTATGATTAAAAAAAACAACCGGGAAAACCTCTTCAACGTGAAGCGAAAAAAAAACACAGGGAAACCCTCATTTTCTCCATCTTGCTTTTTAATTTAGTTCTCTTCAGTTCTTCGATTTCGATCTTACTGGTATTGTGAAATGTTGCCTCCGAAGACTATACTAAGTGAGATTTCACGATCTCAGCGCTTCAAGCGGCCATAAATGAGCTATTGCTTGTTGACGTCATCCTCACCTTTTTTTACGGGCTTATTTTCTACACTGTTTTGTTTATTCGTTATTTAGGAAGTACGGGCTGAAAGTCGTCGTAGGTGGTTTGTCGGGGTGCTGAATCCGATTTTGGGGTCAAAAATTGGAAATTCCGACGTAGTGAAATTTCTCATTGTTGTTTGGATTGCTAAGGTGTATGACCGACGGTATAACTAACACGCCATTATTTATTAATCTTGTTTCAGACGAGAATCAAACTCAAGAAGATCGCGCACAAAGCCATCGCCAAAAAAGTGGGAAAGAAGGGTCTCAAAGGAGAAGCCGATCGGTTCATCGGCAACAAAATGCCTCGACATCTCTTCTCGGGGAAAAGAGGAATTGGCAAAACCCAACGTCGTTAACTGCTATCATTTTTCGCTTCGAAATTATTATTCATTTTCAATTTATCAGGTGGTCTCGCAAATGTCGAAACGCTATTTTGAATTTTATGTTTGTGGTAATTTGATTATATTTTTACCTGCACAAAACGTAGGTATTTTCCTGAGTACCTAACTACTTGGTATTCTTTTTACAACCTGTACATTACATCAAATTTCTGTTAAATTCGAAATTTATCAAGAGCGTTTGCATTTATTTTCTCGTTGCTGGTTCATCGATGTTGATCGAGTTCGATTTTCCCTCCTTTCGAATGATTTCTAGCGATTTATAAAGTTTCAAAATGTCTCATAAATCCGACGTTTTGAGGTCATATGTTGGTTTTACCTTTTCTGTTATGGAGGAATAAAGTGTTATTTAATAACCGATAATGTGTTGAGTTTGAATCGAATTACCTAATTTACTCCTCGACTGACTCCAGTCAGACTCGATTCTCATTCTGATAGAAGAACATGATTACATTTTGAGCATTTTGACTAAGCAGTGGAGAACTGAGGATTCAAACAGATAAATTTTCGAAGAAGGAAATCCACAAATATGAAGGATAAAAGGCCCATCCGATGAGCGAATTTTCTATGAAATGTTTTAATCTTATGTTTGGTTATTATTATCAATGGTGAACCATTAGAAGCCCCGAAGATTTTGGTTGATGTAGATCACTTCTAAGGGTTAAGAGAAATGGATGAAATTTTCAATAGTGGCTTAGCTCGAAATAAAGGTATTGTTTTTCACAAATGTTTAAAAGTATTGCATTTTTGAGACCACGCGGAGCTCTGTAGGACAAACTGTTCGCTCCCTACGAGATTTTAAGGATAGGTCGTACGATAAATCAGAAACACGAGTGTGAATCGCAAAAGAGGCCTAATTTCCGCTGACCAAAATGCGATCGTTGTTCGTTTCTTGGAGTTGTAATCAGTTTTGCGTCCTTAGCAACCAGTAATCGAATTTCCTAATAATTGTGGCAAACTCAACTCCCTGTTTCTTCGAACTGAGTGTGTTAGCGTTAATTTCTTCCAAATAAACTTGATTATGTGGTAGGTAGGTAGTATCTATGGTTGGTAGATGGTGAAAATGGCAAAGCCTTGTTCTTTGCAGGCGAGTGATCCTATAGAAAAATAATAAACCTTTGTGTAGGTAATAATTTGCAGCATTTTTTTTTTATTACTTTGAAATGATATTCTTAAAGAAAATTTCAGGCATTCCGACTTCATACAGGGTGTCACCCTTTCGGGCGCACCACCGGGCAGGGTTCGATTCTACTACTAATTTGCAACAAGAAATGTCACTTGGTCATTTTTTAGACGCTTCGTTTTCGAGTTATTTCATTTTCAAGATGTATTGTGTGTTTTCGTCCTTATCTCATATAACGACTATAGCTCCTCGAATTTTCATGGAAGTAGGGTGTTGCTCCTGGGTAGGAAAAACTGTTTATTGTTATTTTTAATCTAAAGTAGACCTCATTCTCAGAATTTTGTTACCAACCGCGACCTTCTTGCGTGTATAAATCTTTTCCTATGAATTTTTCAAGTTTCGACCGTTTATGACGTCACAGTGGGCTGGGGGGTCCCGCCCAGGCGAGAGGGGCGCGTGACGTCATAAACGGTCGAAACTTTGAAAAATCATAGAA
>CM019182.2:48589208-48609609 GCA_009739505.2 Apolygus lucorum
TGTGCTCCCATTCAGTGGCGGCTCCTGCCCTGAAACTCAGGGGGTGCATAGAGATAAGGAGAGGCTATGGAGAAGGGACAGAATAGGTGATTTTCTCTGCCAAATAGAAATTTCAACGATATGCAAATGGGATAAATCTTGTTAACTTTTTCATCTTAAAATTGCAAACGGTAATAAATACGTAGTAAATAGACACGAAACAAGTTCTCTAGTGGTTAACAGAAATTCTGAAATACTTAATCATCAAAGGTCGAAACCCAAGAAATTCATCCATCTAATTGCAATAACTGAAATGCATATTTGCCCGTTACGATTCAAAACATCGTCCAATTCGGAAGAAAAATTAACGAGCCCCTTGAAAACTCCGAGATTCAAAGAATCTTCCCTCTCATCATGCCCACGCACGGCTAGCTCGAAAACACCACAGAACTTGATACAATCAAAGCAAAAAGTATTCAAGCAAAGCAAAATTATCTGTTAGTCACTTCACACCCACAAAGCCAATCTACCTTCTTATAATAGTCGACATTAAAACTTACGGTACGAATCTGCACGGTTATTAAATTTCAACGACTGCTGGTGTCCAAGGAGAGACGGGAAAGGGCGGCCAGTTTCTCGAATTTCGCACTTTTCCACAATCGACAAACGCGAATAGTTTTCTTTACTTTAATGTAAACTACTCATCTTACCTAATACACTCCTAAATAATCACAATAAGTACTTTGAACAAAACGGTGTGTACCGAAACGGTAGTCAACTGAAAACGTAAAACGGAATTCCCATCAGGTTTGTTTGTTTACTTATTTCTCTATAAGGAAATCCGGATTGCAGAGCTCTCTGACGGGAGAGCAACGAACCAATTCTGCTCAAGCCGACAAAATGTCCTGCTCTCTGATTGGTCAATCTCACGTGCCTGCCTCCCCCGAAAGATGTCAAGATGACGTCACTTTCCCGGGTCCCTACAAACTCATCGAAAGGACACTCATCGAAAACGTGAGCTCGATGCTTTTTGAGGAGTATCCTCATAGGGTGGGACACTAGTCGAAAACTGGAGGATGGGAAAGTCGTCGAAAATATCTAATCGGACATTGGAGATATGAATTGAATGATAAAACTAGTTGATAATTATTTTCGATGAGTTTCTCGTTCCCTGTGGACACTCGTCGAAAATACTCCTAAGGGACAGTCATCGAAAGGAAAGTCCTCAAACTAGACCTCAGAAGGGTTTACTACCTATACCGTACCGCTCGCTGTCAGGTACATGGGCCAGGGCCTCCAAGGAGGTTAGATAGAACAGGCCACACCACTCCTCAGTTGATTCGTTATTGTAAGCCCCCGCTTACCAGTGGTTGTGCATTTCAAGACCCTTTTCCGCTTGCATGTTGCACCTTTTTGGAAAGCTCTCACTGAGATCCATCATTCGGAAATATACACACAAAAAAACCATGCGCACACCCCATTTGCTGTCAAACATGCAAGAAACTGCTTTTTCTGGCCGTTTGTTAACTAGAGCCCTAATACAGAGGATAACTATTCGAAAGATAAAAAAGCTTTGTATTCGTGCAGCGAGTCAAAAAAATTTAGGTCCTCCAAAATCAAAATTTTCACTCGCATTTTGCGTTTCACAGCTTTTTGAACAACTTTGGTTCCGTGTCTGTCGGTCTGTCTGCCTGTGGTCAATCCCTTGCTCCCCCCCCCAAGGGTATGAAGGGATGGTTCAATTTTGATGAAATTTCCAGGGTGTGTGCGGGTTGGCTCCTTGACGGAGAGTTCGGGATTAGTCCAAGGAGGATTGCTGATTGAGTCAGATCAGCAGGAGCCGACGAGAGTAACGAGTTTGGGGGAACCCCGAGTGTGTTTTTGAGCGACGACTTTTTGACGACGTTTTTGAGAACGACAAAAAAGCGGGGGGAAACGTCAACATAATCGCAAACTACTTCACAGTCGTTTGGCGCTATTTTCCTCTTACTTTTTGTACCATGAATTAATAGTGGATACGCTCTGGGTAGGTAAAATTCAAGATTACCGCCGTGCCGCTACCTATCTACTATCACGCGCGCCCTCTACCTACTTTCCGATCTCCATCAACTGTCGTCTTCATCAATCAATGTAGATTTTTTTGCAAGCCTGCAGACGTGGAAACCTGGTAGACAGGAAGAACCTTCCGGATTTTTCGCACACGTTTTCCCGTGACATGAATTCCTTTTTCTTCGATTTCGATGCCGTACTCGTCTGCCGTACATTTTCCTAAATTACGAAGACTCAAATTTATTTATCGTCGTTGTTCGTTTGATTTATTCCGGAAGCGAAAGACAGATACTTCAGGTATGTACCTCATTTCTGCGATCACTTTTACACCTGCCAGTAACTCCTGTTCAAATGACTGAGTCCATCACTTCATTGCAGAGTATCGTCGGATATTCCTCATCCTCGCTTCAGATCGTCGTATGTGGAAGTGCTGCGTCGAAATAAAGAAATAGAAGATTTCTCGAACAGGCGTACTCTCACTAAGAGGAAACTGACAGATCTACTGGTAAGCCCTGCTGCAGTTTTCCTGTCAGCATTTTAGTGTGGCAGCCCTGCCTACCTCCTCAGGGCTCCCCGGCTTCTCCTCTCTCTCTCTCCGCTCGTCTGCTCGCCCTTGATGAACCTACGACTACGAATGTATTATTGTTCAGTTTATTAACTACGTATACCTTTGATAATTAACTTCATTATACAGTTCAGTATTTTGTTCTTAAAGTATCTCCTCATTTAAATATAATCAGATAACGAGAGAACGTCTACTGGTGAGTAATCACAAGTTTATTTAGTTATCCCGACACGTATACGTGCGGTAGCTGATCGTGCCTTTGGCCCAAACTGCCCTTTCTTCCGTGTTCGTATCAAACCGACTATAAATAATCCAATAAAGCAAATGTCCGAAAAGATACTACTTTATTTAAGTGGACACCTTTGTGCATGAATAGTAATACGATCTGGTCGATCTTTTCTTTACTTTTCACTAAGTTCAAAGCACTTCTAAGGTGGGTGTCAAAGTCGAGTTTGAACATGAAGACAAAGTTCCTCTTTGTTTTGAGGCTGACTAAGGAGTTTGTATTTCGTAATTCAAGTAATTATTACGCAGCTTCCAAACTAAGTTTTGAAATAGGACTAGCAGATAAATCGGACACATAACGAATAAAATTCACTAAGTTTGACATAGATGCGGCGAATCTAAAATTCTCACATAGCACAAAGAATATAACGACAGGAAGCACATAAAGAGGCCGGCATCTGGAATACAAACTCAAATAAAGTTTCACCCAAATAGCTTCCATGGAATAACGAGCGTAGAGTGCACTCGCAAATCGCAATAAAGATGGGTACATAATGCTTGTAAGGAGTTCGTTTCATAAAGTTGGGCAAATAAAGATAAAGTAAAACGAGTTTGATCATAAAGAACTATGTATGTGAGTGTTAAAATAATGATGAAATAAAGTTGTGCCGAGCTAAGTTCTCGTTCTTACTCGTGCATTTGGAACTCCATAGGTACCTATGTTAGTGGGTACCTAGCTACAAAGATACACGAACACTGGAAGAAAAAGGGCTCAGCCAACACGCGCGCCAATCATAATTGTCGTAAATAAATAAAGGTTTTGATAAACTCAATTAAATTTTATAAATAAAGAAAAATGTTTTGTTATGACTGCGTGTCGGAGCGTGAAGGCGATCGGCTTCCTTCGGATGGTCAATTTGATTGGTTCCTACTCAACGAAGACAAAGGACGGGACAACACTCGATGCCCGGCGCGGGTAACCGCAGACCGTGTGCAAGAGTGTTAAGATCGCCAGCTCGGATACATTCCTAGGCGCGATTGCTCGCCGACCCGGGGGATGCACCACATTTACCTATACCTAGTTGGAGGCAGACGACGACTAGGGTAAATGGGAGCAGAAGCCGGCGCGATGAGCTTTATCGCATACCGAGACCCTCCGATGAACTGTGGGTTTCAGAGAAGAGGCGAGGTAGATCGAGAAATAAACAAGTCGAGTTTTCGAAGACGAATGCATAAAGGGGAAGCCCTGAGTCCTCCTTTTATATGGACTTGACAAGGTAAGAGGAGGGTGGAAAAAGGTGACGTCAACTGATGTCACTGTTCCCCGTACCTCACCTTACCTACCGAGCATGGTGTGAGTCACTCAGGGTTTCCCTCGACCTTTATTGGAGAACTACACAGTTGAAAGTATGAGTCATTACATAGGTCCCCCAGTTCGTACAATAAAGGGAAAAAATAGAAATTGTTTGATAAGTATAGATAAGGAACAATATGGTTGATAACATTTAACAGATTGGTTAAAGAACAATGAACAAATAAATTTGAATAACATCGAGGGTGTACGAGAAGTGCTGCACTGATGCGAAGACGCGGAGGCTCGTGATTTCGTTGTATCGTATGGAGAAAACCAGCGCGCCGAAGGTCGGGGAGCCACGCCGTCTGTGGGCGTAGCGTGAAGCCCAGCGGGGCCTCGTCGGTAGGCTCCGACGCATTCTCCGTTTGGAGAATGTAAGTTCAAGCAGTGAAAATTGCCCGGACCGAAGTTTGGCGAGTCTCGCTCGGGCTTGGCGCCCTTTACGACGGCGAGGTTTCGGCCCGGGTCTTTGAGGAATAGGAGAAATAAAAGGTTCGGGATGAATAATGCTTTGTACAGTTTTGTTGACGAGATTCGTCAGCTTGTTCATGCCTCCAATGCTTATGTTTTTATTAAATTGTGGAACATATTCCTCGAATTTTTTCGAATTTCTGGCGTTATAAAATTCGATGATAGTCCTGGCGCGTTTTTTGAATGCAGGACAATGTAGTTTAATAATTTTCCAGGCCGTGTCGCTGGAGGGTGATCGGGCCGCCGTAGTGGTTGACGCGTTGACCTTTGTGGCAACCGAGAGTTGAGTGGGCTTTCGTTTGATGATCACCCTTTGGAGCTGCGGGTTATTACGTCCTGGCGACGTCGGCGTATGATCGACGGGTCCTTTTAGAGTTGGGTCGGAAGTCGGCGGATGATGATCCTTTTGCGACGGGAGACCGCAAATCCTTCTGCTCGTTGGTTGCTGACGGGTTGGCCTTAAATTCGGGCTTGTAATTCTGCGCGCGGTACCAGTCGGACGAAAAATCTCCGCGAGTTCCTCTCGTGTGAATAAGAGGGTCCATCGTACTCTTTGGTGTCCCTTGTGTCACTGAGGAGATCCGTATTGAACGAGTAGCGAGCGTCGAATGATTCGAGTAGGCTTGTGTCCGGAGGTACCTCAGGTAAATCCGTCCCTGTTGTGGTGGGGGAAATACCGAAAGCCGGCCGACACCTACTGAGAGAAACGGTTACCTGTGAGCCGTCAATAAGCAGCGTAGCCGTTCGTTCTCCTTTGTTAATCACTTCGTAGGGGCCGGAGTAGAGGGGGTTCAAGCCTTTCCGAAGCCCTTCTTCTCGCAAAAACATCCTTTTTGCGTTTTGGAATGTATCGGGGAAAACCCGTGGGCGTTTGTCCGTTGAGGGTTTTGCGGGCGGTCGGTGATATTCCGTCGGTTGAGGCGGAAATAGGTCAGCCGGGAGGCGGAGGGGCGCACGAAAAGTACGTTCGGCGGCGCTGTAACCGTCCGAATACCGAATGGTAGTGCGGAGCCCTAATAAAATGGTCGGAAGATCCTTAGACCATGATGGCGAGGAAGTAGCAGTACGTAGGGCGTTTTTTAAATCCCTATGCCATCGCTCGATTTTTCCGTTCGATTCAGGATGGTAGGCCGTTGTGCGATTGCGTTTGATGCCAAATTTTTTTAGGAATTCGGAGAATTCTGCACTCTCAAATTGCCTGCCTTGATCGGTAATAATCGTTAAAGGACAACCGAATCGCGCTATCCAATTGTTAAGGATGCCGTCAGTGACCGCCTTTGTCGTTATCTTTCGTAATGGGATACATTCCGGCCAGCTGGTATGTCTGTCGATTAGGGTTAACAGATATTTATAACCTTGCGAATCCGGAAGAGGCCCCACGAGATCAACGTTTAATTCTTCGAAGGGAAGCGAATCGTCAAATTCCGCTGGGCGAATTTGAGGGTGGCGGAATTCTTTAAATTTCGAACATTTGGCGCATGCCTGTACATATTCCCGTATTTCCGTGTTCATTCGAGGCCAAAAAATTTCGCGCGAATTAGGTCTCGTGTTGCGCGTATTCCTGGATGACTAAACGAATGATAGTGTTCAATTAATTTGCGGCGAAGTCGTTTAGGAACAAACGGGCGAGGCATGTCCGATGTCGTATCACACCACAGTGAGAGGTCGAGCGCAGGTACCTGGGTTTCTTCGAGACGCCTGGTCGAAATAAGGTTGCGGAACTCGGGTGATTCATCGGTCTGTTGATTTAGTAAAATATCTTTTTCCGGACGGAAAAGTCGTGAGCTCGTGAAGTTCGAGCGAAGGCCGAGATAATGTGTCAGCGACTACGTTGGAGGTGCCCGGTGTATATCTGATATCAGTCGTGAATTGGCTGATAAACTCCATTTGCCTAATACGACGAGGCGAGGCCGTTTTTCGGTCTTGATGGAGCGACGTGGTGAGCGGTTTGTGGTCAGTCACAATATGAAAAGTACGTCCCTCTACGAAGTCTCTGAAATGCTTTACACTTTCGTAAATAGCCAGAAGCTCTTTATCGAAAGTGGAGTACTTCTGTTGAGCTGTTGATAAAGTTTTAGAGAAAAATCCTAGGGGTGACGTCTCGTTGTTGACCTCCTGTTGTAACACCGCGCCAATTCCGACGTCCGAGGCATCCGTAGTAATGGAGAGTCGACCTTTCGGAGAAGGATGAGCCAGCGTAGTTGCATTTTGCAAATCGTTTTTGCATTTATTGAATGCGGATTTCATTTCTTCCGTCCATTCAATCGTGCGACGGTCCTTCTTTTTGGAAGGCTGCGGAATCGCATTTATTAACGGCTGTTGGTGTACAGCCGCGTTCGGAATGTGCCGTCTGTAAAAATTTAACATCCCCAAAAACCTGCGTAGGTCGGTGACAGTAGTCGGAAGAGGGAATGTCGTGAGATTGTCCACCTTTTTAGGTACCGGACGTATCCCAGTCGCGTTGACTATGTGACCAAGACAAGTCACTTCTTTTTTAGCAAGGACGCATTTTTCCTTGTTTACCGTGAGACCCTCCGCAGCGAAAACGTCGAGGACCGCTTTAACATGGCGTTCATGTTCCTTAGTGTTTCGAGACGCGATTAAGACGTCGTCTAGGAAACAAAAGACAAAGTCGAAGTCTCGAAGGATTTGGTCCATATATCGCTGCCACGACTGTGCAGCGTTTTTTAATCCGAAATTCATTTTTCTGTATTCGTACAGTCCAAATGGCGTTATAATCGCTGTTTTCGGAATGTCCTGAGGGTTCACGTCGATATGGTGAAACGCACGCGAAATATCGAGCGTGGAGAAAATCGTGCATCCGTGTAAATGAGACGAAAAATCTCGAAGATGCGGAACGGCGTATTGATCTCCGACCGTGCGTTCGTTGAGCCGACGATAATCACCGCAAAAGCGCCAAGTACCATTTGGTTTAGGTACCGCGTGCAGAGGACTGGCCCAAGGTGATTTCGAGGGTTGGATAATTCCGTCGTTGATGAGCTGTTTGAAGTGCTCTTTTGTCTGACGGAGTTGTTCGGGGTGAAGACGTCTACTTTTCGCTGTGACCGGCGGACCTCTGGTTTCAATGAAGTGCTTTATCGTGGAGAGATGGGATGAAGATCGCTTCTCCGGTCGGTATTTGTCGAGCATGTTGACGAAGGTCGGCGGAGTAGGTTCGGTAGTGACGCCGGAATTGACCGTGTTGACGTACCCTCGTATTGGATTTTGCGAATTAGGGTTGAATAATGATCGATTTTTCAGGTCAACGTGTAAGCCAAAATATCCGAGAAAATCAGCTCCGATAATGGGTCGTTTTACGTCCGCAACTACAAAAGTCCATTCGTATATGTCGTTTTGTAGATAAACCTTCGTTGTAAAATTACCATAGGTCGTTATGGCGGTGCCGTTCGCGGCGAAAAGTAGGTAGTCGGATGTTTTGTTCTTCCGATGAACTAAAGAGTTCGGAAGAATTGAGATGCTAGCCCCCGTATCGATCAGAAAAGGTATATTGTTTTTATGACATTTGACGAATAGTCGGTTGGAAATGTCTTGGAAAGGGGCGCCCGCCTTGTAAACAGGCGGGCCCGCTAGTTTTCCTGCCATCGTACCTTTTTGAATGAACAAGGCTGTCGACATTTAGTCGCCTTGTCGCGGTATTTAAAATGGTACCAGCACATACCTTTTTGTTGAGTCGGAGATTGCGGACGAGGTTGCTGGTACTGTCGTGCGGGGCTATTTCGTCTCGGAGGTCGCTTCGTAGCTACCGCCTCAGTATTACAGTCCGGTTCGATTTGATGAACCGCTGCGGCGCTACGTATTTCGTGCGTAGCATCTGCGATCGGCGCGAGGAATTCTGGAGTTTTATCCATCCACGGAGCAATGGACATTTGGACCGCGATGGGTAGCGCCTTGATCCAAAATGCCTTTAGGATGTCGTTAGGCGTGAGGTCCCCCAGATGATGGCGCATTTGGCGTAAAAGCTGGGAAGGCTTGAGGTCCCCCAGCGGCCGATGCTCGGTGAGTGCCGTGATCCTCGCATGCCGAGACGGCTCGAAGATTTCGATGAGCCGTTGTTTGAGGGTCGTCGTATGGTGTCACAAGCTGGGCTTGTGTTAAGTCCGCCGCTTGAACTGCCACATCGTAGGGCAGTAGAGGGATGGTCCGGGTGAAGCGAGCGCGCTGCGTGTTTACATGCGCGCCGGTGAAAGCCGCGTCGAGCTGTATAAACCACAGCCGGGGATCCTCTCGGTAGAACGGCGGAAGCGTGAGCGGGATTGAGACCTTCGTGGCCTCGGCGAAGTCCGGTGCGGGCGGCGGTAGCGGTGGGTCCATAATCCTCGAGTGAGCTTCGTGTTGAATAGCAAACCAAAAACGTGCGGGGTCACCAATGTTATGACTGCGTGTCGGAGCGTGAAGGCGATCGGCTTCCTTCGGATGGTCAATTTGATTGGTTCCTACTCAACGAAGACAAAGGACGGGACAACACTCGATGCCCGGCGCGGGTAACCGCAGACCGTGTGCAAGAGTGTTAAGATCGCCAGCTCGGATACATTCCTAGGCGCGATTGCTCGCCGACCCGGGGGATGCACCACATTTACCTATACCTAGTTGGAGGCAGACGACGACTAGGGTAAATGGGAGCAGAAGCCGGCGCGATGAGCTTTATCGCATACCGAGACCCTCCGATGAACTGTGGGTTTCAGAGAAGAGGCGAGGTAGATCGAGAAATAAACAAGTCGAGTTTTCGAAGACGAATGCATAAAGGGGAAGCCCTGAGTCCTCCTTTTATATGGACTTGACAAGGTAAGAGGAGGGTGGAAAAAGGTGACGTCAACTGATGTCACTGTTCCCCGTACCTCACCTTACCTACCGAGCATGGTGTGAGTCACTCAGGGTTTCCCTCGACCTTTATTGGAGAACTACACAGTTGAAAGTATGAGTCATTACATGTTTATACTCATGTTTTTAACCCTTCACTGGTAGACCCCGGAGCGCGGCGCTCCTTCAGCCCATTTTTCGAATACTGTGGTTCACAGTGGCTATACTGAGGGCTGTGATTCACAGTTCCCTCCTAGAAACCACCTCTACACAGGACCGTACCCTCCTCTCTGTCACCAAAACCGCTCAGGGTTAGTGAGAATCGGTTTCTTGCACTAAAACGTGAATGTTGTCAGATCGCTCTTAAGTCTGAGCGCTCTTCTGATCCCAAGAAATGGCTTCAGTGGTCTGAGGAAGATTCTGACGATATGGCAGAACGTACATCTGACTGAAAGGGCTTTGATTAGTTAAATTTTGATTGCTCAGTTATTTGTATTTCAGAGTTGAGCAAAACCTATTTTTACCAATACGAATTCTGAGTTCAATAAAAAAAACTTTTTTACCAATATGTTTTTCATTGAACATTTTTAGATACACCAGGAGATGAGTTGAGTATCTCACTCTGACCAAAAACAATCAAAAAATATGATAAATATTGATTTTTTTCGGGAGGAAGTACCGAAAGAGCGCCGCGCTCCTGGGTCTACCTTTTGCGAGATGAGATAAGGTCTACCTATTTTTACTACTATTTTTATTTGAATGCGACTACATAATTTATTGATAAATTGTTTATGTACCAATTTATTTTCCACCTTGAATTAACCTACGTTGTATTGAGAATAGTAAGTACCCATATTCCTATGAAGATTGTCAAAATAATGGAATACGACAATTGGGATACCAGTCTTCAGTGGACACTGGTTTCTGTCCTCGGATTTCCAAGGACCCTCAGGTGTTTGTCAGAGTTAACGTCAAAGCGCTCTCTGGTGAGCAGCCTGGGAAGGTAGGCAATCCTTGGATGGGACGGTCTCGCTGGGTCTACTAATGGCATTCTCACTCATTGTGAGGAAATTCTGTTTGGATTAGAATGATTAAATCTATACTAAGAAAAATTCGCCCTAGTGGTACTAAGAAAAATTCGCCCTCGTGGTACTAAGAAAAATTTGCTCTAGTGGTACTAAGAAAAATTCGCCCTCGTGGTACTGAGAAAGTTCGTCCTAGTGGTAGGTACCACAGAGTACCGGAGACAAGTTAACAGAGAAGAAAGCTAACGTTAAAATGGATGGCAAGCATGGATAAGATGGATATTATATTCAGGGGGATCGCGACGGCAGCCCAGCTTGTGCTAACCCACGGTAATAAAGGGGTGGGGGAAGAACCTGGACCCGTTCCCGCTTCTTTTCAAATGTTTTCCCGTTTCCGCTTCTTTTTGAATGTCGGCTCGTTCTCTGAGAAAATAAAGAGCTTTTCCTACACCAACGGAAATTCACTGAACAAATTATCAAGCGATATGGTACTGTCAATCGGAAACCTGCCAATTCACCTATGGTGCCTTTTGACCAACGCAAACCTTCAAATGAAAAGGAACTGAGTCCAGAGGAAAGGAAGAAATACCATACAGGAGAGTAATAGGTTCATTACTCTACCTCCAAAATGGAACCCGTCCAGACATTTCTTACTCAACAAATGTCTTATCAAGACGTCAAAGCAATTTTGATTTAAATGACTGGAATCGGGTACAACGGGTAATATCCTATTTGAAAGGTACCATGGAAATGGGATTGCTCTACAAAGGTGAAGATGAAACGATTGAATGCTTTGTTGATGCATCTCTCGGAACAAATGACATTGCTGGACATTCAACTAGTGGCCTAATAATAAAGCTTTTTGGTGATATAGTTTATTGGAAAACCAAGAAACAAAATCATGTTGCGCTGTCCACAGCTGAAAGCGAGTACGTTGCTTTGAGCCTTGCCTGTCGCGAACTTTCCAATGTTCGAGCCATGAGTCAAAGCTTGATTGGGAGACTCATGATTCCTGTTATTCATGAAGACAGCATCGCTGCTATCGAATTAGCAAAAACGGATGAATCAAGTACACTAAAGCACCTGGTGTACTTGCACTACCATTACATCAGATCTGAGGTGAAGCAAAAATTGGTGAACATCAGATGGATATCAACTGATCAGCAGATTGCTGACATGCTCACCAAGGCTTTGGAACCATCCAAATTCATCGAATTCAGAGATCAAATAATTTATGATCCACACAAGAAACCTAGGTTGTAACTCTGCTTCTCTTTTTTTAGGAAGACTACAGTAGGACACCAGTAATCACTTTTACAACTGGTGGCTATAAAGACTGAAAATAAAGAATCCCCTATAAAGAATAATAAAGAACGTTTGCATGAATGAGATCATTGATTCTCATGCATGCATTTACATAAAGGAACTTCACAACTGAGAAGAGAATGACAGCATTGTTACTTCAGTTGCTGTCATCATTTCTTCTGTGGCAAGGCCTGCCCCAGGAGGGAGTGTCAGCATTTTAGTGTGGCAGCCCTGCCTACCTCCTCAGGGCTCCCCGGCTTCTCCTCTCTCTCTCTCCGCTCGTCTGCTCGCCCTTGATGAACCTACGACTACGAATGTATTATTGTTCAGTTTATTAACTACGTGTACCTTTGATAATTAACTTCATTATACAGTTCAGTATTTTGTTCTTAAAGTATCTGCTCATTTAAATATAATCAGATAACGAGAGAACGTCTACTGGTGAGTAATCACAAGTTTATTTAGTTATCCCGACATTTCCTTTTCTGTATAATATAACCTCCGTCGCCATGGTATGAAAGGGAATACCTAATCTTGGTATTTTGTTTATAGTTTCACGGCTGTCCACCCTTTTCCCTTGGAAGATTCATCGAAAAAAGACGAGAAAAAAATCAGCTAAGAGTAAAATTAAGCAGGCGAACCACCTAGTAGCTCCCTTAGTACTACCTAGTACCTACCTTTCCTTCCTTGAGGCTACCTCATTTAAAATTTTAGTGCCCTACAGTAATTAGGTAATCGTAGTGGCAGGATCTTTTCTTTTTTTTCCTTTTTTTCTTTTCGTTCTGAATAATGGGTATTTCCCTATGAATGATTTAATTTTTTGAATAAAATTTACTTTGTTCCTACGCCAGTGTTTCTTGGGTTCATCCCCACTTCCTGACTGAGCTCTGTATTATTTAAAATTTTATGATCTTTTTGATAATTCCTGGCATATTTTCTTTCTCAGAGTTGTGACAAGGAAAGATAAATATAGAAAACTAGAGTGGGGATGAACCCAGAGGAAATATAAAATTTGAAAACTTAAGTTCGATTTCGAAAATCCGTGTAATGAAATCAATATTTCTGATGGTGATATTCACTTCTTCACCAAAAAATTATAGGCAAAAAGAATTATTAAAATTGCAAAATTTTACGTTACAAAATTCTCAGGGATTGTCACAGGTATATCCGAAAAGGGCGGTACTTATCAAACTCAATATGTAGCCAAATCGACTACTCCCTACTTCTCTGATCCTACGGCCGTGGATAGGTAAAGTATTACGAACTAAGTACTTAGCCAAATTGAAAATTGCTCGATGTAGGTAGTAGAGGGTAGGAGAGGAGACGAGGACTACTTCTGGACAGCAATCAGGAATGCTGAACCGACGAGAAACTTGTAGATTTCCAGCCTCCCAACTGGAACTGATTAAAAATATGGACCAATTGTATTATTACTGAATAATACCCATTATGATCCAATTAAGCTGAGGGTGTTGATTATTATGTAGACATACCGGTACGATATTTGTGGAGCAGTAAAATTTTCTCCGACGAAACGTGGAATCTTGTTGAAATGTGAAACGTAGCAGCGAAGACGGACGATAATCAGCGACGGTAATCCACGACGATTTTCAAAGACGACTTCGAAGTTAACTGCGAAACCGAAGAATATAATATAGTACCAATTTATGATGCCAAAATTGTCGAATCCGTCGAATGATTTTATCCGCAACAAGTGGTAGGTGCTTACCGAGAACAAAGGAGAGCGCCGTAGACGTAGAACATTCGCCTCGAAAATCCTGTGCTGATCCAATCCAGATTCTCTCGTTTCTAAGGGGGAAAAGCGAACTTTTGACGGGAATCCGCGGTACGAAATTGAGTATATATCTTGAATTAAGACGGTATGAAAAAGGTATTTTTCTCGAGAGAACAAGGGAAACGACAAGCAGCATTCGTCGTCGAAGGCATGAGAAAGTAAGATGGACGAGAGGGCCTTTCGCCATGTCGAAGCCATCACCATCCGAAATTAATTTTATTTCATCCCATTCACTTCTGGTTTATAAAATCCAATATTCGTCAAAAATTCAGGAATAATTTTAGGATTATTCGTTCATATATTTTGTTTTCTGCAACCTCAGTAACCAATTAGGTACGTTCGGAATAATGGGTTGAGCGGTACCTGGCGTCAACGACGGTAACCTCGCCACTGAAACCGCGCTAATACGATTTGAAGCTGGAACAAAAAAATTCACGCTACACATCCCCCTCCAGCGGTTGAAGTGTAGTATGGTTTGAGCTTGGACGGATGCCAGAGCCCAGCATCTTTGCCATGGAGTCCTGAAGCTTGCAGGTACCAGCAGGGCTGACAGAAAGAAAGAACGGTTGAAAGGACCTTCATATTTGTGGCAGAGTTTGGCAGCAGAACGATCTTCAGCAGAAGAGAGATATACGAGAGTCTTAGAACTTGATCGCCTATTCTGAACTTCTCTGGTCTTCGGCGCAGGTTGTAGCGACGACCTTGATCTGTGCTGGCCTTGAGAAGGTGTGTCTCCACAAGATGATGAATTTCCTCCAGCTTCTTCATGCGAGTAGCCCATTCGTCTGGGTTGAAGTCAACAGGTTGAGAAATCTCCTCGGAACGGCTAGAACGAGAAAATTCATAAGGTTTCAACTCACGGCCAAAATTGAGAAAAGCCGGTGAATATTTTGTAGAGCCATGCACAGCACTATTCAATGCAAATTGAAACTCTCCAATGTATAAATCCCATTGGGTATGACGAGACTGGTCAACGTATGAACGTATAAGTTGACGAATATTTCGGTTTGCACGTTCCGTTGGGTTTGCCTGGCAGTGATACAGCGGAGTGGTACGATGCTGAATTTTACATGCTTGAGCAAGGGAACGTACAGAAGAGCTGACGAAATTTGACGCATTGTCCGTAATTAGTACTGAAGGAGTTCCGAAGCGGTTCAAAATAGTTGATTTGAACTTGGCGAGTATTACAGAAGACGTAGTGACTCGTATGGGCACAAGTTCGACCCATTTAGTAAAAAGGTCTTCGAAAACAAGTAAGTACTTATTACCGGACGAACTACGGGGAAACGGCCCCATAATATCAGCTGATACGGTATTCAAGGAGTGGTGAGATAACGAGGAAACATCAGACCTCTAGGAGTAGTGTTCGATGGCTTAACACGTTGACAGACGTCACAATTTCTCACGTAGCGCATGATGTCTCGATACATTCCTGGCCAATAGTATAATCTTCCTACCCGCCAATGTGTTTTTGCAACACCCAAATGTCCGGATTGAGGAACATCATGACATTCTGCAAGAATTTGAGAGCTTAGATTTCGTGGGATGACTAATTTCCAATCCTCACTAGGGTCTTCAAGTTCTCCTTTAAGGAATGACTTACGGTAATAAAAAAGCTGATTATTTTCTATCTTCCATTCAGGATGATTATCAGGTTATGTCGAACTCTGTACATTTTCTGATTGTACCAATCATCATTTATTGACCTGGCATCCGAATGAGAAGTGGAAGAATCACCGAGAGATGCGGTAGGTAAAACGGCAGCAACATTAATGGGCGATGGAATCCGAGAGAGAGCGTCTGCGACGGAATTCAACTTCCCTTTCCGATACACAACTTTATAATGATAAGGTTGTAGACGTAACGTCCATCTTGCTAAACGACCAGTTGGATTTTTCAACTCTAGCAGCCATTTGAGACAAGAATGGTCGGTAATAACGGTAAATTCGCTTCCTTCAATATATTGACGATTCTTCTCAATCCCGTAGATCACAGCTAGGCATTCTTTCTCTGTTACGCTATAATTACGTTCAGCAGATGACAATGTCCGAGAACTATAACTGATTACACGCTCATTACCATCATGAAGTTGCACGAGAGCAGCGCCTATTCCATAGTTGCTCGCATCTGTCTGCAATATGAAGGGTAACTCGAAATTTGGCCTGGCCAAAATAGGGGCGGAAGTGAGGCGCAGTCTTGAGAGAATCGAATGCAGTGGCTTGTTCTTCCGACCAAGACCAACTTTTGCGTTTGCTCAATAAAGAAGTCAGCGGGGCTACAATTGAAGAAAAATCCGGTATGAACCGACGATACCATCCCGACATACCAAGAAACCTGCGGAGCTCAGTAACGTTGGTTGGTGTTGGATATGAGGTAACAGCTTCAATCTTCTCTGGGTCGACACTGATCCCCTCAATATTTACCCTGTAACCCAGATAACGGACTTCGTTACAGCCGAAACTCGCATTTTTCAGGATTAAGTCGTAGTCCTGATTCTTTGAGGCGACGAAATACTTCCTTCAGAAGAGTGCAGTGCTCAGAAAAGTCGGAAGTACATACAAGAATGTCATCCAAAAATACAACGACTTGGGGATATAGATCTAAAAATATAGAGTCTGCTAGCCGTTTGAAAGGTACTCGGAGAGTTACATAATCCGAACGGCATGGTACGAAAACGAAATAATCCTCGGCCTGGCACCACAAATGAAGTGATGTCACGACTGGTTTCATCAGCGAGAGGCACTTGAAGGAAGCCTGCTTGAGGTCCAATTTAGATAGATATGCTGCTTGTCTAAGACTGTCGAGCAAGGTATTGAGATTGGGCATAGGGTACGAATCTTTTTTCGTTATGGAGTTGATTCGGCGAAAATCAATGCAAAATCTTGGTTTAGCATTGTCCTTACGTACCATGACTACAGGAGAACACCAAGGTGCATGACTCGGTTCAACTATTCCAGACTCCAGCATACTATCTAATTCCTTATGCATAACTTCCAAGACTTTAGGGGAATAGTTGTAAGCTCTTTGTTTTATTGGTTCAGCTGAGCCAACATCAATCTTATGAGTAATTCTTGTAGTTATCCCAGGAGAATTCTCTAAATCAGATAATCCTGCGAAACTATTTCAGCTAGGCATTCACGTTGAGGATCGGTAAGTTCCTTAATACCACAACAATTCAAGGTGGAAAATGGATTATTATTTTGAACGGTAGACGCAAGAAGATGCGAATTGAAATTTCTGATGCGGAAACTCGGAGAAATACCATGAATTATGATAAGCGTCAGTCACAATTCCATATTTTCTAATAAAATCCAATCCAAGACCAAGGGAAAGACAAGGTATCCAAATAATAAAAATCAAATTTGATCATCCTTGGACCAAGGTAAATATCAAAGGATAGGATTTGAAAATTTTTGACTGAGATCCATTTGCCATCTGAGCTACGATTGGTTTTATTTTAGAAGTATTATTCATAGCACAATCTTGTTCAGAATTGATTGGAAAAAGACCCAACAATTTCAAACCTTGATCTCCTATAAACGATAAGGAAGAGCCGGTATCATAGAGAGCAGGTACACAATTTGCCTTCGAATCTGATGAAGTTCCATTTGCATCTGCCAAATGGAAAATTACTGGAAGTACCCATAAGTCTGAACTCGAAGAATTTGTATTCAAATTCGTTGAATACGACGGTAAACATAATGACTGGTAACTCAGTTGTTCACGAGAGAAATTAGACGATACAGGAGTCGCAGTCTGGGACGAAGGTCCTAATCCTGTCGGTAGATACAACACCTGACTGTAGCGGTAAATGGACGAGACGGAACGGTAGAAAACGGTAAAGTTGGACAAGAATCCACGATAGACGATATTTGGTAGTGTAGTAGGGTCGACGAGTTTAATGGGAAGTACGCACTGACCCTTAGGAGCCGTGTCCCGATAGTGTGTTTTCCGGACGACAAGTAGGACAAGAATTAATTGTCACCCCTGCATGTCCACATCGATAACAAAACCTTCTTCTAGGTTCTGCAAGAAAGTTAAAAACTGAGCGGTACTGTCACATTCCAACAAACAGTCTTGGAACCCCTATGTTACTGAATGAACGTGCAGCAGTGGGGTTCATCATGAGTAACCGAATCTTTAGGTGAAATGTGACTAACGGGACGTGAATGTGGGGTAACTATTTTCGGGGGTTTCTGGCTTGACCAAGCAGTCTTACCAGGGAGAAATCTTTATGAGAGACTGATACACACACACCATTGACCAGAAGACTTATAAATTTACCGACTTAGGAGATGAAACTATTCCCTGGGTGGTTGTTCCTTGGAACGGGTTGAGCTAACGGTGACTGGTTTCAACAGTTCCTCTCGGCGACTAAGTTCAACGATAAAATCGATCAAATTCTGGTGAGTGGGGATGGAATTTGAAGTGTATTTTTCTTCAAAAGCCCTCCTTGTTACTGGATCCAAGTGGCTGAGAGCCATATGCAATTTAACGAAATCGAGAAGATCGAAATTTTCGAGTTTTGTAAGAGAAATCCAATTATTTTCATGAACGTTTAAAAATCGTTGATAATCTGCATGAGTTGGGTTGAGAAGAGGCTTGAATTCTAGCACCCTATTCATGAAGTGAGTTGCTAGACGGCGTCTATTCTGGTAGCGAGCGACTAAAGCTGCAAAAGCCAATGGATAGCTTTCCGCATTCAAAGGGAAGCTAGCTATGACGGAGTATGCATCACCTTTCAAACTGGAACGTAAATATTGGAACTTTTTGACATCATTTCCCGCAAGTGAAGGTTCTTCGTGTACCAGAGAAAGAAAAAGAGAATGGTACTCCATCCATTCCTCGATTTTGCCTGAGAAGGTAGGTAGTGAAATACGAGGAAGTTGGGAACTAGGAGAGGTAGGTATACCTGCGGGTTGCGAAGGTACAGGAGGGTCTTCAACAAGGACTTTCTTAGCACTAACATAATTTGAACGTACGATATCTATCATCTCAAGAGCACGACAATAAAACTTAGATATGTCTAATTTCAATTTCTGAGGATCATCAGATAGCTTAATGTTGAAAGATCTGATTTTAGTTACGAGATCGTCTAACTTAGTCTCTATGACACTAGTTCGATCATATGAAGCGGAAAAAGCGAAAACATTTTTCTTAGACGTAAGAGTTAGCGATTTGTCGTAAATTAGTTGTAAAGAAGCAAATAGAACTTCGCGTTCATTAAGTAACATAGCTTGTTCATCCTTCCGTGACTCATCACTACAAGCGCCAGGAGGATCAGGCATGATCTCAACTTAAGATTTACGACAATAAATATGTAAAATTTCAAATTGGTGAACAATCAATTAAATTGATTGCAAATAAGATTGTATGTATCAACCTATACTTCAATTCGAGTCAAATATAGGTATATGATGAAAATTTCGGAACAAAATAAATTTAATATTTTTCTAATTAAAATTTTCAAATTTTAATTAGCATAATCATATAGTTAATTACGTTGGGCGCCATTGATTATATCTGTGACAAGGAAAGATAAATATAGAAACTAGAGTGGGGATGAACCCAGAGGAAATATAAAATTTGAAAACTTAAGTTCGATTTCGAAAATCCGTGTAATGAAATCAATATTTCTGATGGTGATATTCACTTCTTCACCAAAAAATTATAGGCAAAAAGAATTATTAAAATTGCAAAATTTTACGTTACAAAATTCTCAGGGATTGTCACAGGTATATCCGAAAAGGCGGTACTTATCAACTTCAATATGTAGCCAAAATCGACTACTCCCTACTTCTCTGATCCTACGGCCGTGGATAGGTAAAGTATTACGAACTAAGTACTTAGCCAAATTGAAAATTGCTCGATGTAGGTAGAAGAGGGTAGGAGAGGAGACGAGGACTACTTCTGGACAGCAATCAGGAATGCTGAACCGACGAGAAACTTGTAGATTTCCAGCCTCCCAACTGGAACTGATTAAAAATATGGACGAATTGTATTATTACTGAATAATACCCATTATGATCCAATTAAGCTGAGGGTGTTGATTATTATGTAGACATACCGGTACGATATTTGTGGAGCAGTAAAATTTTCTCCGACGAAACGTGGAATCTTGTTGAAATGTGAAACGTAGCAGCGAAGACGGACGATATTCAGCGACGGTAATCCACGACGATTTTTCAAAGACGACTTCGAAGTTAACTGCGAAACCGAAGAATATAATATAGTACCAATTTATGATGCCAAAATTGTCGAATCCGTCGAATGATTTTATCCGCAACAAGTGGTAGGTGCTTACCGAGAACAAAGGAAGAGCGCCGTAGACGTAGAACATTCGCCTCGAAAATCCTGTGCTGATCCAATCCAGATTCTCTCGTTTCAAGGGGGAAAAGCGAACTTTTGACGGGAATCCGCGGTACGAAATTGAGTAGATATCTTGAATTAAGACGGTATAAAAAAGGTATTTTTCTCGAGAGAACAAGGGAAGCACAAGCAGCATTCGTCGTCGAAGGCATGAGAAAAAAGATGGACGAGAGAGCCTTTCGCCATGTCGAAGCCATCACCATCCGAAATTAATTTTATTTCATCCCATTCACTTCTGGGTTTATTAAATCCAATATTCGTCGAAAATTCAGGAATAATTTTAGGATTATTCGTTCATATATTTTGTTTTCTTCTGCAACCTCAGTAACCAATTAGGTACGTTCGGAATAATGGGTTGAGCGGTACCTGGCGTCAACGACGGTAACCTCGCCACTGAAACCGCGCTAATACGATTTGAAGCGGGAACAAAAAAATTCACGCTACAA
>CM019182.2:48609709-48657257 GCA_009739505.2 Apolygus lucorum
TTAATTTAAAGTTTGGACGTACGATAAATCAGAAACACGAGTGTGAATCGCAAAAGAGGCCTAATCTCCGTTCAAATTAAAGCTGAACCGAAATGCGATAGATGTTTTTCTTCGTGTTGGATGGTTGGTGTGTCGGATCCGCGGAAGACAAGGAATCGCCAGCGGGATATCCGACTTTTTCCCGACCAAGTTCGGAACTGCCGGCTCAGCATTTCGCCGCTTGTCTCCCTTCTTGACGCCCGACCGAGGTTTAAAGACTTCGACCACCGAATTCAGGAGCATCTTTCGCCCAGAACTGATCCCCGACGGAATAGCTCCCGTCCTGTATTCTCAGCGCCCATCTGGAGAAGCCTACTCTGCCACACCTTCGAACTCTGCCTGTAGCTCAGACCCTTGCAGTTCACCCGGACCACCCGCCGATCACCGCAGGATCACCGCAGGTACTTCATTGTGGAGAGACTTTAGAGTTGTATAAATAAAGGGGGGTTTTATGTAATAAAAGGGGTTTTTATCATCCTTTTTATGTCTATATATCGACTCTTCCTAATCACCTCTATACAATATCCAGATAGGCTCTGACATAAATGGTGGAGAGCGCCTAAAAAATAGGTTTCGCCCCCAATAAAATCAATAAAGTTAAGATTTAAATATAAAATACAGAAATGAAAACTTTGAATTGAATTATTTTAAAACAATAAAAATAATAAATTATTGTGGAAAGAAGTTAAAAATACGATTCTCTTGTCTCTCTCTCATTGGAATTTTTTTTTATATATATATTTTTGTGTGTGCATGTGTACTAATTATAAGATTTTCCGTTGTTGAAGTGTTCAGCCTTAGGCTAGGAAACCCTTTTTTTTTTTTTTTTCTTTTTTTTGCAATATATTATCAGAATTTTAAAAGTTTAAATTTTGGACTGCCATTTCTTTGAGAGATACTGTGTGCAAATTTGCTCCCTTGGCAACGATATCCTATATCCGGTTGCATAAGATGAAGGTCAGTAATCTTATAACCCAGAAGGAATTTGCACAACAGACCTGAAAGAAGGTGAGCAGAAAAGTTAAATTCATCCTGAAAATTAGAGGCTGAAAGCACTTAGGTAGGACCCCGAATTTTTCAAGGCATGTCTTGTTCCGCAATACATTTGTGTAGTCGTTTACGTAAGGAAACGAGGTACGCAAGCAGCAAAAGTGCTGTCGCCAAAAAATCGTCAACAAATTGAAGGACCCCTGAATTCAGCAGGTATTCATTCAGCAAAATCCACCTAAGCAGGAGATTTTGTTTAATGACACAACTGTGGAAAAAGGGAATTTTAAATAAAAATACATCGTCCAACTTAAATTCATCCTGATATTTTATAATAGGTAATCATCCACTATAGGTAACAATACGGACGACGGATGACGGATAGCGACTCGACGTTAGTCTTGTTAGTAAAACGACTGATTGATAGGTACCATATTGGATCAGATGAGCCTTTAAGAAGTTTAAATAGACTATCAGCTGCAGAATATGCTGAAATCGTGACTTATTTAGGCCAACCTGTACTTACTAGGGATGAAAATAGGTTATTAATTAATGAAATATGGGCAAAATCAGAATTAAATGTACCGGATTTATTACGAATTATTTTGAATAATGCAAAATATGATGAGAATTATTTAGAAGCTAGAGAGATATTAACAAACCAAGGTTTTGTAATAAGCGAAGAGAATAGAAAAACCGACGATTTAATTGATGAAAACCTAGGTTTACAAGCGGGTAATAATTCAAAAAACGAAACAAAAGAAGGGAATTTAAAACCAGAAATTACGAAAATCACAAAGTCGACTCAAACAATCATCATGGAGAGAACGCCTATTAAAATAACTCCACGGTATTTTTCGGCACAGGCTCACGAAGATATAAATCAGTTTATAAACAGTTGGGAGAAGTTAGCAAGATACCATAATTGGGAACAAAGGGAAATCATGCGAAGTATCCCGAGTTTTTTCTGTCGGACGCACAGCTCTGGTACGACCAAAATGAAAAAATAGGAAAAATAAGGCCAACTTGGGAAGAGTTTAAATTGCAACTAAGACAGGAATTTCAGGATCCGAGTTTAATAGAATCTGCAAGGATGGAACTGTTAACACTTCAGAAATTAGATTCGGAAACTATGAAACAGTATGTTGATCGGCTAAGGAATTTAGTTTGGAAGGCTGCTCCAGACATGCCTACCAGCGAAAAACAACGAATTTTAGCGGCAGGTATTCCGAACGAATTTAGAATATGTCTTGCCGGAATAGACGATTTTGAACAGGCAGTCATAAAACTATATCAAGTGGAAGCCTTAATTAGGTTACCTAAAAACGAAAAACAGATCGAAATACAAAAACCCCCAAAATCAGAGGAAACCCTATATGAACGTGTTGCGGTTCTGGAAGCGGAGCGCCAGAACAGGGCAGTTGATCACGGATCATTTCAGGACAGAAACGTGGAAAAGGAAATAGTCAGAATAATGTAAGTAGCCAGAACTATCGTGGGTATAGATATCAGAATTACCGCCAGAATTCTCAGAATTACCAGAGAAATCAAGGCTGGCAAGGTAACCCATATAATCAGGGATTCAATGATTGGCGAAATTCAAGCAATCAACAACAGTTCAACCAATATTCTAGGCCAAATAGAGGGGCATATCGTGGCAGAATACAAACTGGCCGAGGAGCACATAATAGCCAAATCGAAAATTTAGCAAGTGTTTTAGGTAATTTACTGCTACAACAAGCCCCATCTAATAGTGGTTACCAAGGTAGAGGACACAATACTTACAACACAAGATATAACAATCCGGTAATGAAGCAGATTGAACCAGCACACTTACAAATGAATAGGGGAACATTTTATCAGAATCAAAAAAACTGATAAAGGGGACAGTTGGATTAAGTCATGATAACTGCCCCCAAAATCAGAGAACTATGGGTAAAATTAATATGCCAAAAACAAGTAAGATGTAAACAAACCTTGATAAAACTACTTGTAGGTAGGGTATATTACATGCATTGTGCGACACGGGAGCTAGTGTTTCCATAATTCATGAAAAATATGTTGAAAATAAGACAGATATGAAGTCAACAAACGTACAGTTATATGCTATAGATGAAAATAAATTAGAAATTCGGGGAAAATAGATTTAAATTTAACAATTACTGATGATAATGGGATTGAAAAGCAAATTATTCAATCATTTTATGTCTGGCGACCAAGTATACACGAACAGACTTCTCAAAAAGCATTAGTTATATTGGGGAGAGATTTTTTTTTATAACCAAAATGCCATAATGGACTTTAAGCAACAGATTATTGTAGTACAAGGTTCAAACATATCATTTAAGGATGAAAACGAAGATTTCATAAAAAATTCATGTGGTTTAGTTGTTACACGAGGCAAAAATCAAAAAGTTGAAAATGTAAAATCAGAGACTTGTGGATTAAAGACTCGAGAATCGAAAGGGAAAAGAACCGAAAGTAGGCCACGGGAGAACAATAAACAGTCGTTGAATTACACATTTAAAAGGCATAGCAATGAAACGCTGCCTAGACAGATTCCAGAAGAAACGGCGAATCAAATTACGGAGGCCAACGAAGGACGACTCAGTTCAGTTACCTTCCCGGCTGGGGAAAGAATAAGTGGGTCAAGTCAACTTCAATTGTTTCAAGATGCGTTAGACGTTCATGAAATTACATATAAAAAAATTTGCAAAAAGCTAAATGTCAAAAATACAACATGTACAGAAAAATTGTTGGCACAGATTTCGCAATTATTGGGAATCAATTTGGTTTATTATAATGTATCACAGCAAAAAGCCCAATATTACCAATTCAAAAATCGACCTCAGAGAATACATATATATTTATAGAACATTCACTAACAAGATTTTCATGGATAAAGCCAAACCCACATCTAAAGAACAGTTTCAAAGTCCAGGCAACAATATACAAGACACCTAACAGAATAAAGGGGTAGTCATACAGAAGGAGAAATCAGACGTAAAAAATATAATCAAAGATCATGATAAAGGTACTAGAGCGATAATTAAACTTCAACCAGAATGGAGACAGATTATTAGCAACGTGCAAACTAATGAAAATAAGAATATTGTAAAGGGTTTTAAAACTTATTTTGAAGGTCGGAAAGAGCAAATCAAGGATTACAAAGGGATTAGATTAGATATAAATCCAGAATTAACGGCAAAAGACCATAATGAAATAGTAGCAATTTTAAAGCGTCATGAGAAAGCCTTTGTGTTAGATGAATATGATATCGGGAAAGCGAAATGCCAATCAATAGGAATCCCATTGATCACGAACAAGCCAATAAAATGTAAAACTTTTAAACGTAACCCCCATGAAATGAACGCAATGAAGCAAGAGATTCAAAAACTTGAAAACAAAGGCATTATCAGGAAATGCTCAACTCCATATAGAAGCCCGTCTTATTTAGTCAGAAAAAAAGATGGTAACTTCCGCATGATTACAGATTACAGGGAATTAAACAAGGTTATTGATTATCAAGCATCAGGAGCTTATACTGGGAGAACCGCTCAAGAAGCTATTCAATTCGCTTCACAAAAATATATTTTGAGTTCTTTTGATTACGCGAGTGCATGGCATCAAATACCAGTAAAGGAAGAGGACCAACATAAATTAGGTTTCGCGGACCACAATAATGATACGTGGGTGTTTAATTATCTGCCTATGGGATTGAAAATATCGACGGGAAAATTCATAGAAATAGCGGAAAATACATTAAAATCGTTAATCGATCAACAACAGGTAACGCAATATGCAGATGACGTTTGTCTGGGGTCAATGGATATGACAGAACATAAAATCAACATGGACAAAATGTTAACATTGATAGAAGACAAAGGGTTGAAATTTTAAGTGCGGATAAGGTTTCACATAGGATATCAACAGATTAAATTGTTAGTGAAAAGTTGTTAGGTTCAGGGCAAAATTTCAGGGACTGATCCAGAAAAAAATTAAAAATTCTTTTTGCTATCCCTCCTCCAACTATACAAAAAACATGGTTCCATATTTAGTCGGAATGTTTGGCTTTTTCAGGGAACATACTTCAATAATTTTGCATCCAGGAACATTCAACTCAATAACGGACTTGTTGAAGAAGTAGTAATAACCAGGCAGGCAAAAATAATATGGGACTTAAACCACCAACAGGAATTCTTTAGACAGGATTTGAAACAGTTCTGTTCTCGATGCGCCGATTTTAAGGATCATATGATGAGAAGAAACCAGTGGTTATACTTGTAGATTCTGCAGCTCATGGGGTAGGAGCAGTAACTGTGCAGAATCATAGAGGGAAATGGTATCCACTAGAATTTTTCTCAAAGAGATACAGCCCCAACACAAGCAAGGTATTCAGCAACTACTTAGAATTAACAGGAATTTGCATAGCCGTACAGAATGCACGACAATATAACATATGTCTCATTTGAAAACGATAGTAATAACAGACCATGCTGCTTTAAAAATTCGTGAACAACATTAAAGAAGTTCATTCAAAAATTTTTAAATTGAGTTTAAAACTTAGTGAATTTCCAATAAAAATAATGTATGCAAAAGGAAAAACGATGTCTATGTGTGACCATTTTAAGCGAGATTTGGTGAAAGTCAGATCAGGACGAGAAACCTTAGAACCAATTACTTTGCAGTCGGAAAATATTTGTGTGGTATCGTCAACAGGCAAAAACATTGGAAGAAGAAAAGAGATTAGCCCAAAATCCTCCAAGTAGATGATGAGTAAGGAAGGAGTGAAAGATCAATATAGTAGCGGTACACTGGAAACTTTCAGCACTCTGAAGAAATATCTTTAGCGATAAAAAAGGACGATTTTTGCAACAGAAATTACACAAATTATGCTAGGAAATAAAACATCGTCTAAGTTATTGAAAAATCAATCGCGGAATATGAATTGGATGATATGGGATATTTATGGAAAAAAGCAGGGGATAGGAAATTACTATATATTCCAGTTTCTTTAAGAAGACAATTAATTACTACATATCATGATAATATGAGTCATCCAGGTAGAAAAAACACGTTGAAATTAATGAAAAATAAATTCTACTGGCATTCTTTAGTGAGCGATGTGACTAATCACGTTCTAAGTTGTGATATATGCCGCACGACAAAAGTTAATACACAGAAACGAGGAGGAGAACTTAAGGAAATGAAACCCATAACGGAATTTCCAAATGATGTTTTACAATGTGACTTTTTAGGGCCGATAGAGTGCTCGCAAAATTCAAATCAACGACAGTCGATTTTGTTAATGGTAGAATTTGCATACACGTCATCTTCAATTACAAATTTGCAAAAATCAAACCGGAGAAGAGGTGATTAATGCTTTAAAAAATATCAGTACACTTGGGGTTTTATAAAAAATTTACAAACAGATAACGGCAAGTCCTTTAAAAATCAAGCAGTTAGTGAGTATTTGCAAGAAATGGGAATCCATCAAAATTTCTCAAGCCCGTATCACCCAGGCATCTCAGGGAGCCACAGAAAGACGAGTAGCAACTGTCACCCAAGCGATTCGACAAGTTCAACAAAAAGAATTCACTGGGAACCTATCTAAAAAGAATAGAGTTCAATTTGAATAATCAATATTGTAAACGAATAAAAATGACGCCATTTTTTGCTATGTTGGGACGTGAGTCACGAATTCCAGATGTAACCGGATTTCATGCACCACAGGAAAATGAAAATGTTAGATTATGTCAAATGCAAAAAAATTGGAAAGAAATTCAGAATTCACATAAAATAGCCCAAGATCAAAACAAAAAGCAATTCGACAAAAAAAGGACTGGTATACAGTATAAAGTAGGAGATTACGTATATTTTAATAGGAATAAATTGACAGATGGACAAGATATAACGAACAAGTTTAAGAAAATTTATTTAGGACCAGCAAAAATAGTGCAGGCACATGGTAATGGTGCATACTCAGTGATACGAAAAATAAAGGATCGTGAAATACAGCAGAGAATCAATATAGATCAAATAGTACCAGGTCTAGCTTGTGAAAGAAGACCAATAATTTAAAATACAATATTACAAAGAAATAAGAATTAGGGAAAAAATTTAAAAGTACAAACATAAGATTATACAATTAATTAGCAGAAAACAAAGTTAGAAAATGGTTGCTTAATCTGAGGGATTTGAAAAATTGAGTCATGAATCGATTTTTCAAAACGCTGGACGTAAAACCATGGATTTTGCAATCATACTCCAAGCAGATACAAAGAAACAGAAAATAAAAACAAAGAAATAAAATTTTTTTCAAACAATAATTAACTTGCCCCTTCGAGACGCGTAAGCTATAAAAACCGCACAACAGACAAGTGTAGCGGGCTTTGAACAAGGCAGGCGTTGTAAATAACAGAGAAATGTTATTTCTCTGTTTCAGAAAAATCACAGAAATGAGCCTGGCAGCAGCGATCACTACAATAGTTGGCCTCATATGGATTTCGCAGACAGAGACATTTTACCAACAAAGACAATTGAGTAATAAAACGGAATTTTTATCGAATACTTTAGGATATACCTACAGACAGGAGGGTAAATCAGAAATAAAAAGTAGAATTTCCGTAGGACCGCTGTTGAGGACAAATAAGTTATTAATACAAATAGGAAATAATCCAGAAAAAGCGTGTGAAGGTGTAGCAGCAACTACAAATTTAACCAATCATACAGGAATAATGGAAGCATGTATAAAAAATATGAAAGAATGGAGGGAAGCAGTGCCTTATAAGACAATGTTATATCGATTTCAAATTAGGGCAACACATTTACGAGATATATTTATGAATCCAAACGTAACCAGACAAAAAAGAAGCACAGGAGCATTTTGGGCACCCTTGAATTATATAGGTTATATTCAGCAAAAGTTGACCGGAGTCACGTCATATACCACGCAGAAAAAAAACCGATAAACGTATACGTAATTTAACACAAGAGATGAATAGGATAAAAACATTCCATCAAAAACACGAAGTGTGGTTAGACTCAACTTTACACGAAATGATTAATTTACAAAATGTAACGAGTTGGACGACTCATAAGGCTATGAACGACTTGAGACAACAATTACAAGAAAAGATTGATATAATTAATATTCGAGAATCAGTAAGAGAATTTCTACAAACGATACAAATGGAATTGACGAGCCAAACGGTTTTGATTGATGAAGTTATGATGATATTGACATTTGCAAGAGAAGGGATACTTTGTGAATCGGCCATACAGTTGGATAATCTTAAGGAAAGCATAGAAAATATAGAATCTCAACTAGGTGCAGAACTACAAGTCCCATTCCTGGCATCCGCACAAGGATGGGAAAGTATAAAACAAATTATAAATGTGCATTATCGCTTGGAAGGACAGGACATATATTTTAGAATAACAATACCTATAGTAGAAAAATTAGAATATGACATTGTAAGACATATCACAGTACCACATCGGGTAGTAGATTGTGAAATATCATATAAATTAGCGATGTACGAAGTAACCATAGGGCAAAATAACTCAATTATAACAGCAATGACTAGAGACGAATTTACTACGACCTGCGTACAAATAACTGATCAGGGATATTTTTGTAAATATTTCAATAGTGCGACAGAAACTTTGCCATTACACGAAATTTTTACAACAAATCAACGAAGAGTAGTCCAACAAGCTATTTATTTGCCAACAGGAGAAACTAATCAACATATACTGTTAAAAACATGTATGAACAATACAGTAATGGTGTACAATGGGACTGAGATATGGGAAATAACAGATTACTTACCAATTTTAATAACATGCAACGAAACATGTATACTGAGTATAGATGGAAGAAAACCATTTCCCGCAAACTAATCAGATTAGGGAGTCGGATTTAGTTTTGGTTCAATTTAGAGAAACTAAGGTACCAACATTAATAACAGTAGACCAAAATAATGAAACAGAACAGATAAATGCTTTGGAACAATATTTGACAGAAGAAGATCCATTCAGAAAAATGGGTAAATTAATCGATTTAGCACCAAAACTGGAAAACGAGACAAGCACGCTACCATGGTGGGAAAAAGAAATTCGTTGGAAGCATTTGTCAATAGGAACAACATTGTTAATCGTTTTATTTTTGAGCAGTGTGGGACTATTATACTGTTACTTTTGTCGTAAAGGACAGGCAAACCCTACCTTTCAAACCAGTGTCCAGCTGGTCCCACCACCTATTAACTCAAGCCACGAAATATTGTCAAAGTAATTAAACAATTTTTTTTTAAAGTTATAGAAGATTAAGGAAGAGTTGATATATCAAGGGTGATATAAAATATAATACAAAATAGGAAATCATGTTAACTATAATCTCAATGAATGGGAATGAGTCATAGTGATAGAACAAGTTATAGTGTTTAAGGGTTTCACGATTAAAATGTACATAGATAACAATTTATTGTTTGAATAATACCAAATTAAGAATTTGAAATTGGGGTATTGTATATGATTTTATGATTATGTGGTTTATGGTTTGATTAATATCAAATTAAGAATTTGAAATTGGGGTATTGTATATGAATATATATATTAAATGTAATTTGGTTTAGACGTAAATTTGTTTAAATAAAACAAATGATTACACATTATGATGAAACTAATATTTTTTTTTTCTCTGATGAACTTTACATGTGGTGCCACAATGCAGGACTGATGCAAATACGAAGTAGGAATGAAGTGATACGCTGAATGAAGCGATAAGTGGACGCAGATATGATTGTAAGAAATGTCAAGGAACCGATGGTAAATTGAGATGTACCTATGTAATAATATTAATAATATTTTGTTTGTTAAGATAACACTCCACACAACGGACATAGCAGAGAGGATTATGCAGGCAGGTGTACCAAGGAAGAAAGGAGCAAGCAGAGAGGTTCACGCAGAGAGAATCACGCAGAGAGAATCACGCAGAGAGGACCAAAAAGAGGATAATGCAGAATACTACAGAAGGATATCAATTTAATAGCAGTTGTAAATGTTACAGGTGTAAACAGTCTTTTATTTCCGGGAGGGGGAGATGTCGGATCCGCGGAAGACAAGGAATCGCCAGCGGGATATCCGACTTTTTCCCGACCAAGTTCGGAACTGCCGGCTCAGCATTTCGCCGCTTGTCTCCCTTCTTGACGCCCGACCGAGGTTATAAAGACTTCGACCACCGAATTCAGGAGCATCTTTCGCCCAGAACTGATCCCCGACGGAATAGCTCCCGTCCTGTATTCTCAGCGCCCATCTGGAGAAGCCTACTCTGCCACACCTTCGAACTCTGCCTGTAGCTCAGACCCTTGCAGTTCACCCGGACCACCCGCCGATCACCGCAGGATCACCGCAGGTACTTCATTGTGGAGAGACTTTAGAGTTGTATAAATAAAGGGGGGTTTTATGTAATAAAAGGGGTTTTTATCATCCTTTTTATGTCTATATATCGACTCTTCCTAATCACCTCTATACAATATCCAGATAGGCTCTGACAGTGGCTTTGCAGACGAGTGATCTATATAGAAAAACAAAAAATAATGAACCATTGTGGTAATAATTTGCAGCGTTTTTTGCCTGCTTTTAGCAGGTCTTTCAGCTAGTCATGAATAAGTAGCGGTAAACCAGCTTTGAATATATTATACGACCATAATTCATTAACAATTGGGGGGGGGGGGGGGAGTTACAGTCAATCCTCACTCATATACGACCCATCATAGGTTCACTCCCTCTCTATTGTGTACGGATTAAGCTTTAACAACTTCAAAGTTGGTTTACCACTAATTTTTACTGATTTACTTTTTACTTTTTAATTTTTACTTGATTATTTACTGATTTACCACCAATGGGGGGGGGGGGGGTGAAGATCCGTAGCTTGTATAAGTAGCGGTAAACCAGCTTTGAAGATAAGACCGTAATCTATAAACGATTGAGGAGGGGGGAGGGTTACAGTCTATCCTGGCTTCAACCCCCCCCCCCCCCGTCATATATGACCCATCATAGTTCACCCCCCCCACCGCCGTATATTGGTGGCGTAAGTCACTGATGGATTGTCACCTCCCCCCTCACCATCGTTAATTAATCAAAATCCTTACTTCAAATCAAAATCCTTACAGCTTCAAAGCTGGTTTACCGCTACTTATTCATGATAAGGGGGGGTTACAGTCAATCCTCACTTCAACACCCCCCCCCCCCCGCCTTTATGACCCATCATACTTCCCCCCCCCCCCGCATACGGATTATGGTTTAAACAAATTCAAAGCTGGTTTGAATTTCCAATTGAATGGAAGAAATCTAACGGGTAGTAAATAGCCTCTATTTCAAAATTCCGAAGTCCCGAAATCCTAATACTTCATTTGAATGATTTTCAGCCATATTAACTACAACTGTGCAGGGGGTGGTCACTGAGGTTGGTCAAAACTTCAGGGTTCCATTTTTCAAGGTTTTTTGGGATAAAAAATGTCTCCCAGCAATTTCGTTTCAAACCCATGGGGGGGGGGGGTGAATCGTAGAAGGAGGGGAAAGGGTTGAAGGGACAATTGACACCCCCCCACCATAACTTGAATAAGTAGCAGTAAACCAGTTTTGAAGATGATGTATAAGTAAGAACTTAATTCATAAACGATGGAGATGGGGGAGGTGACAATCCTCAACAATCCATCACTGGCTTACCCCCCCCCCCCCCTCCTATCAGTGGTAAACCAGCTTTGTTTTAAACCTTAAACCATACACAGTGGAGGGGGGGGGGTGTCTTTAGACTGTCTAGGTAAATGTTTAAACACATACGATGGGGGGAGGGGGGGTATCAATCCTCACTTTAATCCGCCCCCTCATAACATGAATAGGTAACGGTAAACCAGCTGTTAAGTGGTAAAACCGTAATCCGTACACGGTGGAGAGGGGGTGGGGGTGTCTTTAGTCTGTGGAGATACAAAATTTGAAACTCTAGTATGCGTGAGGGAGGGGGGGGTGCGCGCGGTCAATCTTCGCTTCGACCCCCCCCCCCCCCCCGCCTAACACTGATACTATCCACCAATGACTCATAGCCCCCCCCCCCCCATTAACTCTCTGTTCGCCGTCAAGAGTCTCCCCTGGTTACCTGCGGTGCGTATCCCAGGACGCCGGCCTCGCGGTTCTCCGTCTCCTTCGTCAGCTGATCTATGATCCCCTTGATGTACCTCACGAAATCCGGTTTCCTCCTTTTGAACTCTTTTTTCGCGTCCTTCCAAATTATGTTCGTATTAATTTGCGCCTGCTGCGGCTTCAGTTCCGGATGAGCTTTTTTATACGCCAAAAACAATTCTAAATGTTGATTCACGTACGCCATACTGAAATTTTACACAAAACACCGATGAAACGCCGCAGCAATTTTTTAACCAACGCTTATTTTAGGTTTTATGAAGTCGCGGTTCACGTGCGACTCATCGCAGAGCCGTTCTCCCCTTCAATTCACGGTCAGATGCCACAACCGAGGGGGAACTTCTGCGCATGCGCGGTTCGCCTCTATTGGCTTTTCTGGTGGTCTGGTCTCTGTTCTGTGGGGGGTCTTTCTGTCTCTGTTCTTTCCGTTACGTAACGCTGCGTGGGGAGGAGAGAGATAGGATGGTTTTGAGGGGGGGGGGGGGGATCGAACGCCGCATTCTCATGCAAACGGTGGGAGGGGGGGGGATCGTCTCATCCTCTGTACCGCGGGTACGTAACAGTTGGGGGGGGGGGGGGGCTCCTTTGACGAATATTATAAGGCAGGCAGGTCCCCATTTGATTAAATAGGGGGGGCGGGGGGGGAGCCTCTTGTCCTCTGTACCGCGGGTACGTAACAGTTCAGAGGGGGGGGGGGGATCCTTTGATGAATATTATAAGGCAGGCAGGTCCCCATTTGATTAAATAGGGTGGGGGGGCGGGTCTTATCCTCTGTACCGCGGGTACGTAACAGTTCAGGGGGGGGATCCTTTGATGCATATTATAAGGCAGGCAGGTCCCCATTTGATTAAATAGGGGGGGCGGGGGGGTCTTATCCTCTGTACCGCGGGTACGTAACAGTTCAGGGGAGGGCGGCTCCTTTGACGAATATTATAAGGCAGGCAGGTCCCCATTTAATTAAATGAGGGGGGGCGTCTTATCCTCTGTACCGCGGGTACGTCAAATTCAACCTTTTCACCATTATTAGGGATAATGAAGAAAAATACGCACAAGCCCTAAATGTAGTACCAAATGCTTGTAGTGATTAGGGACTGGGCTGAAAACAATACTCCAACGCAGTAGGTACATGAAACAAAATCATGTTTTATTTATTTTGAAATCAACAAAAAATATAATTAAAAAAATCAAAATTTCTTTGAAAGAAAAACTTTTATCACTTCTTTACATAATTAATATTTTAAAAGTCTTAAAATTAAAACTCTTACATACAGACAGTCTATCTTCAATTTTTTTCACTAACAAAAAAATGGCGAAAGTCTTTTGAAAATTTGAATCAATAGATTAATTTTTTTTTAACTGCTTCTAGGAAAAAGGTGAATTTGACTTGGAAATGCTATAAATTATATTTTTGTTCTGTACTCCTGCTGGTCATTTTCTTGGTTATATTTTTTGTTGATTTCGACCTACTGCGTTTGGAGTATTGTTTTCAGCCCAGTCTCTAATCATTACAAGCATTTGGTACTACATTTAGGGCTTGTGCGTATTTTTCGTCATTTCCCTAATGATGGTGAAAAGGTTGAATTTGACTTGAAAAAGGTTGAATTTGATTTGGAAAAAGTTGAATTTCACTTGGAGAAAGTTGAATTTGACTTAGAAAAGGTTGAATTTCACTTGGAAAAAGTTGAATTTGTTTTGGAAAAGGTTGAATTTGTTTTAGAAAAGGTTGAATTTCACTTGGAAAAAGTTGAATTTGTTTTGGAAAAGGTTGAATTTCACTTGGAAAAAGTTTAATTTGTTTTGGAAAAGGTTGAATTTCACTTGGAAAAGGTTGAATTTCACTTGGAAAAAGTTGAATTTGTTTTGGAAAAGGTTGAATTTGTTTTGGAAAAGGTTGACTTTGTTTCGGAAAAGGTTGAATTTGAGTTAGAAAAAGTTGAATTTGACTTGGAAGAGGTTGAATTTCACTTGGAAAAAGTTGAATTTGTTTTGGAAAAGGTTGAATTTGACTTGGAAAAGGTTGACTTTGTTTTGGAAAAGGTTAAATTTGAGTAGGAAAAAGTTGAATTTGACTTAGAAAAGGTTGAATTTGACTTGGAAAAAGTTGAATTTGAATTGGAAAAGGTTGAATTTGACTTGGAAAAAGTTGAATTTGACTTGGAAATGCTTTATATACATAAAACGCCTACCTTACGTACGTACTGTATGCACGGAGGGGTTGGAAGGGTCGTGGGAGTGGGGAGAGTCGGCGGAATCGGAGTTGGTGGCGGGAGGAGCTGGGGGCGGGAGGAGTCGGAGTAGTTGGGGGCGGGAGGAGTCGGAGGATTTGGGGGTGGGAGGAGTCGGAGGTGGAGGAGTCGGAAGAATAGTTTTTGCCTGCTTTTAGTAGGCTTTTCAGCTAGTACAAATAATAAACCAAAAATATTGCTTTGGTGTTTATTCATAAACCCACAGGTGTTTTAATTATCGCATGTTCAAGTGCTTCGAAAAAGTTTTTATTGTCTTGCCGAACTAATCTTTTTGTATGTCAATACAAACACTAGGTATTTTCTGCGTTTCACCAGTCGTTCATTAGTGTCGCCCACTCGGCTAACCTCAATTATAAAAAAACTTTGAACTTTTTCCAGCTGGAAGTTTGGTGGATAACTTATAGGACAAGGCAGGCAGGTACCCATTAAATTAAATAAGGGGGGGGGGGGGGGCTGTGCAGAGCACACAATATTTTGTCCCACACACACACAGATATACAGCAATGATTTTTGGATACTGAATTGTCTAAACGGTTTTGTGAGTGGTTATTATATTTTTTTCTCGTCGAGTGTTGTCCGACTTCACCCCCCAATAATCGTACAAAGACCCCTATTTCTCACTTTGAACACATCAAATTTTGAGATGGGGTTTAAAAAAAAAGTCTGCCAAGTGGGTGTGGCACATAGCTTCCTCGTATCCATAACCCGATTGTATAGATGATCCGATGCATAGTAGTTAATCATAACTATAACGTCGTATAGTTATGCCCGTTACAAGGATTTCATGACACACAGACAGACACGGAACCAAAATTATTCAGAAAGGTTTAATACGCAAAACGCGAGTGAAAATTTTGATTTTGGAGAACTTTTTTTTCATCCTTGAAAAGTGAAAACAAAGCTTCCGCTACCTTGGTAGACTCGGAAGTAAAATTTCATGGTCGATTCCAAAGGATCATTATTGAAAATAATATAAAAAGGGTTAACAAAGTAGTCAGGAACATCTATCTATACAGGGTGTCTCAAAAGTTGTGCTGCTAAAATCGTCCAGATAGTGGTAAAAATTTTTTTTTGTTGAATCTTCATGATTTTTTCCAAGGATCTCAAATATGACCGCATTGCGCAAATCGTGCGCAACGCACACCAACTTCGTTATTTCAAATGAGACCCCCCCCCCATTTTTTATTGCAGATTTGGATTCTACGCAAAATTTCATGAATTTTAGACCCTTAACTTGATGTTTTTGGTTGCGCGCATCCCGTCCCATGAGCGCGCAAAGTCGCCCAACTACCACATTGCGCAAAATATGGATTCACGTAAACCCCTATTGTGGCACATGTTTTTTCATTATTTTTCGACGCTGAATCACGTGGTGGTATCCATTTTTTAATTTGATTGGAATTTTTGAAATGGCGGTCGAAAATTCGGTTGTTTTTAGCGATAAAACACCGACCGACTTTTCGCTAAAAACAACCCGCCGCCATTTCAAAAATTCCAATCAAATTAAAAAATGGATACCACCACGTGATTTAGCGTCGAAAAATAATGTAGAAACATGTGCCACACTTGGGGTTTACGTGAATCCATATTTTGCGCAATTTGGTAGTTGGGCGACTTTGCGCGCTCATGGGACGGGTTGCGCGCAACCAAAAACATCAAGTGAAGGGTCTAAAATTCATGAAATTTTGCGTAGAAACCAAATCTGCCTATAAAAAATGGGGGGGGTCTCATTTGAAATAACGAAGTTGGTGTGCATTGCGCACAATTTGCGCAATGCGCAATATGGTCATATTTAAGATCCTTAGGAAAAATCGTGAAGATTCTAAAAAAAAAATTTTTTTTACCACTATCTGGACGATTCTAGCAGGGGGGTGAACAACTTTTGAGACACCCTGTATACATAAAACGCCAACCGTACGTAGGAATGCGCGGAGGGGTTGGAGGGGTCGTGGGAGTGGTGAGAGTCGGGAGGAGTTGGGGCGGGAGGAGTCGGAGGAGTTGGGGGCGTAATAAGTCATACCAACATAGCAATAAGTAATAAGTCATACCAACATAGCAATCTTTATGTAAGTAAGTGGGTTAGTAATATTCGGATAGTAATATGACGTGAAACTTGATCCAGTTTCAGAAATATCTTAAGGGGGGTCTCAGTCGGTCGCCCTCCTCGTTCCGGGTCAGTACTTCCCTAAATTTCAAGCGCTCAAACTTTGAAAATTGTACTTAAATTTGAAATTTCCAAAGATTTTCTAAATGCATTAGTGCAGCTGTCTAGGGAATTGAAAAACTAAAATATTGCCGCTGGAATCATCAAAATCGAACTGGTTTTCAATTGTTCAATGAATTTTAAAAATTCTTGAAAATTTCAAATCTAGGTACAAACTCTTGAATATGAGCGCCTGAAATTTTGGGAAATACTGACCAGGGTCGAGGAACGAACGGCGAACGACTGAAACCCCCAATTACGACTTTCTTCGAACAATATAATCTGAAATTGAAGTAATTTTACTTCATGAACTCCATTTCAAGACGCCCATAACCTTTTCGTTTCAAGACTAACCAAAAATGTTCTTCTCTTCGGTTGTCGGCAGGTGGACATCAACGCTGGTTACAAGTGGATCTCCGACACTTTCGAAGAAGCTGAAAAGTGCAGTCTGAGCGAGATAAAGCTTTTCAAAACTGAGATGCTCGCGATGCCCGTCGCCAAGAGATCAGGCTACAGGGAGCTCGTAGCTCAGAAGTACGTGCCAACCTTCATCATCATAATCGCGGCGGGGGCGCGGGACTCAGTGGTTTCCCTTATCTTCACGTTTTCTCTGAGTGTTCATTTTCTCCTCTCAAAAAAAATTTCCGAATTCATTAAATAATTAATACTTGGTAATTCTGTGCAATTATCCGGTCAACTCCGATATTTCTCATACTTAACCATGATATAATATCGACACCTGAGCGCCCAAAGGGCCAAACTGCTTTTTCTTGTTCAAAGGGCCAAACTGAAATCGGTTTCAATGTCAGAAGTCCGAAGGGCCAAACTGCAATTTAAACGAAAAGTTATTAGGGCCAAACTGCATCCATCAATCAAATTGCATCAATCAAATCAATCAAATTGCATTGAATCAATTGAGTTGAAGTCCGAACACCAGAATCATAGGTAACTTGTCAAGTGTAATGATAATTTTCTTGCCGTCCAGTTGTGTCACAGTGACCACTCCTGCTTTTTCCTTCAGTTTGTGTACCAAAGGGGCGATTCCTCACCAGTACCACGCAGAATACTTCCAGATTGAGACAAATGAAGATGACAATGCTGAATAGATGACGATATCTTACTATTCATCAATGATTATTAGATTTGTTTCAAATGCTATGGTGTTCATTTACTATTGGAATAATTAAAATTTCGTTATCCGTGTTTCAGAAATTACTTAATTGCTGTTTTTTGGTAATAGAATGGCACTATTGAACCATACCTACTAGAGATAAAATCGGGGTTTCAAAGAAAGACGAAAACATAAGTGATTGAACAGGTACCAAATACCCAGAGAGTTGTAAAAATGGGTAGTTAATTATAATAATTTATTGACGCTTAATTTCAATTGATGTATTAATTGAATAAGAAATTGCAGATTAGAAATAGTAGTTCCGGAAGCAGTTTGGCCCTTTGGGCGCTCAGGTGTCGATATATCTCCATGATATAATATATAATACTACTCTACATATTATGTAGAGTAGTAAATATCAATATTCAGACCGAAATAAGTGTCGGAAAAAGAAAATATATTGTGAAACTTACCTTAGTAGTCATCTGACTCGCTACCTGTATCATCAACACATTGAACGTTTGTGGAGGGAGGTGCGGGGAAGCGTGCCTCGATACGGAAACCGAAAACAACATTTTATCGGCCATTTAGCAGAGTTTATGTTTAAAAGAAAGTACTCTGATTACAAAACAAGAGTGCATCATCTATTCAGAGCAATTGGCCATCTGTATAACGGTGAAAACGAACACCCTAACATCACTCGTGAAGCTGATACAGATAGCGAGTCAGATGACTACTAAGGTAAGTTTCACAATATATTTTCCTTTTCCGACACTTATTTCGGTCTGAATATTGATATTTACTGCTCTACATATATCATGGTTAAGTATGAGAAATATCGGAGTTGACCGGATAATTGCTCAGAATTACCAAAATTTGTTTTTGATAAAAACTCTTTATATAAAACTTTGTGGGAAACTAAAACCTCTGAAAATTCAAAGAGGACAATTCTAACTTGTAAAATCACGAAGATTGCGTGAAGGCAAAGTTCCGTGATTCTGAAAGAAGTGCGTTAAAAGAGGCCCTGGTTTCATGCGCTACCTGCAGGCGAGAGGAGAACTACGTTGCATCTCCGCCCCTCTGAAAAACGGGTGACCAAGGAGTTGGTTGTCTTTCTACCCCTACATTAGAGTGGGTCTGGCAACGTTGTACCGTACCACCTTCTCTCTGAGCCTTTTGGTTTTCTCATTTTGCTTGTCCTCTGAATCGCGTTTCCCATGAGGGTGTGGCACATAGCTTTCTCGAATTCATAAAAACATTGTAAGGATGATACTGTGCGTAGTACTTGATTAAAGTTTCAACCTTCAAATATCTATCTCAACAATTCAACCATAACCATCAAAAACAATGATTTTTTTTTCATTAAATTTTTTTTATTTTCATGTAAAATTTATGGTATATGTAGGTACCTTTCTATTATTTTGATATTATTAAATTAAAAGGTAAGTATGTGTACAAAAAAATTAAATTAAAAATGTACCTACCTATACAATAGGTATCAAATAAATAGTAATTTTCGGGATCAGGGCGATGTAGCAATTCATAAACTGTTACTATAACGAGGAAAAAATGTCACCATGACGGAATTTCCTATTTTTGACCCCAAAATCGGATTCAGCACCTCTAAAAACCCCCGAAGGCAAACTTTCAGCCCGAACTTCCTAATTTACGAATAAACAAAACAGTGTAGAAAATACGAATGTTTAAAAAAAACCTGGAAAATGACGTCATCCTGGAATAGTTCATTTATGGCCGCTTGAAGCACTGAGATCGAGAAATCCATAGTCCCCAGATGCAAAATTTCATGAAACAGTAAAGTTCGAAATTGAAAAACTGAAGAAAAAAATAGAAAAAGCGAGATGGGGAAAATTAGGTTTCCTCTGTTTTTGTTTGATAACTTTTCTCTTAGAAAACACGATTTCGTCGTCCCAATGGGCAACACTGGGAGGAGATGGCGATCCGAACAGCCCAATCAGCGAGCGTTCCCGCTGGACGTCTGTTTTCCCGGTTAGTTTTGAAATTAAAAATTTTGTCTCCCAAAAATAACAGGAGACTTACCTATTTTCCGAAATCAGCCCGATTTTCATCTATCCCACACCATTAACTATTCAGGAAAAATGCAAACAGAAATCGGTGAAATTCCTCATTTATTTAACCCCCCACAATGACCATACCTTCAGTTGGAATGCCTGAAAATCTTCCTCGAGTCTCTAAGAAGGGTCTCAGTCGGTGGTAGGGAAATGTCGGTCCAGGTATTTCCTTGGAACGGTTCCAACGGTTACAGTGACAAAGATGTAACCGTTCCAAATTATCGGTACAGTTCCATTTGGCCTACTGAGGGCAGTCAAATCCCACTCTCATGACATGGATGAAGCAGGCAGTCAAATCCCTATCTGTCTCCTTCCATGCTTATAATCTCAACTTGCAATACAATAGCATTATTTTCCTTGAAAATTCGCTATAAGGAAGAAATTCGAATAAGTATTTCAAAAGGGACAATAGTGACCAAACAATTCAAGGAAACAATAATTTCATTGTAGTTTAAGAACATAACATGACAATAATAAAATAATAATACTGGAGACAACTTCCATGCTAATCAGTCCAGAAGATCCCTTCCTGCTCAAGAGCCTTTCCATGATACTATTATATTCTCAGTCCATGGAAATAGTAAGGGTGCTTCCAGCTGCAACATGGAACAGAACTGAGAACGAGATCCATGCTTACCAGTCCAAAACCCTTCCTGGTCCAGAGCCATTCTCCATATCTTATCGGTCCGTGGAATCGGCTAGGGCGCTTCCGGGTTCATGGAACTGAACTGTACACAAGTTCCATCCTTACCCGTCCGAAAGATCCCTTCCCGGTCCAGAGCCTTTCCAACATATCTTATCGATCCGTGGAAATGGACCGGTAAGGGCTGAGTTTTTGTCACTGCATGGAACCATTGCAAGTTGATACTTGGTTCCACAGTCCCGGTACAGCTGTACCGACACACCTCTAGTCGATGGAGCATTCTGGGGCAGTAATGAGGAATTCCACCCAGTCGGAAATTCCTATTTTTTACCCCAAAATCGGATTCAGCACCTCGAAAAACCCCCTACGACAAACTTTCAGCCAATACTTCCTAATTTACGAATAAACAAAACAGTGCAGAAAATATGAACGTTTAAAAAAACCGGGAGGATGACGTCAACCTGGAATAGTTCATGAACTGCCGCTTGAAGCGCTGAGGTCGTGAAATCTCACTTCCTTTAGTCCTCCGAGGCAACATTTCACAAAACCACTAAAGATCGAAATCGAAGATCTGAAGAGAAAAAATAGAAAAAGCAAGATGGAGAAAACGAGGTTGTTTGATAACTTTCCTCTTAGATAACACAATTTCGTCGTACCATCAGCCAATCAGCGAGCGTTTCAGCTTCACGTTGAAGAGGTCCGTTTTCCCGGTTATTTTTTGAAATCATAAATTTTGAATGTCTCCCAAAAATAACAGGAGACTTATTTTCCCAAATCAACCCGATTTTCATTCCTCAATTCATTCCAAATTCCTCAATCCCGAAATTACCGGCGCTCAAACTTTAAAAGTTTTACTTACATTTGAAAATCTCAATTTATGAGATTCATTAGTGCAGCTTTCTAGGGAATTGAAAAACTGAAATATTGCCGCTGGAATCTTCAAAATCGAACAATAATTGCCGGAGAAAAATTGGAAAAACTTAACTGAATAAACAGTTAATACGAATAGTTTCATACGAACGAAACCTAAAATTGCCAACACCGTTGTAATTTTGCTTCTGAGTCTACCAAGGTAGCGGGAAATCCTATAAGGACGTCCAAGTCTTACTTTAGGATGTCCTAAAACGTTAGAAAAAGCGATTTCCCTTTGAAAAGAAACCCCTGCTCCTCCCGATCAGTGGCTACAGCTTTCGTACGAGTACGCAACCAGGAGAGACATTTTATGCCCTTTCCCCTTCATATTTCCCCTTCGCGTAACGCTCCCCTCATAACGCTCCCCGCGGTGCGTGACGATTTTTCATTTATGTGCCATAGTTAAGACATAAAATGTCAAAATTGATGATTTGTGCGTGTGCACGTCATTCATAATCACAACTATCCGCTTTGCTCAGGTTGTGCTGGCAGAACGAGAACGGCCTCTACGACAAGATCAAAGCCATGTGGATCCCACCGAAGCCGCGGTGCGTCGGCGACTCGGGCGGCTTCACAAGCGTCGGCATCACAGACTTCCTCCCCGCCATCTTGGCACTCATCTACGGCTCCAGCATCGCCACGGGAGTACTCATCATCGAACTCATTTTCGAACATCGCAACTTCTTCTTTAGCGTTTGTTGCCCCAAATATCAGACTATCAGGAAGAGAGACGAGCGGGAACAGCCAAAAAGATTTATATAATTGCAAGTTGTCTTAGTTCGCAGTAAATTTGAGGGGTTTAATTCCTGCCTAAAATGTTTATGAAATCATCATGCTTCGTAGGGGTTCTTTTTGAGGCTCTTAGGAGAACAGCAAAGTTACAAAGCCACCAAAATGAAGTTAATAGGTTGGTACATAATTTACCTAACTACTTCACAGCCAATATTACTACAATATCACCATAATTCGTAGTAAATATACGCATTTTAGACGATGTATTGCCTTATTTTTTCCAACAAACTCTCCCCAAAGGTGGATGCGGCTCACCATTAAAAGAAAATAAATCGGTCGAACGCTGTTGTTGACATGATCCTTGGATAATACGACCATCAGAGAAAACATGATTGGAACACAACTCTAACCAAAAAATTATTTAGGTACTTACTATCTTACATACGAAATCGTACAATAAATTCGTATAGTTTAGCCCGTTGCAACATGTTTTGGATGACGAGGAAGCTATGTGCTACACCCACTTCATTACGGGTTATGGAAACCCCCCTCATACGGCTTCTCATTTTAAAGTTTAGAATCATAAAGATAGTGTGGAGGAAGCTAATAGCTATCCAAGCTAACCCCAAAATTCGATTTTTGGCACATTCATGATTTTGACATGAAAGAGACTAAGACTTAGTGTGAAACGCAAAATGCGAGTAAAAAACGCTTGCATACCAGTCAGTGGCGATTCCTGCCCTGAAACTCAGGGGGTGCACAGAGATAAGGAGAGGCTATCGAGAAGGGACAGAATAGGTGCTTTTCTCTGCCAAATAGAAATTTCAACGATATGAAAATGGGATAAATCTTTGTAACTTTTTCATCTTAAAATTGCAAACGGTACTAAATACGTAGGTGCAATAGACACGAAACATGTTCTCTAGTGGTTAACAGAAATTCTGAAATACTTAATCATCAAAGGTTCAAACCCAAGAAATTCATCCATCTTATTGCAATAACTGAAATGTATATTTGCCCGTGACGATTCAAAACATCGTCCAACTCGGAAGAAAAATTCACGAGCCCCTTGAAAACTCCGAGATTCGAAGAATCTTCCCTCTCATCATGCCCACGCACGGCTAGCTCGAAAACACCACAGAACGACAGGTACTGTAGAATGTACCTATTTTTCGATCTTATGACGATGTGCACTGTCGAGTTATTGCATTATATTTTGACGATACACTATACGCAAATCTACCAGAGCGTTCTTATGGGGGACAGCCAATGCGTTTTTCAATTTTTTGGCTAAATGGGAGATCACTTACGCCTAATTTCGGTTGGTAGAACAAAGTAGGCGAAATTGTCAGTTAGTCACTTCACACCCACAAAGCCAATCTACTTTCTTATAATAGTCGACATTATAACTTACGGTACGAATCTGCACGGTTTTTAAATTTCAACGTCTGCTGGAGTCCAGGTAGAGACAGCAAGGGGCTGCCAGTTTCTCGAATGTCGCACTTTCCCACAATTGACAAACGCAAATAGTTTACTTTACTTTAATGTAAACTACTCATCGTACCTACAACACTCCTAAGTAATCACAATACTTTGATCAAAACGGTGTGTACCGAAACGGTAGTAAACCAAAAACGTAAAACGGAATTCCCTCATCAGGTTTGTTTGTTTACTTATTTCTCTATAAGGAAATCCGGATTGCAGAGCTCTCTGATGGGGGAGCAACGAATCAATTCTGCACAAGACGACAAAATGTCCTGCTCTCTGATTGGTCAATCTCACGTGCCTGCCTCCCTCGAAAGATGTTAAGATGACGTCACTTTCCCCAGAAATGGTGCAGAGGAAAGGTGATGCTCCAAACGGGTGTGATTGGTCAGAAAAGAGGGAGCTCCCGCCACAGTTTTCGCGCGTAGATTCAACTAGCACAGTACCTACGATCATGTCTTCTATCCTAGCCAACTTACTCTTCAAACGAAGAGGAACAAACTTTGATTTTTTTTTTCCTTTTTAATTGGCTGGGGGTGCACATGCGCCTATGCTCCTATCAGTAGCCGCCCCTGATACCAGTCTGGCAACACATCGGGACATTTTGTCTTTACTTTTTCCCGTCCCCCTTCACCCGTCTACCTACCTGTACCTTCGCTAACTACCTGTAATAATAATATGCATTCTCAATAATTTATTGTTTGTTGACGTGTAACAAACTCTTACTGCAAATGTTGTTTACAGTTCTTTTAACTCAGCTCAGGGGTATATCTCAGTTTCTTCCATAATTACAGCGGTTTTGGCAGTATATAATTTATGCATAAATTTAAAGCTTTCCAACGAATGGAGAACGATTTTTCCGAGGCCTGGTTGGAACCTCAATACAACCTGACATTTTCATGTCTTTGCTTTGGCACATAAACTGAAAAATCGTCACGAAAACTTGCTCACGCGATACCAATAAATAAAGTAGACTCACTGTGTTGCATAGAGAACAATCAACTGTTTTCTTATTTTGATGCTTGGGTACATGAACTAACAACCTTACTTCACTACATTGTTGTGTAGTGGTACAACAACGCTACTGGGGTAGGTGATGTATCCTGGCTCGAATTCAATTAAGTACCCAAGTACAAGGGCGGTTTCTCTTATGGTCCATTTAATTGATCTGTACGCCCCGCCGTGCAATGCACGGGTGAGATCTGCCTAGAAATAAATACAATAGAGAGTTCCTAGTGGTTTTTGATACGGCGTGACGTATTACTCACACACTCTCAACATGGAAGATATACTTCTTCCATGCTCTCAATCCGGCGCCGAATTGTGATAAGAACACGCCGTATCCGATACGGCGCCTTATTGTTATGGTCGAATACGTCAAGAGGAGGCAATCCGGCGCGCTGTATTGAAAACATGGCGGACGATCCGGTTCCGGCGCGCCGGATCGACCCTACTAGGAACTCTCTAAGAAAACACACATGAAAATGTCCAAATGTGTTGCAGACTCGTATGCAAGTATTTCATTTGAAAGCTCAAGTCCCACCTTAAAAATCGAAATTTCAGGGAGGACTCTTACAATTTTAATCCGCTTTGTCTCAATGGTAGGTACTTAGGCCCACAGCAAAAATATCAAAAATGACTCAGAATAATGTAATGCAGGTAGCACGAATGGTGAACGATTTTTCTACGAACACGAATGACGAAGATAAAGTTCCGTAGATACGACTTGGTTGGAAGTGGATATCATTAAAAATTTTCGTGACGATTTTTCGTTCATGTGCCAAAGTAAAGACATAAAATGTCAAAAAATCTTCGTCCTATGACCCACCAAAAGAGTACCTTCTTTTTCGCGCCTACGGCGGTTTTGAAGTCAGTTTTGAAGGTACTCCCATATCCAAACTTTGATACCTAGGAATAGAGGCAAATACGAGTACACGTAAATTTAAAAAATGTATTGGACGATTTCGCAACAATAAATACAAAAAATTACATTAAGTATGTACAACAAACGTTCACCTCATCACTGGTGAATTCGTTAACATTTTACGGCGACTCACTCCTCAGAGAAAGTACATTTTGAGTTGCTGCTGCTGATTGGCTGAGAGGCTGCTGGCGAGTTGGGAGCACAGAGACGTATCCACCATCCCTGAAACCCATCAGATTATAATTCTAATACATTTTTAGACAAGTTTCATTTTAATACAAAAGACAGAAAAACAAAATAAATTAATAAATGTAAGGAGAGGTCGACCATGACTATCCAACGCCGGCTTCTGGAATTTGGAAAGTCGAGGAAAGAAGAGGTGGGAGGGATGGATGAACCACCAGTTCGTGTTTGACCCCTGGAGGACGCGGGTGGTGATGCCACAGAGCACTACCGCTGAGATCCCCAGCTCGAGTAACTTGAGGCACTCTTTCTACACCACACCCAGCGCCTAGACCTTAATGATATTGGCCTGCCATCATTTTTATCTTGGATATCGCTTGCCTTGGATCTGCTACACTTGTTTTATTATTTTCAATAATAAGCCTTTGGAATCGAGCAAGAAAAAAAAAATTTTAACCCCCCCTCAAAATTTGATGTTTTACGTTTCAAGGTACGTAGAATACGAAAATCGAATAAAAAAATTTCCGTCCGTCCGCCGTACGCGGCACTTTTCTTAGAAACACTGGACCGATTTGGTTCAAATTTGGTATATGGGCTCCATTTGGGGTCTAGTTGTGCCGCGAAGCTTTTGGTTGATGTAGGTCACTTCTAAGGGGTGAAAATTAAGGGTTGAAATTTTCAAGAATGCCCTAGCCCGAAAACTCTCGAAATAAAGGTATCGTTTTTTCACCAATTTTAAATAGTAGGTACTTATTGAATTTTTAAAAATTTTTGAGACCACCCGGAGCTCTGTAGGACAAACCGTTCGGTCCCTACGAGTACTTGAAGGTTTTCCTTCGATAAAACAGAATCATGAGTGTGAATCGCAAAAGAGGTCTAATCTCCATTCAAATTTTATCGGACTAAAATGCGATCGCTGTTCATTTCTTCGATTTGTATACAGTTTTGCCTTCTGCGCAACCAGTAATCAAATTTCCATATGAAGCTTTCTATTTTTCCAATCGAGTGTGAAGCGTTTAGTTCTTTCTAATAAACTTGATTGTGAAGGTGTGAAGCCAGTATGGTGTGGTAGGTAGTACCTAGCTGGTAGGTAAAAAAAAGTTGGTAGGTAAAAAATATGTTGGTGGGTAAAAAACGCTGCAAATCATTGCTCAAAGGCTTCTTCACTCTTCAGATCACTGATCAGCTGAGTGAGCTCCGAAGCCATTTTCAATCCTATTGAATGGAAGTGCTCTTCCAGGCGTCTCCAGCATTCGAGGAGATCTTCACTCCTCAGATCACTGATCAGCTGAGTGGGCTCCGAAGCCATTTTCAATATCCTATTGAACGCAGGAAGCTGAAATTTGAGACTGAAGGTCAAGGGAGAATACAGATGGTGGTAGGTGCTATTGATGGAGAACCAGTGATCTATACAGAAGGGTGATCTAAACAGAAAATAATAAACCTTTGAGCAATGATTTGCAGCGTTTTTTTTGCTTATTTTAGCCCGCCAGGTCTGCTCCACGTCCAGGCTGCCATTGACAACCTGAACATCCAGGATTATGGCAGACCCATCAGGCTACGTGGCTACAGTATCCATCTCACCCATTTCAGCTCCCACACTGTCTGCCATGAATCATCATATAACGTGTTCGCATATCATAGCCTGCCGGGTCTGCTCCAGTCCAAGCAGCTGCCATTGACAACTTGAATATCCCGGGTAACGCAAGACTAGCCAGGATTGATGGTGTTGTGATCAGGTACCTCTTCGTATTTCTGACCATTCGCTTCCTTAGCTCATGTGGTAGGAGCTCCGATTCAGAATCGGAATGATCGGAGATCGATCCCCGGTCGAGGGAAGTTAAATTTTGATGACTCACTAAAGTGGCTCAGTCGGTGGGACCCGAATGGCCTCCTCAGCATTCTCTGACAACAATAATTAATTAGTGCTTTGTCATCAAAACAACTCCCTCCCAAGACACGTGTCGAGCCACTGCCTATTCGGACAAACGTTGTGGTCAGCAGATCCCCCGCCCTGTTCAGATGGAATAACAACACAACTCCGAAGCCAGTCAAAAATACGCGTTCTCACTGGGTTGTAAAACGCCGGCCACAGCTGCCTCCCTGACTAGGTAACGGAGTACCTAAGATTTCCAAACGGGGGAGAGATATGATCAGCTACCTCTCCGTATTTCTGTCCATTCACTTCTTTAGCTCAAGTGGTAGGAGCTCCGATTCGGAATCGGAATGATAGGAGATCGATCCCCAGTCGAGGGAAGTTAATTTTTGATTATTCAACAATGGCAATGACGTCGAGCATTTTGCCATGGTGTGAGATACTATCTCTGTGTGGATACTTGCTGAGAGACACAATGCCCTCTGGATTTGACCAGTACCAACAATGGTACGAGAACATCGAGTGCAGTCTCCATACGTCGTCCTGTTCAGTGCGATGGATTATCAACATCCCAATAAACAGAAGAAATTAAGCTCACCTTTGATGAAATCCTCTTGAGGTTGACCAACGTAGACAAGCTCATTATATGAACCTTCATAGCCAGTAATTGTTTCGACGTCGACGTAGTGGTCTTCAGGGTGAGTGCTCTCGTCAACAGGAAGCTCAACCAGATTGGTCAACACATTCAGAAGAACCGGCCTGCAAGAAGAAAAACGTAACAATTTTTTCACTTCATAGGATAGTTGGAGATGAGCTGATGCATCCATACATCGCCCAATCAAGCATCCTTGTATACCTTCTTCCTAGATCATCTGATAATGATCCTTCTTACAATAAAATCGACCTATTTGTTATCCGACAACGCCAAGATGGCATGAATTCTTTCTTCATTCAAGTTTCTTTCACTCTAATCCCAGTTCAACCGCATAAAATAATGTTACAACCCAAAATTACAACATACGCCTTGATGACCATGCTGAGGAAATTGCCTCAGAAGTTTTTCTTATGATTTACTCAGCTCGACAAACTTCAGCTTTGTATCCAGTTTTACGAAAATTGGTCAAGAAAAGGGAAGGAGCATCTGGTCAAAGAACCCGAAGGACGTTAGCTACGCAGCTGAAAAGCCTTCCCTGAATTCCTGTGGTCATCGGGAGGCTGCGTGCTATATTTCAGCGGTCTAGGATAACCGGAGAGGAGATGAAGAAACTACGAACTCTAGAGCTCACCCAGCTGAAAGAAACCCCAAAAACGCTGCAAATTATTACACAATGGTTTATTATTTTTCTATAGATCACTCGTCTGCAAAGCCACCAACCATCCAACATGAAGAAAAACATCGATCGTATTTCTTTCTATTACTGAGAGCAACTCAAAGGAACGAACAACAAAAGGAACGATCGCATTTTGGTCAGCTGAAATTTGAACGGAGATTAGGCCTCTTTAGCGATTCACACTCGTGTTTCTGATTTATCGTACGTCCAAATCTTAAATTCTCGTAGGGAGCGAACGGTTTGTCCTACACTGCCGTCCAAAGTAGAAAAGCAGTTTTTCCAGAAAACCAGTTTTGAGAAAATCAAGGTTTCACGTTTTGTTCCATAAAAAGCCCAATTTTGATCAAAAATATGATTTTCTTTTTGCTAAATATCCACGCACTCTTTCTTTATTTTATTTCATTAATTTCACGCGCAAAATACTGGAAATTATATTTTAAATTTATCGAACTGTTTTTCTCCATTGTGTTTTACCGGAATCGCCGTGAGGGTTTCTACAGTAATGGCGTGAAACTGCTTTTTACCCTTGCAACATTCACAAAATGTTTTTTTCCGTTGTTCAACCATCAGTTTACAGACAGCAGTTTCTTGCTTACTGTTTTCTTCCTTTGCGTACAACAGCAATTATAACATATTGCTGTTGTTTAGCTTTGTATGGATCAAAAAGTTGTCTTGCCAGGTCAAGGTAAAAAGGAAGCTTTTGTATTGATACCTTAAGTTAAATCACCAGTCGTCAGATAATTACCTGCTAGTTCCAAACATAAATGCGAGCTGCAATCTCGATTCAATTACAAATTAATAGAAGGGTAAAAGTTAATAAAATAGATACTCAGAAAGACGATGTTTATGGATGGAAAACTGTTAGTTGAGATCTTTATTTTTAGTTCTTTAACTTTATTAAAGAAGAAAATAATAATATTAGTCGGTATGAAAAATACAAATTTTTAGGAGTTAAAGTCGTTATATTTCAATATTAATCTTCCTCCTGGCACTCGGGTGAATCAGGACAACTAGACAGACCTGCCGTATTGAAAATGGACCAGATATTATAAGACATGTGGCCATCCAAAACGAATGAAAAGTACCTATCCAATCTCAGTGTTGGTCCAAAGGGAGTACTCGTCAGGATCTGTCTCAATATCTGAAAAAAATGAAAGCCTCAATGAAATCTCGGTCTTTTAATGACATTCAAGATGATCGACGAGTAGGTACTTTGCTCACTTGGTTTGTTGATGGTCTATTTGGCCTCTTTTTTCATTCAGCAGGCACACTAAGTGTCCTCTCAACGTTTTCTTCCTCCCCGAAAGTCTGGATTTCATCTTCACCGATTCCTACCTCACCATCTAAAAATTCGAGTTAGAATAAATAAAAGTATATAATTAATTATAATGTTGGGATAGATCCAGTGACTCTCTTGATAGCCCCTCAAAACCAACCAAAAGATCCCAACAAAAGATACAAACAAAAAGATACCAACAAAAAGATAAAGAATACCAACGAAAGATACCAACAAAATTATCTGACATAGTCCAGTTCCAAAAAATCTGTAACCTTGATAGTTACGTAAAACTATTGTGAAAATCGATTCAGATACTTTCAGTCAGATACTTTAGTCACTACGACCACCCCTCCCAAATAGGTATCTAGGTACCTAAAGAGGTTGATGATGCTGAGATGAGTGCAATTTCAAAGAGGCAGGGCAACTTTGTGGAGATAGGTAGTTGTTCAGTAATATTGGATCAATTTTGTGGTTTTTGAGGGCCTGTCAAGAATGCGTTTGGATCTCACATTTTAGTTACTCGTAATTAATACTCGTATTCACCTGCCTCACTGGTGAACTCGGTTTTGCTCTTACATGCATCTTCGTTAGGCAAATTCTCCGCTTGCTCTTCCAACCTATAAGAGTTTCTTTTGCGCATTCTCTTTGAAATTCCTGGATCACATCGATGATTTCTATGTCATAACCTAAACAAATTATGTTTGAAATGAGTTCCACAACCAAACGGACACCAAGAACCTTCAACATTAGGAGCAAACTAACAACAAGTAGTAGGTATTTAGCGACTACTTCATACAAGTGATGCAGATACTGTTTATGTTATAGAAATCCATTCCATCAAACGTAGGTAGGTACACAATTTACTTACCTAGCTCCTTGATTGGGAAAATCTCTGAGGCGAACTCATTACTGATTCTCAACAACGCGCCGTTCCCAGATGTCAACCTCCGTCGGAAGCGAATTCTCTCGCTTTGATGAACACCATCTTCATCACTTTTAGTTTTTTTGCACGCATCGACCATTTTGAACATCGAAACATGTTTTACAAACTATATTTTCACTTTTAAATATTGAAAAACCAACTAAAACGAGGAGGAAACGACGAAAGCTGAGCAATTTGACGTTTCAAAATGTTCACTAGATGCAACAGAAGAAAACAGTTTTCCGGGCCAGACGTGCAAACTGCAAGCGAAATTTGCTGAATCTGGGATCAATCCAACGGTGAAAAGCAGTGCTTCGAGCGCTGTTTCTCTAAGAGGCAGCTGATACAACGGGAAAAAACCGTCTGCTCGCCAAACTGTTGTATTTCACTTCAGATTGGCGTACCCAAAGCAACGGAAAAACACCGCTTGTCCTCATTACTGTTTTGTTGGATTGCACGAGGCGAAACTGTCTTTTACCCATGTACCACCCTTTATTATTAGAAAACAGTCTACCTATTATTGCTAATAACTTTTTTAATTTTCGTAGAAAACTGTTTTTTCACGATCGCAGAAGGTAGAGATTGAACTAACGAATCCAACGATACCAAAAAGTCAAAATGTGAAAAAGTCGAGTTACTGCTTTTCTCCTTTGGACGGCAGTACAGAGCTCCGGTTGGTCTCAAAAAATTCTAAAAATTCTATAAAATCTTAAATTGAAGGAAAAACAATACCTTTATATCAAAATTTTTTGAGTTAGGGCGTTTTCAAAATTCATTTTGGAACCCTTAGACGTAACCTACATCAACCAAAATCTTCGGGGCACAACTAGACCCAAAATGGAGCCTACATACCAAATTTCATCAAAATCGGTCAATGCTAAGTGGCAAAAGTGCCGAGCACGGCGGACGGACGGCCAAATTTGTATTCGATTTTTGGATTCTACGTACCTTGAAACGTAAACCATCAAATTTTGAGGGAGTGTTAACATTTTTTTTTCTTGGTCGATTCCAAAGGTTCATTATTGAAAATAATAAACCAAAAGGCACTTCAGTTCGTCAAACCTGACTAGAGTTCCATGAACATAAACTAAGAAAAATCACGATAAATAACAAGAGAGTACCAAAACGCCTCCAATTGAAGGGGTGATGCCGTTCTTATGCCAAATTTATAGTACCAGGCTACTCGGGAGTTGTTCAACTCAAACTTTTTTGTGGTTAACAGAGTTAGTGAAGATGAAATTCGTCATGGTGTCCTTGTCGTGGTTTTCACCACTCCTAAAATCTATATACATAAAACGCCAACCGTACGTACGTATGCATGGAGGGGTCGTGGGAGTGGGGAGAGTCGGCGGAATCGATGGGAGGAGTTGGGGGCGGGAGGAGCTGGGGGGCGGGAGGAGTCGGAGTTGGAGGCGAGAGGAGTCGGATTTGGGGGCGGGAGGAGTCGGAGGGAGTGGGATGTGGGGAGAGTCGCAGGAGTGTTTGCCTACTTTTAGTGGGCTTTTCAGCTATTTACTAATAATTCACATATATTCAACTAACACCAACAGCCAGACGAGCTATTCTAAACTCGTCCCAAAAACAGGGTCAAAAGACCCGCCGATAAGATTTTTGGGTAAAGCTTGGTTCACATAGGTGCGTAATGTCCGTAATCCGTAGTGCGTAATTGGATGCTATTGGCTGAGCCGATTGAGGGGCTATTGAGGGGCCAAGAGCAATCTTTGCGGACGAAGACTTTTGGAGCGGAGTGTATCGTTTTGAAAAATTAGATATTTTACACATTTCGGATGAACTTCGATAAATTTCGGCAAACTTCGTGAAAGCTCTCGTCGTCTGTTCATTGTTGACTCGGTCTCGTTTTTGGTTTGTTGACCAAACAATCCGATTGCCGATTCCGGATTCCGTATTGTTATTTGGTTTTCATTTTCGTTTTTGCATTGTGCTTTGCTGGATATGAATTTAAGTGATTTTAATGAGAGCCTCATTGATCCCGTCCGATCAAATTATGTCAATAAATCCTCAGAAATCAAATCATTCTCCAATAACCGCATGAAAGAAGTTATTAAGAATATTATGTGGAAATATGATTGATTCAACTTCCGAAAACCTATTTTTGGCCATCATTTAGCCACGTGAACGCTCTTTTACGCATTACGGACTTTACGGATTACTGACCACCCCCACTTCTCTTTTTGCCCATTACGGATTAAGGGCATTACGCACCTATGTGAACCCAGCTTAATTCCTGATAGAAAGTTTCTCGTTGCAGTTCAAATCGTTCGTTTTCGTGTTTTTACCATTACAGATTTTTTTAAATGTAATTAACGGTCGTTTCGCATAAAACTGGCCATTTCGCGAACTTTTTGGTGTTTTAGAATGAGTTGGTTGGTACCATTGAACAGCTTATTAAAAATTGAGTGGTCTGAACTCCATATTTCTTTTTTTTCGACATTCTTATCTCGAACTTGATAGGTCCGGCAGAATGGTCGGACGTTTTTGAAAAAATCTTAACCTCGGTAATTGTTACTTAAAAACTATTTTATTGACTTATTATTTGGACCAGAATTTCAAAGCATTTTGGAATTTCATTTGTGAAAAATCACGGCCATGACAGAACCGTTATTATGGACGTAACAGTCATGAGCGAAAACGCGGTGCTCCACCGCTCAAAGGTCCAAGATGTCTGCTGGTAAAAAATGCTAAGTCCCGAATAAAACGAATGCTAATCCCGAATAAAACGGTCCCTGCGCGTGTTTACCAGCACAGGGCTCGAACATTGGAAGAATTGAAGGAAGCAATTCGAGTGGAAGTCATCGCAGTTGAGAGAGCCGTCGGAAACTTCCAAGAAAGACTGCAGCAGTCTTCGCGAAAGAAGAACGCACCCTGACCGATGCGATTTTCCACATCAAATTCCAAAATGCTTTGAAATTCCGAACCAAAATATGTCAATACAATTTTTTTGAGTAACAATTACCGACGTTATGATCCTTCCAAATCGTCCGACCATTCTGCCGGACTCTGTACTTCAAAAACTTATACAATATGTGTGTACTAGGGACTCTAAAATGAACTCTCACCACTGAGCGACGTACTGCCCCTCTTTGAGTTGTTTGCCTTCACAAAGAAATTTCGACAATCCGACTACCGCAATTCTTCGTTCAGTTTTGCCGTCAATTTTTTGAGTGTCGGGCACGAGCAGCTTCTCCAAAATCATGGAGAACATCCTGAAATCAAAATGAAGTAGCTAGTTGAATTTATTCAAGAAAATTGTATATCGTAAAAGATAACACAAAACGCAAACAAAAAAGATTGGCTCTCGGTGGTTCCACAGAATAGAATAATGAATGTTTGGAACGGAGGTGTCTGAAAAACTCAGAAACCAGGTTGAGATTAAACTACGCAACTGCATTTAATTCACCAAGTCATGAATAAATTGTACAACAATTTTTCATGGGAATTGAACCATAAAAAGGGCACTTCTTTCCATTTCTTCTTCTTGGGTATCTCTCTAGACACCAGAGAAAAAGGTTTGCAATGTTTCTAGTTTGGTAACATTCTTCCCTCCCCCTCCCCCCCCCCCCCCCTTCACGAGAGTGATTTTGTGTGTATAATGGCCTCCTGCCGTAGGCCGCACTGCTGTTTTATTCTTCCATTGAGATAGTACAGATATTATGTTTGATTTGTTTTTGAAAATTTCATTGCACCAAGTAATAACTTATTAAGGGGGTCTCAGTCGGTCGCCGTTCGTTCCTCGTTCCGGGTCAGTATTTCGCAAAATTGAAGGGGCAAACACTTGAAAAGTTGTACCTAAATTTGAAATTTTAAAGGATTTTAGAAATTTGTTAGTGCATGGCCCTACGATATCAAAAACCGAAATATTGCCGCCGGAATCATCAAAATAGAACAATAATTGCCAGAGAAAAATGGGGAAAACTACTGCATAAACGGTTTTCCCCATATTTCTCTGGCAATTATTGTTCGATTTTGATGATTCCGGCGGGAATCTTTCAGTTTTTCAGTTCTCAAGGCCCATGCACTAATGAACAGGACCTATTCAGTTCACTATATCAGGTGGTGACGGTCTTCATGGTCAATCACGTCATTGGTTATGTTTTATACAACATCATCATAACTGCCGAAAATTATTTAACATTTATTTTATTGTTTTCGAAAAATGTTACATATTGTTCAGAAAGGTACCTATATTGAAAAAATCATATAACACTTGGGATATTAGGTAGAAAACTGACAGTCTTCTGATTATTCGTTTGAGTGAGAGTGTAAAGGTGGGTTCGCATGAGTACGATTGACGTGGTTATACGTTGGGCATTTGCTTGGCTACGCCTAACCGCGTACAAATATCTGAATTTTTAGATCGCGACAGTCCACTCCAAAAGTACTCGGACGGCTGATCGCGACTGATCAAATGCCTCAACGCGTAACTGCTTCGCCCATGTGAACCCAGATTTGGACTACTACAATTTAGTTCTGTATGTTAAAAAGTCTTGTATTATCTTGTTTCAAGTAAAATTGTTTTGAGTTTGTGAAACATTAAAAAACTGCATAACCCTGCTATATTGTGATGATTAACAATAGTGCCACAGTTTTAAGTGATCTAAACTTGGAAAAACATCTGCGAACCTGTAATTTCCTTCCAGATTGAAGGTTAAAATGGGTGGCAAGCTTGGATGAGTGGACATTGAGGAGTGGTGATGCTCAATGTCAGCCTGAGGTACTACAGATTGATTAGGTGGGGGGGGGGGTTGCAATGCCCATTCTTCTTCCTCAAATGTTGGGTCGCTGTCCCCACCCCCAGCACGGAGGACTTTTCAGTCAAGGCAACTAAATAATGGCGTCACGACCTATTCCAGCATATTGAGTAAACTATTGCTGGTGATAAAGTTACCAGTATGCAGGGTCCCTAACAGTAGTCTGGCGCCGATTGACTATTCCAAAGATCGAGAATTGACGGGAGCAGGAAAACTATCCTCTACAGGACCAAACAAGTCTGTTGACCATTCATTCCGCCCTTTCAAAGAAAAGAGTGGAAGGAAGATGGAATTTCCATCTGACTGCCCAGCTGCAACCTAAGTGGGAGCCCCGCCCTCCTCCTCCTCCTTTTGCTTAGATAGGAAGGGCGGAGCCTCCTATCCAGCGCACAGGATCGGATCGTATAAAAACCCTCTTAAATAATCTCAGAAGTCTACGATCAACAAGAGATGTGAACTGAAATAGTAATCACCCTCAACGATTAGAGTTCGCGACCATCATCAAAGGAACGTCAATGGCGAATTTTATTCCAATTTTTTTCTTCCATTTCTATTCAATTTTAATTTTCTATTGCTATTCTATTTCAAAATTTCATTTCGGAGTTCAAGATTCCAAATTTTAGGGATCCACCCCGATTAATTTTTTTTTTTTACCCAACGCCAGTACCTACTAGGTTGTTGGCGTTTCCGCCATCATTTGACCTCGCGCAGCCCAATATAAAAGCGATACTTTCGACCAGTTGGTCTCGTCTGGTGTGAAAGCTTGTCTAATGCCCTCGAGTTGAGGACAGTCCAATAAGTGATCCGAGGTCATTGGCAGGGTTGAGAGGCATAGGGAACAGCCCGAGTTATCCTTCACTCGGATCCTATGAAGGTGGGCATTCAGATAATCGTGGCCTGTAATAGACCTGAACCCTGCCACTGATATATGTCGAGGTAGATTTGCGGAGACACGGTTCCTCTCCTCCAAAAGGCTGGCCCATCTCCTTCCCTCAGCTGCCACCCGATGGTTTTCCAGCAATCTTTCCTTTAATTTGTCCTGGATGCATTTTTTGGCTGCTCTGTATCCAATGCGAGCCTCAGGCATTTCCATGCGGGAGCCCTCCTTGGCTAGTGCATCAGCACGGTCATTTCCCCAGATACCGCAGTGTGAGGGGATCCACTGCAGTGCTAAAGTGGCACCCTCTCGCAGCAAGGCATGAATAGCCTCTGATTAATGACTTCTAACTTGCCAACCACTTATACTATGTCCTAACTATGCTTAGATTTTAAGTGAGCTCGACTAACAATAGACCTGCACGTACACATGGTACCAAAATATAAATTTCAACTGGGAAACTTACATGGGCTGAATGGAATCTACGAGATCAATGAACTCAGTTGCGCCGTAACGGAGAGCGAAGAAACAGAAGAACACGATGATGCATTTGATGTACTTGGTGGTCTTGCTGGAGGTCAGTCTTTGGAATAGAAGTAGGAAGATTTGTTTGATAAAAGGTTCCAGCAGATCACTGAAAAAAAGTAAAGATGATCGTGTAAATTCAGATCTCAGAAGAGCAAAACTCGAGTGAAAATCAGAGGGAAACTTTCCCCCACAAACATTCATAATTTGTGAGAGTATCTAATTATTTATTTATTGACATCAAAATAATACAAATTACAAAAATGTGTTGAATAAATTAAAATAATTGTGATGACACTCTGTCGTACTTAAAAATACGACAAAGGATTAATTATAAATGAAAAAGAAAAGAAATTGAAGCCCACCAGAAAATAAGTTCCTAAGAACTTGTGGTATCCGGTGAAGTCAGAAAAATCAGGCTCAGCCGTACAAAATTAGGTCCGAAGGAGAAATGTCACAATAATGTAATCAGAAATGAAACAGAAATACTAAAAAAAATGAATTCGAAATTAACTCGATATGAAGATTAAATCCACTAAAAAGAAGAGAAACTATACTTTCATGTATGAATTTAACATTTTTCTAAAACTTCTTAAATTATGAAATAATGACAAATTAATAATATTATCAAACAAAAATTTAAGTGTATGAACGTACGCGTTCCTCTTCTAAAACTCTGTATTTACTCTCGGCAATACTATACCAGAATTTAAATAATTTCTTGTTCTTGTGGACATAGACAAGTGCTCTTCACTAATGCCAGTGATATACAGGGTGTCCCCGAAAACGTTCCTCCCCCCCCCCCCTGCTAAAATCGTCCAGGTAGTGGTAAAAACAAAGTTTTTTTTTGAATCTTCATGATTTTTCCCAAGGATCTCAAATATGACCACGGTGTGCATAGCGTACGTGCGCAACGCACACCAACTTGGTTTTTTCAAATGAGACCCCCATTTTTTATTGCAGATTTGGATTCTACGTGAAATTTTATGATCATTCCACCCCTCAACGGATTTTTTTTTGTTGTTCGCAACCCGCTCAGTGCGCGCTCAAAGATGCGCAACCGCAAGGTTGTGTCAAAATGTGCATGTACGAAGTACTTAAGTGTGATACATGATATTTTAGTATTTTTTTACGCGGAATCACGTGGTGATGTTAGTTTCTTGATTTTACTGCATTTTTATCAAATTATCGACGAAAAATGAACTTTTTAAAAAGGAAAATTGCATTTTTACTCATTACGTATCTTCTGTGCCCATCCGTTAACTTCATCCTTGTTAAAAAATTGAAATTTATGTTTTAAAATTAAAAAAAAAAAACTCCAATCGCACGTAATTTATTGCAGTATTCTAGAGAACCTTGCTTCATAGCTACCGATATGTAGCTATGATTTTGTTTACTGGTTGCAGCGTTGCATTTTTTTTGATAAAAAAAAATGCCGCGAAAAATTCCTTGACCCCCAGCCAAAAAACATACCCATGTTAAAACGGTTGTTTATCACTGTGGACTCTTCACTAGTAATTTCACAAGGACTCTGTATTTGTAATTTCTCGTGAAAACCCCGTCCTGTCTACTTGAAAATCTTTTTTCGATTATCTTGGAAAACAGTTTTTAGTAGACAGGGTGGCTTTGCCCTTAAAAAATGCAATTTTCCTTTTAAAAAAGTTCATTTTTCGTCGATAATTTGATAAAAATGCAGTAAAATCAAGAAACTAACATCACCACGTGATTCAGCGTAAAAAAATACTAAAATATCATGTATTACACTTAAGTACTTCGTACATGCACATTTTGACACAACCTTGCGGTTGCGCATCTTTGAGCGCGCACTGAGCGGGTTGCGCGCAACAAAAAAAAATCGTTTGAGGGGTGAAATGTTCATGAAATTTCACGTAGAATCCGAATCTGCAATAAAAAAAATGGGGGGTCTCATTTGAAAAAACGAAGTTGGTGTGCGTTGCGCACGATTGCGCACGTGCGCTTTGAGATCCTTGGGAAAAATCATGAAGATTAAAAAAAAAATTTTGTTTTTACCACTACCTGGACGATTTTAGCAGGGGGGGGGGGGGGTACGTTTTCGGGGACACCCTGTAGATATGAATACCGGAATGAAATGGGAACATTTGTTTAATGGTTTTAACCTCAAAATATTTAAAAAGCTTAGAAGATGGATATCTAGAAGATTTATTAAGAATAACTTTAATTAACTGATTTTGCAAACATTGAACTTTACTTACATACGATTTACAAGCTCCCCCCCATAAAATAATTCCATAGTTGATAATTGTGTAAGCCAAACCAAAATAAATCAGACGCATTTGTTCTTTAGCTAAAAAGTTTCGTGCTTCCTTAAATACAAAAAAGAGTTTACGCAGCCGAGTGATTAAATAATCAATGTGAGGCTTGAAATTTAAATTATGGTCGATTACCACGTATCTAATTACCAAGTATCTAATTATATCATTTATAATTTGTGAGAATATCTGATAATACGAGGGTAGTTCGGAAAGTAAGAGTACTCGATTTTTCCAGACTTTGCAAAAATTTTATTAAAAAAAAAATAACAGGGTATTACAGGCATACATCTAAGTTATTTTTCCACGTAATCGTCTTCTCGATCAATGCACTTTTGCGACCGTGAAATGAGCTTTGTAATCCCCTCGTCATAAAAATTTCCCGCCACCTCCTTGCTACAGTTTGTGACAGCTTTTTGAACCTCCTGGTCGGTTGAAAAATGTTTCCCACCAAGGTGCATCTTCAGAGAAGTGAACAGATGGTAATCAGAGGGCGCCAAGTCGGGGGAGTAAGGGGGGTGGTCTAAAATGTCCCAACCGAAGGAGTCCTTTGGAGCTGGCGATCGCTTCAATTTGTGATCCTCAGTAAGCTGTTTCGGCACCCACCGTGCAGACAATTTTCGAAATCCTAGTGTTTCAGTGATCGTCTCGTACAGAAGGGTTCTTGAGAGCTGAGGAATCATTGCGGACATTTCGTCCAAAGTCAATCTGCGATCTCCCAAGACAGTTTCCTCAATTTTCTGCACCAACTCGTCTGTCAAAATTGAAGGTCTTCCACTCCTTTGATCATCATGAACAGAAGTTCTTCCTTCCTTAAACTCACGGCACCACTTGTAAACATTAGTTCTGGTCATGACCCCTTCACCATAAACGTCTTTGATGCGCGAAAAAATTTCGAGAGGCGTTCTTCCTTCCGCAACGAGGAAACGGATAACGGCGCGCACCTCGCACTTGGCGGGATTTTGAATTGACATTTGAGTAAACGCGAAAAGTGAAAAAGAGCAGCTAGCGCGAGCACTCGTAGATGCTAACTTTCCACGTCATTTTTTTCAGATCTCCTCCGTGAAATCGTGAAAAGTGCACTCCTGTAGTGACGTTAACGTGATGCTTACAAGTTAAGTTGGCAAGGTTACTTTGGCGGATTTTTACTCCTTGTCTATTTCAAATTTAGTTCCCCTTTCAGATAGGATATTAATTTTTTATTTTTCATGTTCCTAGTATCATGATAAAAGTTATGGAAGAATGGATGGAGTCCATGAGGTGAGTCCATCTGGCAGAGTTCCTCCACTGAGAAGGAACTTGAGCAAGTATTCGATGATTATTTAAGGTTTCTGTTAGTGAAAAAGCACCCCATTTCAGAAATTTCCATGGTAGAAGAGGAAGTTTTTGTCAAACCCCAGGACATACCAAATCTGACTTGAGGATTCAACATAACCACTTAAACAATCTAGTACTCCCTTACAGACCAAATTTTGCGAAGGTTTTATTATTTTATGGTTTTATTATTTTATGGTTTTATTATTTCATTATTATTATATTTTTCGATTTCTTATAAATATTATAAGAAATCCCTACTACGTTATAGATATTATTTATGTTTTTAAATGTATTACCTAATTATTTTTTATTATTATTGATTTTTTATTATTGATATTATTTAATAGTTATCAATAATCAACTGCATATATATTGTTGTGGGTTTTGACGGTAATTTACCGATTTTAGGGCATGTTGCAGTCCTGGTTTTGGTAGACCTGAATAAGGACGATTTGTTGTTACTTTCCCGGTTTTATTTTTTTGGCTCTCAATATTTGGTTTAAGTGAAATATTATTTTGTGCGAATTTGAAAAGAGTTGTCGTGTTTATTTTGTCTTTACCCGGCTGTAACATACATAGATACCAGTAAAATGAATAAAGAAGTATGCTAGTACCTACCTAACAAATGATAGTAAAACCTATTTGAGAAAATTGGAACCCATAGTAAATGAAACAATAATGAGAATTGAATTAAAATAACTTCAATATTAATGACGAAGTGGATAGGTAGTGGTAGGTACAAACAAATAGTCTTTTCTGTTCAACCTTAAACTTGCTGTTTTCGGTCTTGGGTAGTCCATGGAAGAAGAAAAACAACTCCATCTACTCTGAGGTTATCCTCACGTAGCGCACCCTCGCGTAGACAACGGATTTTTTCAAACGCCAAAAGTTGGCTTTTGGCGTCAAGGAACTTTTCACGTGTGTGAGTAGATACGTGTAAAACGAAACGCCAAGTACAAAAATACTCTATTGTTCACTCAAACGCTCACCAACACCGGAGTTTTCGTACTAGAGAGGTGGTTGACCTCTCAATTTCTTCAGGAGATCCCCCCCTACAACGCAGTGCAGCTAACTTAGGGGAAAAAAAATTGCCCCATCCCGTGAGAGCACCAGTACTCTTACTTTCCGAACTACCCTCGTATCATTCGTACGCCCTCAAGTATGAAGGGAGGCCCTGATCAAATAGGGATCAAACCTCGTTCGAGACAAATGCGCCAAGATGGCGATCAACAAGATTATTTATTGACCATTGTAGCGTGAATTTTTTTGTTCCCGCTTCAAATCGTATTAGCGCGGTTTCAGTGGCGAGGTTACCGTCGTTGACGCCAGGTACCGCTCAACCCATTAATCCGAACGTACCTAATTGGTTACTGAGGTTGCAGCTTTAAAGAAAACAAAATATATAAACAAATAATCCTAAAATTATTCCTGAATTTTCGACGAATATTGGATTTAATAAACCCAGAAGTGAATGGGATGAAATAAAATTAATTTCGGATGGTGATGGCTTCGACATGGCGAAAGGCTCTCTCGTCCATTTTTTTTTCTCATGCCTTCGACGACGAATGCTGCTTGTTGCTTCCCTTGTTCTCTCGAGAAAATACCTTTTTTATACCGTCTTAATTCAAGATATCTGCTCAATTTCGTACCGCGGATTCCCGTCAAAAGTTCGCTTTTCCCCCTTGAAACGAGAGAATCTGGATTCGATCAGCACAGGATTTTCGAGGCGAATGTTCTACGTCTACGGCGCTCTTCCTTTGTTCTCGGTAAGCACCTACCACTTGCTGCGGATAAAATCATTCGACGGATTCGACAATTTCGGCATCATAAATTGGTACTATATTATATTCTTCGGTTCCGCAGTTGACTTCGAAGTCGTCTTTGAAAAATCGTCGTGGATTACCGTCGCTGAATATCGTCCGTCTTCGCTGCTACGTTTCACATTTCAACAAGATTCCACGTTTCGTCGGAGAAAATTTTACTGCTCCACAAATATCGTACCGGTATGTCTACATAATAATCAACACCCTCAGCTTAATTGGATCATAATGGGTATTATTCAGTAATAATACAATTCGTCCATATTTTTAATCAGTTCCAGTTGGGAGGCTGGAAATCTACAAGTTTCTCGTCGGTTCAGCATTCCTGATTGCTGTCCAGAAGTAGTCCTCGTCTCCTCTCCTACCCTCTTCTACCTACATCGAGCAATTTTCAATTTGGCTAAGTACTTAGTTCGTAATAATTTACCTATCCACGGCCGTAGGATCAGAGAAGTAGGGAGTAGTCGATTTTGGCTACATGTTGAATTTGATAAGTACCGCCTTTTCGGATATACCTACCTGTGACAATCCCTGAGAATTTTGTAACGTAAAATTTTGCAATTTTAATAATTCTTTTTGCCTATAATTTTTGGTGAAGAAGTGAATATCACCATCAGAAATATTGATTTCATTAAATGGATTTTCGAAATCGAACTTAAGTTTTCAAATTTTATATTTCCTCTGGGTTCATCCCCACTCTAGTTTCTATATTTATCTTTCCTTGTCACAGATATAATCAATGGCGCCCAACGTAATTAACTATATGATTATGCTAATTAAAATTCGAAAATTTTAATTAGAAAAATATCAAATTTATTTTGTTCCGAAATTTTCATCATATACCTATATTTGACTCGAATTGAAGTATAGGTTGATACATACAATCTTATTTGCAATCAATTTAATTGATTGTTCACCAATTTGAAATTTTACATATTTATTGTCGTAAATCTTAAGTTGAGATCATGCCTGATCCTCCTGGCGCTTGTAGTGACGAGTCATGGAAGGATGAACAAGCTATGTTACTTAATGAACGCGAAGTTCTGTTTGCTTCTTTACAACTAATTTACGACAAATCGTTAACTCTTACGTCTAAGAAAAATGTTTTCGCTTTTTCCGCTTCATATGATCGAACTAGTGTCATAGAGACTAAGTTAGACGATCTCGTAACTAAAATCAGATCTTTCAACATTAAGCTATCTGATGATCCTCAGAAATTGAAATTAGACATATCTAAGTTTTATTGTCGTGCTCTTGAGATGATAGATATCGTACGTTCAAATTATGTTAGTGCTAAGAAAGTCCTTGTTGAAGACCCTCCTGTACCTTCGCAACCCGCAGGTATACCTACCTCTCCTAGTTCCCAACTTCCTCGTATTTCACTACCTACCTTCTCAGGCAAAATCGAGGAATGGATGGAGTACCATTCTCTTTTTCTTTCTCTGGTACACGAAGAACCTTCACTTGCGGGAAATGATGTCAAAAAGTTCCAATATTTACGTTCCAGTTTGAAAGGTGATGCATACTCCGTCATAGCTAGCTTCCCTTTGAATGCGGAAAGCTATCCATTGGCTTTTGCAGCTTTAGTCGCTCGCTACCAGAATAGACGCCGTCTAGCAACTCACTTCATGAATAGGGTGCTAGAATTCAAGCCTCTTCTCAACCCAACTCATGCAGATTATCAACGATTTTTAAACGTTCATGAAAATAATTGGATTTCTCTTACAAAACTCGAAAATTTCGATCTTCTCGATTTCGTTAAATTGCATATGGCTCTCAGCCACTTGGATCCAGTAACAAGGAGGGCTTTTGAAGAAAAATACACTTCAAATTCCATCCCCACTCACCAGAATTTGATCGATTTTATCGTTGAACTTAGTCGCCGAGAGGAACTGTTGAAACCAGTCACCGTTAGCTCAACCCGTTCCAAGGAACAACCACCCAGGAATAGTTCATCTCCTAAGTCGGTAAAGTCTAAGTCTTCTGGTCAAGTGTGTGTGTATCAAGTCTCTCATAAATATTCTCCCGGTAAGACTGATGAGGTCAACCAGAAAACAACGAAAATAGTTACCCAAAATTCACGTCCCGTTAGTCACAGTTCACCTAGAGATTCGGTTACTCATGATGAACCAACTGCTCCCGTCCATTCAGTAACTAGGGGTTCCAAGACTGTTTGTTGGAATTGTGACAGTACCGCTCATTTTTACGTTTCTTGCCCAGAACCTAGAAGAAGGTTTTGTTATCGATGTGGACATGCAGGGGTGACAATTAATTCTTGTCCAACTTGTCGTCCGGAAAACACCATCGGGACACGCTCCTAAGGGTCAGTGCGTCTCCCATTCAACTCGTCGACCCTACTTCAACTACCGAATTATCGTCTATCGTGGATTCTCGTCCAACTTTACCGTTTTCTACCGTTCCGTCTCGTCATTTACCGCTACAGTCAGGTGTTGTATCTACCAACAGGGTTGGACCTTCGTCCCAGACTGCGACTCCTGTATCGTCTAATTTCTCTCGTGAACAACTGAGTTACCAGTCATTATGTTTACCGTCGTATTCAACGAATTTGAATACAAATTCTTCGAGTTCAGACTTATGGGTACTTCCAGTAATTTTCCATTTGGCAGATGCAAATGGAACTTCATCAGATTCGAAGGCAAATTGTGTACCTGCTCTCTATGATACCGGCTCTTCCTTATCGTTTATAGGAGATCAAGGTTTGAAATTGTTGGGTCTTTTTCCAATTAATTCTGAACAAGATTGTGCTATGAATAATACTTCTAAAATAAAACAATCGTAGCTCAGATGGCAAATGGATCTCAGTCAAAAATTTTCAAATCCTATCCTTTGATATTTTACCTTGGTCCAAGGATGATCAAATTTGATTTTTATTATTTGGATACCTTGTCTTTCCCTTTGGTCTTGGGATTGGATTTTATTAGAAAATATGGAATTGTGACTGATGCTTATCATAATTCATGGTATTTCTCCGAGTTTCCGCATCAGAAATTTCAATTCGCATCTTCCTGCGTCTACCGTTCAAATAATAATCCACTTTCCACCCTGAATTGTTGTGGTATTAAAGAACTTACCGATCCTCAACGTGATACCTTAGCTGAACTAGTTTCGCAAGGATTATCTGATTTAGAGAATTCTCCTGGAATAACTACAAGAATTTCTCATAGGATTGATGTTGGTTCAGCTGAACCAATAAAACAAGAGCTTACAACTATTCCCCTAAAGTCTTGGAAGTTATGCATAAGGAATTAGATAGTATGCTGGAGTCTGGAATAGTTGAACCGAGTCATGCACCTTGGTGTTCTCCTGTAGTCATGGTACGTAAGGACAATGCTAAACCAAGATTTTGCATTGATTTTCGCCGAATCAATTCCATAACTAAAAAAGATTCGTACCCTATGCCAAATCTCAATACCTTGCTCGACAGTCTTAGACAAGCAGCATATCTATCTAAATGGACCTCAAGCAAGCTTTCCTTCAAGTACCTCTCGCTGATGAAACCAGTCGTGACATCACTTCATTTGTGGTGCCAGGCCGAGGTTTTTTTCGTTTTCGTACCATGCCGTTCGGATTGTGTAACTCTCCGAGTACCTTTCAACGGCTAGCAGACTCTATATTTTTAGATCTATATCCCAAGTCGTTGTATTTTTGGATGACATTCTTGTATGTACTTCCGACTTTTCTGAGCACTGTCATCTTCTGAAGGAAGTATTTCGTCGCCTCAAAGAATCAGGACTACGACTTAATCCTGAAAAATGCGAGTTCGGCTGTAACGAAGTCCGTTATCTGGGTTACAGGGTAAATATTGAGGGGATCATGTCGACCCCAGAGAAGATTGAAGCTGTTACCCATATCCAACCCAACCAACGTTACTGAGCTCCGAGGTTTCTTGGTATGTCGGGATGGTATCGTCGGTTCATACCGGATTTTTCTTCAATTGTAGCCCCGCTGACTTCTTTATTGAGCAAACGCAAAAGTTGGTCTTGGTCGGAAGAACAAGCCACTGCATTCGATTCTCTCAAGACTGCATCACTTCCGCCCCTATTTTGGCCAGGCCAAATTTCGAGTTACCCTTCATATTGCAGACAGATGCGAGCAACTATGGAATAGGCGCTGCTCTCGTGCACTTCATGATGGTAATGAGCGTGTAATCAGTTATAGTTCTCGGACATTGTCATCTGCTGAACGTAATTATAGCGTAACAGAGAAAGAATGCCTAGCTGTGATCTACGGGATTGAGAAGAATCGTCAATATATTGAAGGAAGCGAATTTACCGTTATACCGACCATTCTTGTCTCAAATGGCTGCTAGAGTTGAAAAATCCAACTGGTCGTTTAGCAAGATGGACGTTACGTCTACACCTTATCATTATAAAGTTGTGTATCGGAAAGGGAAGTTGAATTCCGGCGCACGCTTCTCTCGGATTCCATCGCCCATTAATGTTGCTGCCGTTTTAAACTACCGCATCTCTCGGTGATTCTTCCACTTCTCATTCGGATGCCAGCGTCAATAAATGATGATTGGTACAATCAGAAAATGTACAGAGTTCGACATAACCCTGATAATCATCCTGAATGGAAGATAGAAAATAATCAGCTTTTTTATTACCGTAAGTCATTCCTTAAAGAGAACTTGAAGACCCTAGTGAGGATTGGAATTAGTCATCCCACGAATTAAGCTCTCAAATTCTTGCAGAATGTCATGATGTTCCTCAATCCGGACATTTGGGTGTTGCAAAAACACATTGGCGGGTAGGAAGATTATACTA